>VWZF01004996.1:281502-466283 GCA_013396755.1 Sclerurus mexicanus
GGGAGGAAGCAGCACAAAACCAAACTGCTCATATCGAAAAATCTCCAAAATCAGCCTTTTCCACAGAAAACACCTTTTGTCAGAAAACATCTTGATCTGCATTAAATTGAATTAATTAATCTTGGTCAAAATCCGGCCTAATGGCAATCAAATGCTAAATGCACCCCAAATGAGCCACAGCATCCCCGGCAGTAAAGTGACACATTCCCAGAGAATCATCTCCAATAGATACGCCCAGGTGAAAGAGCTTTTCCAATTCAATGTTTGCTTAGTTTTGCTACCACTGTGTGTTCTCAGCGGGCCAGGCTTGGAGCCATCACTCCTGTTTTCTGCTGTGCACCCACCACACGCAGGGACTGCAAAGCTCCCACAGATCCGGGTGTTTGCATCCTGCCTTGCCCAGCAGCAAAGCAGACTGTGCAAGCAGCAGCCACTGAAAGCCAGCATTCACTTCTCCTCAGAGGCTCGTTTTCCTCTAAATGGGCCTCTCAGACTCAGTGACAACTCTTTGCTGCCTGAGAGGAAAAAAAAAATAAAAAAAAAAACCTGGAATAGAAAAAAAAAAAAAGCCCCTATTTTGCAGTGCAAAGTAATCCTGCTCCATTGCCATGGCACCAGACATCCGTCTCTTTCTTTCATTGACCAGACGAGGTCCTCCTCAGCCTCCAGCTTCTTTTTTTTTTAAAAAAATAGCTTTTTTTTTGTTCATGTGTGTGTGTGTGTGCCTGAATTTGTTTCCTTGGTAGGAAAAGGAGTCATTAAAGTATTAGTTTAGGTTGATTGATTCTTTGGGGATGGAAGAGGGTTGTGGGGCTTTGTAATCTCTGACATGATCTCAAAACAGGGGCTCTTCAGCGTGATACAATACTGAAATAAGAAAAGGAAGATGCAGCTCTCACCCCTTGGAAAGCCAAACAGCACAGTTTGCAGGCTGGGAGTTGAATCTCTTCCAAAAAATCCCTGATTTCTTCAAGGTGTAGTGAACACTTGTGAAATAAAGGAGGAGTATAATGTAATCTCTTTTTCTTTTAACTTCAGAGCAGTTTATGTGGCACGATTCTGACATGCTCTCAGCATGACTGCAGCAAGATACAAAAATAAACCAAGAAGAGCAAAAACCAGGAACTGAGTCAGATTAAAATGAAAAATACAAGGGAAAACATATAAAAATAAATATATACATTCAAAGACATACCGTTGCTGAAAAATATACAGATACTGCAGAGGTTACTAAAACCACCTTAATTCTGCCCCTGTATTTTCGGATTACCTCCTATCCTCTCCTCCTTCCCCAGCTAAGGAAAGCCAACCCATTCCCAGCTTTTTTTGGGTGAACACAGTGGTACAGAAGTGCTGGGTGATGACTCAGCATCTGTTGCTTCTTCCAGTGGATTATTGCATTGGGTCACTTTAAAGGACATCTCTGGTGGCATCTCTGCCTCTGGGAAGCTGCAGTTCTTCCTGCGGGGGGGGGGAGGGGGCGGATGTTGCAGGTGCTTGGCTTTTTTCAGGAATGATTCAGCACCTTGGCAGGATCTGGTGGCAAGAAAACACGTGTGCAACACACATGCAACTGGATGTGCTGTGTGTGCTGACTTAAGGGAAAGAGGGTTTTGGTGAGGAATAAACAAAAGAAAATTTCTCTGGCACACAGAAACATCTTTGGCTGGTCTGTCTTAATGAATAATTCCAAATAACCACCCATCCCTCCAACAGGAGCCCTGACAAGACAGATGGCTCTGAACTGCCTAATGCCACAGTTCACCTTTTGGTTTCATAAAAAAATCAATTTTCTGTGGCATCCACAGAGCAATGCAGGAGGAGGCAGGGACAGGGAGCAAATGGATATGCAGGGCACACCCGGACTGCGCCGCCCGCAGCGCACGCACCGGCACCACCACGCTGGATTGATCCCCCTGGCTCCTGCAATCTGATCAATTTTGCATTCACTGCAGACCCAGAGTGAATTTATTACTCCTAGGAAACTTTCTGGCAGAAAGGGAGATGGATCCATTACGGCAGAGCCCAGGGTTTCAGTCAGGCAGCTCCTGCAGTTTTTGACTTGTCCCTTTCCAAGGTAAAGGGGTACCTGACTTCGGAGCAGCAGGTTCAGCACTGAGGGTCAATGAATGCTCCTGGCATTATGGCATTTCCCAGAGGCCCCACTCTACTACACAGATTTCAATGTTTAGATTGCAAAGAGCAAGGGGAAAGGGGGAAGGAGAAACAGAGAGGTGACTTGAAACGCGCTCATGACATCATCTCATCACTCTGAGTCCAAACCATTTATCAACCTGTAGCCCACGGCCAACTCCTCCCACCCAGGGCCAAGAGGACACTTTTGTTATACACAAGGGACAAAGTTACCTTGCAATGTTCTGGATGCTTTGGCATTTACAGCTCTCAGAAATCATCTCCCACTCCATTAAGGAAAATGTGTCTCCCCCAGTTGACACAACTGTGAAACCAACTTCTGTCTGACACTTCCACATGTGACAGGAGCACACAGAGAGAGCCAGGAGAAACCTTCTTCTATCACAGGGCTCCAATTCAGGGTCAGGATTTTCTGCAGCCCTAGGAAAGAGAGGATGCTTTTCCGTTCCAGAAGAATCCAGGCTCCAGGAAGATTCTCGGGCTCATTTTATACGCAACAGTGGGTTCAACATCCATGTTCAATCATTTGCACCATGTGCAACCAGAAATTACAGTAAATTGAGCCCAGGAGAAAGAAGAGAGAAAACTGCTCGTGTCACTGCTCTCCCTGGAACGGATGGGTAACAGTGAGGGAATGCTGCTTCCTTAAGCAGGGAAGGGGGAGCATTATGTGATCTCTCTTTCCTTTTAGTTCTCTTTCCATCTATACACAGTTTGTAATCCAATACCATCCCTGGAATATTTTCCTGCCTCCTTTAAAATGTCTGGGTAGAGGTTATGAACTCCAATGTGATTAGTGCTGTAAAAAGGAAGGGAATACCACGGAGCAGGATGGCAGATGTTGGACAATTAGGCGGGAACATGCTTGTAGCTCAATGACCTTTATGATTTGCTTCAGTTTCTGTAAGACAAAGCTGGGATATGGATATAAATTGGGATATGCTTTGAGCCAAATAAAATCATGGTACCTATACCCAGAATTATACTGTGACCCTTTCAGCCCAGAGCTTCCAAACCTCATCTCCCACTTCCCTTCCTCACTCCACGTACCATGATAGATTTGCTCTTGACTAGCAGGACTATCCACAGCAGACAAATCAGGCACTTTATGTGAATTTTTTTTGCCTGTTGTCTATTTCTATCTCACACAATCCCTGCTAAGGATGCCCTGGGATTGGCTCTAAACTGCATCCTTCCCATCAGGATTTTTACCCAAGCAAATAAAAATTAAAGCACTACCAAAGCACAAGAGCAGCATTTCACACCCTGACCTCTCACAGGCACCAGGTGCCACAGAGGGGAAAACCGATTTCCTCCAGTGCCAATCCCGCAAGGCACAATAAAATGAGAGTCAGGACAAATATAACTGAGCTGAGCTTCACACAGACCCGAGGCAGCTCCTACACAGAGTACATCAACACCAGCAAGAGTTACACCATGGTGAATCCAATACACAGCAAAACTACATTTTGGTCTATAATTCCTAAAAGCTCTTTCACCAGCATAATGAAAATCATCAAATTTGCCGAAATCCCATTGTCTGTGCTACTCTACACTTCCCTCCATAACCAATTCCACAGACAACCAGAAGAGGGGGATCACATACAGGACTGACCAAAAGGTGAGTTTATCACCAGAAGCAGTTTTCCTTTAACAGATTTTTTTATTAATTTAAATTTGCCCTTTCCCTACGCCAATTCCCACTGGTGACAGAAAAAAAAAATCCCCTCCTTTCCAAGAATCCCTGTGCCATGTGAACAAAGCTGCAGTCAGTGAGGTCAGGTGGCAACAGGGTAATTTATGGTGGGTTTAGTAGGGAAAGCATGGGTTTAAGTTAAACCACACTAAATTAGAAAGAAAAAAATATTTAGTTCCTGAGAAAAAGTAATAATGGACCAAAAAGGAATAATAATGGAATATAATGGGCCTCTGAGCAGCTTGTACGGACCTGATTCAGGTTCCACACATAAAGTTGCAATGAAGTAGCATAATGCTGACAAGCAGCCTGGCTGCAAGGAGCTGGGGCACAAATCAGATCTAGTCATCTTTTGCTTCTCTTTTGAGGGAGAAAATGCAATTCAGCACACAGAATGGATTGAACAGAAAGTTTACCAGCCCTGCCTGAAGTGGGGCAGAGCCCAAGCCCTGAACTGGCCCACACGTCATGAGCCCCACAAGCAGTGTTAAGTCTAAATTTGTATCACTAGAGCCAAAATTTTGGAGTTCAAGGGAAAACCTTCAACTCTAAAGTCATTAGGAAACCATTAAGAATTTAGCAGCTTTTTCTGCCCCAGCCTGCAGTCTCACAGCCTTCCTTCAGGCAGTGGGCTGGCTGAGATGAAGTCTCACTCCCTCTCTGCTGCCCATTCACCTGCCCCATCCTCATTTTCCTCACTCCCACATTCCAGGACACGGTGCAGCTGCCAGATCCCTGCTTTTCCAGCATCCCCAAATGCTCACTGGAGCAGCGCGCCGACAATGTACCCCAATGCCCTAAAGACCCCCAAAGTACTGCAGTCCTTTGCTTTGGTTTACAGGGATTTATCTTTATCAGCAGAAATGCTGAATTTAGCAGATTCTGGCACAGCAGAGAAGTGAATCAGGCATCCAGATCCTGTAGGCTGCCACACAAATCCCTGCCATAAGCCATAACTTTTTTCCCCATTCCTTCTAGCAGGTCCATGCGATGAAAAAAAAAAAACCAAATCAAAAAACACACACACAAAAATAAAAACAAAACCAACCAAACAAAACCCCCAAAACCCACAAACAAAAAACAAAACAACAATCCCCCCTCAAAAAAACCCAAACAAAAACCCCAACAAACAAAAAGCCCAACAAACAAAAAGCCCAACAAACAAAAAGCCCATTCTCTTTAGCTATTGTGGGCCAGATTTAAATTAAAACCAAGGACGGATGCTGATTTAGTCAAGGTGGGGCCCAGGTGCTGCCCAAAAAACCCTACCAAAAAATTAAAGCTATTTTCACTGGCTTACTTTCACAGAAGCAAGAAACCAGCTTTAGAAATAACCCAGCCAGACCCCTGGGGAGAAGGCAGGAGCAGCCCCGGCTCCTTCTGGTGCCCGGAGCCCGGGGAAGGAGGGGCAGAGCCGGCTGGGAAGGGCTGGGAGCCGCGGCTGGACGGGGCGCCCCGGACAATGGGATGAGCAACCTTTGCCGGGAACAAAAGACATCTGCTGAGCAGAACAGGGATCGACTGGGAACAAGGACAAAGCCAGGCAGTAACACGTGACGGGCCGGTCTGCTCCGGCAAGACGCCAGGGTCAAAGGCAGCGGGTCCACCCGGGCGGCCGGGAGGGATCGATAACGCGGGGCTGCGGAGCGCTCCGTGCGGGCGCGGGCGCGCCGGGCTCGGGGGGATGGAGCCCGACGCGTGGCACGGCGGCACCGGCGGGCTGAGGGTCCCACCGCCGCGGGGGGCGTCTTTTCCAGCAGGGTTGAGCACGGATGTTTGTTACCCGGCTTTTTCCAGAGCCCCGGAACGGGAGGAGAGCGAGGGCACCCCGGGTTTGCAGCCGCGCACACGCTGCCCGCGCAAAGAGGCTCTTTAGTGACAAACCCCGCTGCCCAAGCAGCTGAAGTGCATTGCGGCTCCCGAGGGCTGTTGCCTGCGCTTTTACAGGTGTGTTCTCACGCTCACAAGCAATGCCTCCCCACCCAGATCATACATCAATAACCAGGCAGGGTACAGATGCTGCAAACAGAAATGACTCTGTCTCAAGGAAGGTTTGAGCCTAAAATTTGGAAGGTCCTTATTCAAGTCCCTAAAATGCCACCACGCTCTGCTTAACCTTGGTCAGGTCAACTCACCCCTCAGTGCCTTAGTTTGTAAGACAGGAGTGCACCTCTGCATCCCACCTTTGGGATGTTTTTCTGTGAGTAAAATAGGACAGACCCAGATATTCCCATAATATAGGCCAGGCAAGAGCTACATTTACGTGAGAAGAATTATTATACAGTTTAACCCAGTTATTAACACATCATTTACTCAAAGCTAGCTATAGCTCAAAAAAGTGTCAAACTCCTGTTATCTCTCCACATCAGTCCTGTCATGGAGATGATTTTACATCATCAAAATGGCTCAGTTATTTCAACCTCTCATTCCAGACTGGCAGGTGATGCCCCACCTACCATCCCCAAAGACAACACTAGGAAAAAAATCTCTCCTCTTTACTTCAGATTCCAAGTCAGATTATGTCCCTTGGCTCCTCCCTTTGTAACTTGTCTGACCACCTGTAATTCAGCACAATTATTCCATCTTGGTATATTGAAAAAATCCAAATTGATTTTCCCTTAACAAAGCTCACAAATCTATGAAAAGATTATATGCCCCTTGAAAATGTTCTAAAAAATCCTAAAAATTATTATGTTTCATAGTATGTTTTTTTTAGCTCTTCCTTCTAAACCCACTTGCTCCAGTCGAGAAATTTTACAAAAAATACATTTAAAAGTTTCATTTTCTACTTTTTAGCATCTCATCTTTTATTCCTAAAGGCTCCTATGTGCATCTTTTTGTACATGTTCAACAGTTTAGTCCACCTTGACAATTCCTGGAACTATAATGTGAATTTTATTGTTAGATGGCACAGCACTGCAGGGAAACCCATAATTAAAATACACCAAATACACAATTTAAAATACACAAACGAATTCCAACCAATTCAGCCCAAGAAATGCAGGGAAGAGAGGGAATGCAGAAGGAGGCACTACTCAGCAATCCACATCTCTAAGGAATTAACTGAATAGAAGCAATCTGAATCAAAGAGTAACAAAATAGCATTACAGCACACATTACCACTTTCCCTGGCATCTCTCTCTCAATCATCTAAATGGTTCATTTAACCTGTTCCTAAGTGCCTCTGTGGAAAAAAAGATGCAAATTTTTTCTGCAAGTGAAAATGACTCATCACTTAAGCAGGAGGATCTTAACCCAAGTCAGCAAATAAGTTAAAAGTGAAATCAGGAACGTAGATAAGCCACAAAGCCACGAGCAAAGATGAGTCTACATCAAAGAGTGGCACAGAAAGCACAGCTTAAATATGTTAATGAGTGCCAGAAAGTCATGTCTTGGCCTGAAAGATTATGCACTTCAACACCTAAACCTGCTACCATCACAAAAACCCCCCAGATTTCTGCAACCTGCAGCAAACCCCCTCCCGTGGGAGCCAGCATGTGCAGGACGGAGCACAGCTGTCAAGAGGACATGGGAAGGAGTATTGGGATTTTCCCCGTTTGATTTCCTGTTTCCCCAGGAGTTCTACTCACAGAATCCCAGAATGGTTTGGGTTGGAAGGGACCTTAAAGCTCATCCAGTTCCACCCCCAGCCCTGGGCAGGGACACCTCCCACTAGACCAAGTTGCTCCAAACTGGCCTTGGACACTTCCAGGGGTGGGAAATATCACAAATCGTGGCTGGTATTGATCATTCATACACATTTCTGGTAGAGGAAAGCAGATGAAAGCTCCTCTACACTCCAGACATAATAATGCACAAAACACCACAGAGAGGCTTTTATAGAGCAGGAGAGGAGAAGGAATTAGGAAACCTAATACCAAAGAGGCCCCAACGCTCCTCTGAGCTCTGCAAAGCAGCTGGGTGAAGTATTTCAGGCTGAACAGGACTAAGCACAGATATTATTGTTATTATTTATTATATAACATCCCATATTGCTGCATTTTCAATTCACCCACAACCACCTCCTAGAGCACTTACACTGTCACTGTGTTCTTAATGCTGCCCTAGTTTTCCAGCTTTCTTCTATCCAGGTAAATACAGAGGCCCCATCTCTGAGGCAGCTGAGTACCCATTATATCCTGCTGTTTCTCCCTCGCACTTATCCTATTATGCCATTACAGCTGGTGTAGGGTCGTGTGTTTTCTATTTTGTGACATAATATTGTGGGCCCAATTCCACCATCCCTGACACAGGCACGCTGGTAAGAGCCCTTCATGTGGCAGGAGTCAGGGCTACAAATGGTGAGGCTGGATCCAGAATCTGTTCATTCCCACAGAAACTGCTATGCCTCCTATTTATATATAAATTACCATTGTGCGTGTGTATAAAGGCAGTACTGACCCAAAATAACAACCACGGCAAATAAAGCCACTTAATATGTGCAAGGAGAGACAACTTGGAGGCATATCAGAATGAATAACCCGTCTCTGCCTTTTAAGCAGAGAGAAAAATTGCTTCAGGAGTTGTTTTCTCAGCTCCTTCCACCTCCTGCAGCTGAAGGTACCTGAGCCCAAAATGGGAGGTGAGCAGTGCCAGTAGGGGATGAGTCCTTCCTGTCTCATAAACTCGTTGCGCAGAGGGATTTTTGTGACTTTTTGTCCTTAAAATCTCCACTGATACTTTTGTTCCTGGAACAAAGTCAAAGTCAAAGCACCCCTGTGGTCCTGCAGCAGTTTGTGGTGCCATTCTGAGCTACTGTCCATGAACTTACAAACACCGGGCACCTGAGGCTGGGATAAATTTCAGTTTACTGCCAGCCCAGCACACTGTGGATGGAAAAGAGCTGATTAGGAGGAGCTCCAAGTCAAATTAAAACAGGACAACAGGGCAGAAGGACTGAGCAGACACACTGGATCTGGGACACGGAAGGCTCCTCCAGCCTTTCATCTCTGCCTGAACAAAACACACCACAGGAAATGAATATGAGTTGCAAAATTGTCACACAGTCCCTGTGACCCATTCCATAACTTTCCAGGGCTTATTATTTCTATTAGTACATATCTAGAAGGTACTGAGCACAACAGAGTGGTAATTTATTAAGCTATGCATCAACAAAGAGTAAAAATCTCTGAAAGCCATGGGAATTAATTGCCTCAAATTAATAACATCTCCTGAGCTGAAGCAGGTGTTATTTTTAAGAACAGAGTAGGTTCCTAAATCTCTTTTTTCAAATTGCTGCTCTCAGGAATTCTCCTATGGCCACAGAGAAGAGCCACTGCAATGCTACCCCTTCCAGAGCTCTGCTGCCTCAGTCCCAACCCTTGTCAACACGAGCAAAGGTCCTGGATCAATGCTGAGACTGTGGTCAAGGAATAATAAGCACATTTCTATCCTGCTCAAGAACATCAAGTGATTGCAAAATCTCACAGTTATCAATTAGTTAGGGGCTTTTGTCACAATCTTAATCTTTTTAATAAGGACTATAATGAGAATATAAATTATAGTCTAAGTGCTCTGTTGTATCCATATCTGCTGTTATGGTTATAGCTGACCTGCTTATCAGAGCAAAAGGAGGAGATATGCAAGTTGACGACAAGCAAATTCTGCTTTTGTGTTCCTTCTCCAACATTTAAAACAGCCTGCACTGATCTGCCTCCAGTGCCACCGGAATAGGGAAATACATCAACGAGGCTAATTCTTAATTCTAAAGAAAATGGAAGATACTGAAACAAAGGGGACCAGAGGAGCATTAGAAGAAACTGTAAAAGCGGAAGGAAGGATATTTGTCATACCCAAGGGCTTTTGCTCAAATCAACCCCATCCCTGAGCTCGGAGGATTATCTGCACTGAGATCTCTCTGCAAACTAAATAAAATCATAAGTCCTTCATAATTTCAGTTATGTGTTAAGTGAATTAACCACCATCTGTCTGGATCACATGAACTCAGGGGACAGGCCAAGGTGTTCCTGAAATCTTGCACTAAAATGTGAGCCGACTCTCTAGGAAAACTCAATAGGAAATGAAAGCTGTTGACCTGACAGTGACTTTCCTGGCACAGTCAAAACAGGCTCACTGAGTAACAGTAATGCAAACTGCAGGACCCGTTTACTGAGAAGAATTCCAAAGAACTTAGTGCATTTTAAGATACTGGGGTTACCACAGGGAGCTCAGTTTTGTCTGCTGTACCATTTGGGGGCTGATTTCCATCAGCTTCTTGTTTAGCAGGGTGGAACCCCCACCTGTACATAAGTCAATACAGGATAATCCACATGTTAGGAAGAGTTTGATCCAAAATCCACTAGAGCTCCCTGAAAGAACCCCACCAGCGTGTTGGGGGTTGACTCAGCTTCTGTGAACTGAAACTAAGGATCTTAAGAGGGAAACACATTTTTAGTAAATAGTGCCTGGATTTGGCTGATGTAAAAGGTGTTAAATCATGTTACTTTATTCTGTACAGTCCCACTGGCAGCAGCAACACATATGGAAAGTAGGGTCATTCCCCTCCATTACCCCACAAACCACATGGTCAGCTCTGTTCAGCCATAATTCCAACCATGTCATCTTGGGTGTGGATCCAGCCCAACACTCCTATGGGGAATTTTTCCCACAAACTATACAATTCCATTTAAACATCACAGCTTAAATTGTACCTGACAGGGAGCCTGACATAAATTGCCTAATCTTTGTTTCTGGTTTGCACTTGTTGCCAGTGTCTGTCAAATTTTTCCTAAAGCCAAAATCAAATCCCAACAAACAAGCCAAGCTTTGGACTTCACTGAAATCCATCAAGAACAGACTCACAGCTTACAGTAGTTTCATAATGTTCCATAATATCATACATTCCTTTGCAACCCCTCTAATATCCTTGTCCTAGAGCCTGTAGTGGAGCATCCCAGTGAATTGAAATGATGTTACAGTGAGAGATGAAAATTAGGTTTGTTGCTTCTATTTCTCTGGTGATAAAACCAGTTATCATCATAAGCAATGCCCATCTTTATGGTGGATTAGTTCCTGAAGACATCTAGAGTCACCTCTTAAAATCAGCCTGTAATGTGACAGAAACAAAATTATATGAATAGTTCATCAGCTTTTTATCTACAAGTGTGCAGCCTGGGGCTTTTTTGCTTGCTAGTGTGTCATAGCTACCCTGTCCAGATATCTCAGGACTGCACCCAGGACCTTCAAAGTTAAACCATCAACTCTCTACATCCTGAGCTGCAGGGTCTAAGAGCCAAGACAGACCCAGTTCCTCTGAGATTTGGGCACTCAAGTGGTACATAATAGAATCATAGAATCATCAAGGTTAAAAAAGACCTCCAAGAACATCCAGTCCAATACACACTGACCAACAGATTGTACCCTTCTCTGAACAGTGGAGACTGGCCAGGAGCATCTCTGTTGAGTTTCCACTAATGATGATGCCAAGAGTGTTGGCTGGAACAGGCAAATGATTATAGCTTGGCCTAAAACTGGGGGACTTTAAGTCTCCATTAGCAGCACTGTCACATGTCCAAGCTCACTCCTATTATGCCTATCAAGAATCAGAGTCATTCGGGTTGGAAAAGATCCTCAAGATAAATCCAACCTGTCCCCCAGCCCAGAGCACATAGTGCCATGTCCAGGCATTCCTTGGACACCTCCAGGGATGAGGACTCCACCACCTCCCTGGACAGCCCCTTTCAATGGTCCTTTCCATGGAGAAATTCCTCCTGATGTCCTCATCAGGTGCCTCATCAGTGCCCAGCACAGAGGGACACTCACTCAACACTCAGCACTGCTCCAGGAACAGACATCAGCTCAGCACCTAAAAAATGTATTTATGCCACACTAACCTGCCATAATTAACCACTGCATCAGCCGGGCTGGTCCTGCACTGAGCATCCAAACCAACCCATTTGCAGCTTGTTCTCCCCACTTTCCAGACTCCCAGCCAGTGGAATACCCAGCTGTTGAGTTCAAGGGCCGGATCCAGCTCACAAGGCAGAAAATCTGGTCCCTGGGGAGGCTGGCTGAGCAACAGGCCAGACAAACTTGGGTTGCTGTGGGGCTGCTTAAGTGTGTGAGAGGGCAAGACACAGGTCAGCAGCACTTATTAAGCTGCCAGTAAAAGGGGACACACATCAGACACGTACCAATGGGTTCCACAAACACGTCTAAACTACTGGACTCACATGGACTTTCTGTGTCTTCAACTGGATCGTTCACATGAGCACAGACACGTGCAGAAGTGCTGGTACGACTGTGGACTAATTGTACAGTAAATAATATGTATTTATTTGCATGTATAAATATGTATCTATTAGATAAATATATCTATTTCCAGCTATAAATATATCTATTAAATAGAAATATACTTATTTAGTCCTGCAGAGCCAGCACCCGTATGATCTATACATTAAGGGAAAGCTCAGCCTGTGGTGTCTGTTTCAAATTTAAAGCAGCCCTGCTGCAATTAATCACAGATTGGCTGATGAAGGACACAGCACTGAAACAACAACAAGCATTCTGGGCCACTACCCCTGTCATCTTCAGCCACAACAAGTTTATTTTAGACCTCAGAACAGGGAAGGTTTGTCATCCAGTCCCTGGTCTGATCTATTCTTCTGAATACTCCTCCTAAACCAGTAGGAAGCAGATGGCCCAAAAGATCATTTACAAATCATTTCCAAAGGTTTAGATTTCTCCATTACCTTCTGGATGGGGGGAGGTTTCCAAATAGGGATCAGTGTCCTCAGGAAAAAATACTGTCCTAGTGACTGATCTGTCAGGTTGAGACATGGAATATAAAATTAAAGAACATCCATCCAGCACTGAAGAAAGAAGGATGTGTTACCTTGCTATACATATTTAATTGCTGAACACTCACAGTGTAGAATCCCAGACGGTTTGGGTCAGAGGGGACCTTAAAACTCATCTGATTCCACTCCCCTGCCACAGGCAGGGACACCTTCCACTGGACCATGTCTCTCTGCATAATCACCACCACCATTTGATTCCCACTGCATGCAGCTGAATTTTAATGCCAACCATGTGTTTTTCTGAGCTGCAGCTTGTACCTGAATCAATTTTTTTTATTACCCATTATTTATACAAAAATCAAGATGCATAACAGGAATAACTAAAATCACTTGACATGATGTCTTACCTCCAGCAGTTTATCAGCTTATTTCACAACAAAATGAGAAAGCCAAATAAATGAGGGAAAAAGAACCATGGTTACAGTGAAAATATCACACAGCTCATTTAGATCTGTGCCCACTGTCCAGCTCATCTATCCACAATCTTGACAAATATGCAGATATATTAGAAGAATAAATCATTTCATGTGGTCAATACTGAAGAAGGGAGGTTTTAGGAGGGAGTTGTACGTTGCAAAGGTGATGACTTGGCAGAAACTGGAAGAATTTCCATGCACAGGCAGGAATATGAACCAGAGATGGATATCAAGGCAGCCATCAACAAGCAGAATGGGGGGAGATATAAGCAGGAACAAAGCCTGAGGTCAATTCTGTAGGAAGAACATGACTTGCAACTGGTTTCTTGCTCTCTCAGCACTTACACCTAACACTGGCACTTTCCTCAGCTGCTTGGGGCCACATCATACCTGCGCTTTGTGTTGCCTCAGCTGGTTATACCTTCCCTCTACCCAGCATATCATGTAGCCTCTTAATCTCATCCCTTTATCCTTTTGCCACATAAACCAGGATGAAGCTGGACAAGATAATGAGAACCTGTGAAGGATGGGAAAAGTATTAATAGTGCTGAGCTCCATTTCTCCTTTGGTAAAGCCCTGAACAGGCCTCCTAACCTTACAGAAATCACAGAGTGGTTTGGGTTGGAAGGGAACTAAAAGACTGACTCATTCCACCCCCTGCCATGGGCAGGGACACCTTCCACCAGCCCAGGCTGCTCCTTGGACACTTCCAGGGATGGGGCAGCCACAGCTTCTCTGGGCACCCTGTGCCAGGGGCTGCCCACCCTCACAGCCGAGAACTTCTTTCCAATATCTAATCTAAAACTCTCTAAATTACATTGGACATGACTCCCTTCTCAAACCACACAGAAAGGAATGTTGCAAAACCAAAGGAACAAGTGGCAGGTAAAAACAGTCTGTGACTTGCCCTTTTTAAAGCCGTAACTCACACTCAGGTTGAGTTTTTCATCACAAAGTCAAGGTAAGGAAACAAAACAATGCCCACGATTTTCAGAATAAGCACAACAATTCCACAGTGACTACTCTGGTTCAGAAAAGTGCATTCATGTCAATAATGTGGGAATTCCATGCACACATTGGACAAGGTGAGTAGATTTCAAGTGTCTAAATAAAATTGAAGTTGTACCGCAAATAGTTTTCCTACCCAAATCCCCTTGTGGGAAAGGGTTATCCTGCAGATCTGAAGGGATGTTCTGAAATCTGAATTAAGACAGATTTGAGCATATGAGGCACTTCTGACCCAATACCAAAATACAGCAATTGCCTCAAGTTAGAAAAGAAACAACAATTATTAAAAAATTCATTTCTCTTTCTTGCCAATATTGTCACATGAAAGGTTTTTGCTGCGCTCACAAACTAATGACTTTCAGAGTTCTGGTTTGCTTAAACTCTGTCCCATTTTGAACAAGGAGGAATGAAATCTGCCAGCACAGAACTGTCTTAGCCCCAGGGAGGACCAGCCCAAGCAGGACAGAGTCCCTGACAGCCCCCCACAAGAACTTCCAGCTCACACCCTGCACCTGAAGCAACATCCAGATGATGTTGAACATCCAAGTGATGTTGAATACTGTGGCATTTTTCACCAGAAAAGGGTCTGTCCCCTCACATTCTCTGTATTCAGAATCTTTTCAACAGACATAGTTAACCACAAATTTGAACTGATTTGCTGAAAACCAACATAATCTCACACATTAGCAGAATAATTGCCTGGCTGGTCTTTCATTCCACACTTCTCCCTCAGCTTCCCATGGTTAAATGAGTCTCTCCAAGCAGGTTTTTCCCAGTGGAAGATAATATGTTCTTTCATGGCTTACTTCAGACTCTTCCACTTTTAACAGGGCTCTAAGTAACCTCTTTTCTACCTGTCAAGCTGAAATTGTTTTGCTCCTACTAAATAACACCTAATTCTATAAACAGTGGTATGGAAACCAGTGACAATCCCTGCGGAAGATGCTGTCCATGACATGCAGAACCTACCTGGACACAAAATTCATTGCAACAGCTTGGCTCTGGTGCTTTGTAAAACCCAAAAGGCCTGTAAATGCAGAGGGTTACCTAAACAGTGATTTAAAGTGATATTGCTCGACCACCATGTGTCTCAGGTGGTAACAGGACATGGATTTGGAATTAGCAAAAGGTTAATAAACCAGTGGTTCAGCCTTTCCTGGTGGGGGGCCATATAAACCCTCCATAAGTGTGCAATGCCCATTGGCCAGTGGGGTACAAGAACCCACCCTCTGATTAATGAACCAAATTCTTGTCAAATTTTCATGAAACAAAACTTTACTGGCACAATTTCCCTGCGCGAGAAGCAAACGCTTGGAAGGACTCACCAAGGAAGCTCCAAGCAGGGCAAACAGTACTTGCCTGAACCTTGTGTGATGGAGCCTCTGGAGAAGAGGCAGCATTTGAGATCCTCTTCTTCTGCCTTCCTGGAGACTTCTGACCCTGACTCCCACCTTCAGAAGAATCCAGGTGACCCTTTCTCTCTCTTGTTTAAGAGCAATTCCCACTGAAGTCATCAAGTTACTCCTATGGGGGGAAAAAAACGCAGATATATTTATGCCTATGTAGAGCAGGACTATAAGGGTTGTGCTTCACTGAAATCCCACAAGGAAAAGTTAAATAGGTGCCTGGGATGGGAGCTGACACTGTACACAGAGCACTTATCCTCAGATTATAGAATGGACCTGAGGGGGCAAAAAGCCTTTTTATTTTCTCATATTAAAATCAACATGAACACATGAAGTTGGTTTGATTAGTAAGGAGATAAAATTAATTTAAAAAATTAAACACAGAGTGAAGTTTTCCCTTCTGTCCCTGCAACAGTTCTCTCAATCCCCAGGCTGTAACAGCTCTCGTCAATCCCACCAAATCACCTTTTTTTTCAGCAAAAATAAGTCTGTGGAGCCAAACATTTCTGCCTTTGGGCTGAACAAACTTCTTTTTCTCCCAAGGTAGAGCTGACAGCTCAGCCACCACCATTCCCACTGACACTGTGGAATATCCAGACATGCAAAATTCCACCCCAGGTTCTTTGGTGGGAGGACAGTATTTTCCTACCCAGACCTACCTAAAGAAAACACATCAAGTTATTCAAATATTTATTCTTAGATTCTGGAAGGTCAGACCGATAGCACTTCTAAAGGAGGAGTAAGGAGTGAACGCAGGGTTTGCACCCCTGTGTTTGCAATCAGCACGAAGTCACTCAGCAGGCATCTCTCATCAGGAGTGTACAATGAGAGCTGTGCATGCATAAAGCACTGCCAGATAAGCCCATGGTCTCAAAAAGCAAAGAAATGAGCCCGATTCTGAGTCATCAGTATTCAGCAGTGGATTCGGTGGGACAGCTCGGAATTTACACTGGAATAACGAAAAAATCAGGATTAGACACCATCTGTCTCAGAGAGCCAAGCGCTCAGAACTGCTCCACACATTTGAATCCTCTTCCCCATTTCTTTAATCTCTTACACATTCCAGGTTTTCCATTCAGCTCCAATGACAAAAGATTTTTACAAAATGACAGTCCAGATTGAGTGAACAGAAATTACAACCCCTGACAAAAGAGATGCCAAAGTTTTTAGCAATGATAAGTGCTCCTTCCACGCAGACTGGCCTGCAATGGTAAATATAAGGCAGATGTCGAATGGAAATTAAACATTGTGCTCCCAGGGTGGCCTCGGCTGCATTCAGAGTTTGATTTAAAACAAGGCCAGAGTTCTTTCATCATTTCTTCAAAAAGTTTCAAACCTACAGATATTCCAAACAGACACATACTTGACCTAGAACTTGGCGATGCCAGACAATATTTAGGTGTAAAAAATGTTAATACGGATAATAAAAGGCAAAGCAAGTTGTCTGTGGGATGGAAGGAGAGAATTTGTTCATCAAATCTCTTCTATTTTGCTATTCTGAGAGTTGAGTGAATTCAGGTGAAATATCTTGCCCGCTTTCTTTCAAACTGAATTCACAACAAACACTCATCGTTTGGGAGACTCGGACAGCTCGATATTTTGAAATGCAACCAAAACAAAAGCCCAACCATCCAGCACTTTAAGGAGTATTTCTCTGCAAGCTTCTTAAACAATATTTACATCTATGAAAGCACTCTGCCTTCTGCCTGTTATTATTAGACATGATAAAATAGCACCAGACATTTGCAATGCCTTAGATATTCAGGCTCAAGAAGCACATATTTGAACGGTCTGTAGTGTTTTCTTTTAATAATTTCTGATCACATAATAGCTTAGTCAAAATAACATAATAATAGACCTCTAAGAAATAACCCCCCTAATTGCTAAATATACTGTACACTGGGGACAACAAGTATAAATTTAAGGGTCGAAAAGATGCTCGTATTTACAGTAAGTTAAAAGCATAAACTGAATTTCATTTGCTCCTCTCACTTTTCTAGTTTGTTTTTTTTTTAAGACAAAAAAAAAAACACTGAAAGGGAAATTAGTAGACTATTTCCAACTTGAATACGTAAATATGTTTGCCCTCTTCTTGGAAGCCATATTTCAGAAATTATGTTATTCTCTAAACAACTTAATACCAAACGCAGTAAAACAAAAAAACTTTTGAGGCCATGACTTTGTAACCTCCCTGAAGTTCTGAGCACCAGAAAAGCTGGCCTGTGCACACAAGACAATCAAAACACATGCTTAAATGTCACGTAAAGTCCTGTTTGTATTATTTTTCCTCCCCATGAAAGGAAGAAATTGTGACAAGATTTTACTTTTAGATGACCTGACAGACCAGCACGTTGTGGCATGAGCAGGACAGTCATTCCCCTCCATTACCCAGCACAAGATTCAATCATCTGAAACACAAACCTCACTCTACGCTGAGATATTTTTCAAATAAAACCAACTCGCCAACAGCCTCTCTGGCCTTTTTAAAAATCATTTGCAATTGCTTTAAAACATAAAATATAGATGAATGGATGGATGAATGAATGGACAGCTAGAGAAATGCTTTCAGTCATGCTTCCTCCCCCCACACCCTTAAAATTGAAAAGCATCAGTATCCAAATAGCAACAGGAAATTTTTACCTTGTGGCTAAATAGCTCACTGTTCACTTTGCAGCTGCCTCTATTTTTTGCTGGGCAAAACACCAATACAAAAGTCTTTCCTAAGAAAACCAAGCTTTTGACATAAGGGCAGCGACAAACGCAAAACCTACAAAGAATTTTTTCCCCCCGTCCCGTCGTTATAATTCCTAATTTTGTGGGATGTATTGCTGGGCTGTTTATCATAACAGTGTGCAATAAAAAGGACGACTAACTCTTGCAATTTTCTCCCTACTCCTCCCCTTGACAGGGGCCACTGATAGGGAAAGAGGCTCGGAAAAGCAGAGCAGTGAAAGGCTAAGAAACAATAGGCAACCATGGCTTTGACAATGCAGCCCTGAACCCTTTTTGCTCCTGCTGTGACACTTGCATTCAAGAGCAAGGGCGGCTGCCATCATAAGAATGGACAATGGCATGAGGAATACAAGTGAGAGGGGGGATAAAAAAAAAAAAGGAAATCAGATGAATTCAGAGCTAAGATGGCAGAGCTCTCACCTTTTCCGCTTTTTTTCGAGTAATCTGGATGGAGACGTCCCGCAGAGAAGAGATAAAAAGGGTGTGCTGAACTGTTGGATGGTTCTGAAGACTTCTGCATTTGCAAACGCATTTTAGAACTATTTGTAGGGGTATATATGCTGCATGCCATCTCTCTGTCTCTGTCTCTCTCTCTCCCTCTGTGTCTCTCTCTCTTCTGTTTTATGTCCTGCTATCTCCATCACACACCTCTAATAGTATGAAGACTTTCTGCCCATGTAAGTAAGTGAGAGTGTGTGTTCCTTAATGTTTGAATCAAGACACACGTCTGCATGCATTTCTAATCTAAGGAGCCTATAGCAGTTACTACAACTATCAATTAGTCAGCAATAGCTTGAGATCCCCATGTGTCTGGGTGAACAAAGGTGAGAAACATATGCAAATAATACTACAGCACCTGGGTCACGTACAGTAACTTAGCCAGCAACAAATAATTGCATGTTTCTGCCTTTTCCATGCTTCTTGTTCCTTGTGATCTAAAGTTAGAGGTTATTAATGTGAACGGTAACACAATTAGGCATGGCATTGTATATTTTCATCCCAATGACACAATAAAAGGAAATTAAACTGAACTAGATGGGAATAAATGGTGACTTAAAGGCTTTAAAACAAAAAGATTCTCTGATCTGTAGCAGTGATTCTGTTTTTTTGAGCAATTGTTCCTGAGTTAAAGATGCAGATGATGTAAGATGTATTTGGTCATTTCATATATACAAGATCAGAAACCGATTATTCCAGAGAAGACAGTGGATGCCTAATATCCTGAAGTTAAGTCCATAAAGAGGGTAAGATAAATCTGTTACTATTTTTATTAATTAAGCGACTGTTACTTCTAAGACCGTTTTAAGGGTGTCTTTCAGATGTTTTAGACTTAAGGCAAACAATTAAGAAGAAAGATACTGTACCTTTGACTCTCTCCTTCTTCTTAATCTCATAAAAATGAGCCTCACCTTTAAAAATTGTCAGAGTCAAAATGGGCTTAAAAAAAAAATTTTAAAAAAGCCCTGAACAAAATCAAGACGAATTAAATAAAAAAAGCTCTGAAATGCAGCACCACCCTGACTCCAGCACAAATGAAGACAGAGCTAGGCTGCTATCCAGAGAGCATTTCAGAGGTGACAACACAGGCTGTGGACAAGCTTATTTACACAGATTTGAGCAGAGCGACCACGGCTCCTAACTCTAATTTAATTCGCAGCAATTACATACCCCGCATTTCCAAGTGCGGGGAACTCCGAAAATTAAGCGCTTTGACAGAGTTTGTTGCGGAGATGAATCATTTTGTTTCCTCACGTGCAACGTGCTCGGAGTCCTGCAAGGCTGCACAACCCTCTTGTCAGCTCCCTTTCCACTCACATCATCTTCCGTGGGAGCCTAATCAGTGACTGACACCAAAGGAAAAATATTCCTCCTGGTTTGGGGCTCGGTGAAACTGTGGAGTTTACTTAGCTTTAGACAGCATAAACAAAAATTAATAAATAAATTTAAAATAACTAATACCTCCTTAAAGAAATGCCTCCCCAGCTCCCTCACCTTTCAGGACCAGTCTAGTGGCTGGAAGATTAAAGCAAAGCTGGAGTTTCCCACCGCCTTTGCCCCACGCAGCCCTGAGTGTGAGCGCCCCAGAGCTGGGTGTGCAGCCAAAGATCAAGCAAATGAGGGGCTCGCAAAGCCCCGGTGCTCGAGGGGTGTCGTGCTGACCCGCCAGGCATCTCACTGCCAAACTCCGCTGCTGGGAATTGCAGGCGCTCTGGGCACAGGGAGGTTCCCACGGTGCGGACAGCGCAGCCCGGGGAGCGCCGGCACCGGCACCGCGGCTCCGACGGGGCAGGGAAAACACCCTCCAAAAACTACAAAATAATCTCACCCTTCGCCGAACAACGAGACCTTAAAATCCACGTACGGGAGGGTATTACATGCAGATAGGCAGGGGGAGGGGGCGGGGGATGAGAACAACATTTCCCATCGATGCCGTTTATTTCTGGGGCTCTGGAAAGGCTGTTTCCCCACTTCAATCGGAACTACTTGGCTCGTTTATCGGGTCGCCTGCAAATGTACATCTCAGGTGGAAAAGGGGCATTTGTTCAGGGGTTCAGAAAGTAATCACTCAATGCCTATCTGGAGTTGAAAAGTAGTTAAGCAATCGTAAAAAGTGATCATTCCTATAGTTCTCTCTCTGCTAACACACTTGGGCACGCAGAGCCATGGTGGCAAGGTGGCTAAAGGAGGAAGGGGGTTAAAGCAGAGAGCTGGATGTCCTTATCACTACTGAATGCCCAGTTCTTCTTGCTCTTAGTCTGCACCATCACTCCTTCAAACACACCCAATTCAGATAAAATAAGCCAGCTTTCTTTAGAAAAAAAGAAAAAAAGCCTCACACAGATGAATAGACACCACTAATCAGATGTAATGTAATCGAATACTCTTCTTCATCTAATCTGTCTGCTCTGTGTAATCTAGCTATTCTCCCAGCTCCAGCATTTGTAATAGGCATGACATTGATTCCCATCTTGTATAATGTTATTTCAGTATTTTCTTCTTAAATGAGGCTACAAGTTGGGTGGCTACTTGACATTGAAAACTCTTCATCAACTTTGCAAACGACATAGTGGGTAAAGCGAAGTGGAGCTGCATGTCTTGACTACTTTTTAATAGTTACAGACCATTCTCAGAGTTTTAAAAATTTTTAAAGCACACAAAAGAACAAACAGAATTTAACCACAGAACTGCCCAGGATCAACAGCAAAAAACCCCACAAAGCCGTTTGACACGATCTGCCTGCAGACACCAGCTGGAAAAAGCTGAAACCCTGCGCACGGTGCTGAGAGGTTTTTTTTACGTTTTCTAAAATGCAGAATGATTTCCTTAAATAAGCATTTCAACAACATCCACCCAGGTTTGCCCCAAAGAAAAAGCAAACCTGGTCTAATTTTCCAGGACAAGCAGGATTCACAGCTAATCGTTCTGTTAGGTAAATGACAGCAGCGGGGAGAACAAACAAACAAACCCTCTCAGACAAACAAATATATTTGAACGTAATAAAAATGTTGACAACCATTATGTGATTAAAGCAATTGTTTTATTCATTTAAGGCCTTACTATTGGAATAATTTAAAAATAAGGGAGAAACATCAGCCCGTTGGGTTTTCCAGAAGATATGTAATTTGTAGGAATAGTTGTGGGATTTTTGTTGTGTTTTTTTTTTTTTTTTTATGTAGCTATTTTCAACGTTGCAAGATAAAGCTCTCTCTTTTTTTTCTGATTTTAAGAATAGACCCCATTTAGGACTTCACATTGTAAATCTCCCTATGTCTGAATGCTGTTACAAGGTTTGACAATGAAAGAATAATTCATGTCAGACAAAAAGAGCCCTTCAATCAGCTTCATGCAGCTTTTCTCCTGCAGGGCTATGCCAAAACGAATGTGGAATCCTGAACTGAACCATCCATCACATTTCCCGAGTCTTTCAATTAATGACACTGCAATCAGATCGATGGCGTGTAATAAGAAAAGAGCTTTGCATTTCTATACCTATTAATTCGCTGAGTAACTCCAGTGGTAAAACGTGACTAGAAAGGGAAAAGAAAAGAAAATTTCATCCTCCCACCAAGATTTTTGGGGATGTTTAAGCCAATCTGTGCAAGTCTTAGTGTCACCCCCAGCCCTGAGGGCTCAAAGCAGAAATCACCTAGGATTTTTTTGTTGTTTCAAAGCAGGACAGGGTCCCTTCCACACAAGTATTGTCTGCCGTTAAGCATCGAGTGTTTTCTAGGTAGACACTCCAGATTAGAAAGAGGAGCCTGTTTTTCTTCAAGGCTCAGCCTGCTGAGCCCCCAGCAGCCACCTGTGAGGCAGGGATGTCCTCTCTGCAGCGTGAGCCATGGTGAGCACGGTCCCTCCCAGGGCAGGACTCTGCAGCCTCCTTCTCTGCTTTGAAGGCAGGAATTAGCCACCAGATTTCCAGCTCACAACACACGCCAAGGATGGAGGTACCTGACGCAGTGATTAACCTCCAACGAAACGAGGAGGGGGCAGAGAGCTGGCCATGGGGTGAGGGCAGTCAGGACACAGAAAAAAAACCCTCTACCAGCAGCCATGTGATGAAATTAGAGTGACCTCACATCAGTGCACTGGCATAAGATTTTGGATCGATGACAAAAAATTATCAAGGCTTTGCAGGATGGAGCTGCCAAGCACATTTCAATTCCCTGACTGCAGGCGCTGAGGGGATTGTTTGGAGAAGCTGAACACTACAGGAAAGGGAAAGCTGCAGTTAACCAGAACACGGCCACTGTTAAAAGGATTTAATTCTGAACTGCCGTTCTTCTAAAAGGTAGATTTTGTGCCCTAAAAAAATACCTTCTCTTTGAATACTGAGCTCAAACCAAGAGGCTTTACCACCTGACAAGCAGCTTAGAAGGAAAGAGCGATCTGGAGGAATTGCACGAGACAAGAATGGGTCACCAGCAATGAGGGACAAATCTTGCCTCCAAAAAGATCCCGTTGTGTTGCCGTGGACAGGAAGCTGGAGGTGAAGTTCCTGCACTAACCCTAACCTGTCCTCCAGCTCGGACGAAGCCTTCGCTCTCCAGCACTGACGTGTTTCGGCAGTTTTGGCTTTACCTCAAAGGGAAGGAGCTGCAGCTGAGACAGGAGACGGTCCCAGGTCAAAAGCTACAAAAAGACCTTCTTTGGGGAGCAATAGACTTCCAGGGAGGTTGTGTATTTTGGAAGTCTTTGGAAAGGGGAAAAAAACCTTTATGAGAGCAAACAAGGAATGGAACAACAGGAAACAAGGGAGGTTTTTTAAGGTTCACTTCACCAAATATCAAAGAGTGCTCTTAAGAGATCATTTCTGGCTTTGCCTCTTAATATCTTTTATGATCAAGTTTCAGCAATTTCAAATTTCAGCAGCACCTTAAAAAGAAAAAAACCCCTTGTTAATGCTGCAGCTCATGCCACACATGGAGCCAGGCACAGGCTGCAAGCTCAAGCACCCAGGATGGGAACTGCAAACACCAGGGCAACAGTGAAATGGGACGATGCCCATGAGCTGACTTGCAAAATAATTGCAACTGAAGCACAGTCAGAGATACCCAAAAACAGAACAGTAAATAAATAAATCATGTTGAAACAAAGACAATTCATTTACAAAAAAATATGTGAGTTTAACGCAGGCTAAAGAAATCAGAGAAAAGAAATCTAGGATGAGAGATGGTAAAACTGAAAGGAACTTGGAATAGGAAGCTGAATGCAAAATATTTATATTGCACATCACTGTATCTTGTCCTTTCTCTCTCACAAAGAGACAATTGTAGGCACGTCAGGATCCCACCACACTTCGGGAAGAGCAGGTTTTGGAGCACAGGCAGCACACACATACCTTAGTGACCTCCAAGGTCCAGCCAGCTCCTCAGGCCATGTCCCACACTTCTGGGAATTCAGCTCCAAGGTCCTGGGTTCAATCCCAACATTTAAATAGTCATTATTCATTTTCCTTCTTTTTACTGTAACTAAAAAGGCACCTTCCCAATGCTCCTGGTGCTGCAGCACATGATTAATATTACAATTACAGTTCAGTGTTAAAATAATCAATTCAACAAGGATGCTGCTACTCAGCCACCACCTCCCTTGTGTCTCCTCATCTGGGAACTGTACCCCAGCTTTCTCCAAATCCAGAGCGCTGCAATCCTTGCTTTCCATCAAAATAAAAGCAGGTGTATTTCAGTACCTGCCTTTTACAAACACTTATCTGACAGCACAATATTATTAAAAGGTAGATCAGAAAATTAGAGGAAAATCTGAAGGTGAGATCACAGAACCAAAGGATGGGTTGGAAGGGACCTTCAATGTGGAGGTGCTAAAATATTCTGAGGACATCTATGGAATTACAAGCCTGGGAGAGGCTGGATGTGGTTTAAGTTCTCAGGCAAAGGTAGGGATTTCCAAAATAGCCAGAGAAAATCAGAAAAATTCAATATTTCCTGGGCACCTAAATAAGACAGAGGGATACAGAGTCCTTTAGAAAGGAATGACAAAGGGTTGAGAAGCATTGGCTTCGGAGTCATAAAGCCCAGAGTGAGGTGGGGAATGATCCCAGCTTCCCATTCCTGCTGGAGCAATGGAATTAAAAAGAGCACTTCAGTTTTGTTCCAGGCTCTCTCCGCTGGCTGATCTCACCCCGTGATAAAACAATAGACTCACATATACAAATATTGGCAGCACTCAGCTTTGTTTTTCTCTGCGAGCCTGAAGGGTGCACGGCAGTGAAATTGCAGGCTCTTCTGAGCATGTCTAATCAGCTCTGCCTGCCAGATTTCTGATCTCTGGTGGCCAGTTCTGCTCCCAATTTATACAAAAATGCAGCTTCCAGTGTATGTGGCGTTCTGAGGACAAGCTCCAAATCCTCAGGCCCATCTGAAACTGGAGAAGAACACACACAGAGGGAGGGAGGAGGCACAGAAAGAAGTTTATTAATTGGCCTCTCTTCATCTCAAACCCGTGGCGCTTGGTAGGAACAGCTCTACAGTGGATTCGTTTCTCCACTGCACCTCCTGGAGGTGTAACCTTGGAAGACTAAACCACAGCAGGGTCCACCAGGCAGTGAAATGTAGAGGTTGCTCCATAGAGGAATGGAGGAATCACCACCCCACACACCCATCTGTGTCACCCAGAGCCCACTGTCAGCCAGACAGCAGCAATTAGCTGCTGTTCCCTCATCAGCGCTGTTTTCTCTTAGTCATTAAATTCACAAAAATATTTCATTAGTGCCAAGCTGTTTCTTTTTTAAATAACTTGTTTTCTTTGTTTTTCTTTCAAGAGTTGCATAAATGCTGACAGATGCTGTAAATATTTTCGGAAATAGCCAATGGATGGACTGTACTTAAAACCAACCAACAAAAAGCCCTCACTGGACCTTCATCTGCATCTTCCAACAGCTAAGCTTTTAAAATATAGGCATTTTATGTTTAAGGCTGACACTATACTCATAATTTCTACTGTAAAAAATCAGTTATCACAACTATTCACAGTCTCTCCCCACCGTGAATGGAAAGAGTAACACTTCCAACAGGAAACACGTGTCTTCCTGCCACAGGATCTAAAACAGTATCATTCATTCTCTGGACATGCCCACTTGTCTCCCCTGGTTGGAGATCCTGACTGACCAGTATAACCTCAAATTCCTAATTTTTAGCTGTTTAAAACTAGACCTTTTCAAAAGTGTCTAAGCCCTTGGATGACTAACATTGGGATTTCCTACATGGATGTAGCAGCCTAAAACTAATAAAACTCTTGAATATCCTATCAAATTTGAAAAATAGCACATTTGAAAAGACCGAGTCAGTATTTTAACTGTCCCACCCAACTTTTTGATGTTCAGACTTATAAGTCTTGTGCATTCCTTTAATATCTCAGGAGCTGGAACTTGTGACAAAAAGGTTATGGACAATGTTACAAATTTATTCACATGCCTAATGATTTTCTTGTGGTTTTTACCTTGGTTCTCACCTTCTTGCTGTTCTTATACCTCTACTACACTTCCAGATACACATATATTTAGTCTTGACAGACGTGGAAATAATTCTTACAAAAAGGAGCTTAATAATTGTGTCAAGATACAAGAATGAAAACAAACAAAAATATCTGTTTACATTTCTGTGGGCTAAGAAATAAGTCTTATTCACTCCAAATCTTAGAAATTGGATAATCTCAGGTCCTATCAGATGCTTATCAGATTTTTGCCAGGGGGTAGTGAGCCCTAACTGCAAACACAGACATCCTTAAGTCAGCTGCTGTATGTGCTAAAGGAAGTCACCTCTTCTCCAAGGCTACATTAGTCACACAAACTGTTGAACCTGAAGAACGAAAACCTTCCTGTTGGTCCCAGTAGTTGCCCTGTAGAAGAGTCCATTGCCCTCACAGCAGCCTGCAGAATTACCACTGTTATTGAACTCCAAACTGACCCCTGGTGACTGGACTCAGCCTCCTGCAGGGATACACCACAGGCTGAGCGTGCACTGTGAGCGTGATTCAAAGGCAGAAGATGAGGATTATTTATTGCTTTGGCTCACTGGAGGATGTGTGTGAGTTTTAATACCTGCGTATGAGAGCTCAGGAGGAACAAGATTTTTGGTTCCCCCAAAGTAATTCGAGACCAACCTTATTTGGTCTGAAGTGGTTTTATCAAAGCTTTATATTTTGTAGAAATCTGATAAAATTAATATACTCTAAACAGCTTTTGACATCTAAAAAACCACAGAATAGATGATCCTACAGAACAAAAACAGCGAGTCTGAACTCTGAGCTTACCTTGCACAGAGACCAGAGACCAACTGCACTGGACAAGTCTGATACACCTTCCTGTCTGTGTCCTGCTTTATATGAGCACTACAGGGCTATTGTATGATTTTTCCAAATTTTACAGTCCAGTTTCTTTTAGGAATTCACCTTCAGAAAGAGAAGCTGATACTGTAAAAGCAGTGCTACTACCCTGTAACTCATATTACCTATGAGCTTGTTCAGACCTAAAAAAACACCCCTTGTAAGGCAAATTTAGCCTATTGTAAGTAGGTGGGGTCAGCAGTGAGGTTTTAGTCCATTTTTACAGTTGAAAATCTGGTCCACTGAAGCCTGAAGAACTGGGAAAAAAAACATATACAAACCGTGATCAGAGACTTAGGTTTCTAAACCGTATTGAGGTTGCAAAAACAAATTGACATCAACATATGGGGAAAGTCTGAAGTTGCAGCAAACATTCGCAAATGTGAGAAACTTTGGCATGCAAGAGTCCCCATTAAATTCAAATATACAATGCACAAGATTAAAGTTATTCAGAGGCATTAGTGTTTGCAAGATCAGCCCCCTGAGATGTCTCTGTGTAGTAACAGTTACTTTAGGTTTAATCTGTTATTGCATTAATATCTATAAAGAGCATATATAAATACAAATCAGATGGCAGCTGCAGTCTCACTGAAGAAAAAGACTGAAGGGCTGGGGGGAACTAAAACTTCCATGATGGCAATTTCCAGCGTATTTTGGGATTATCATCCTGTTTGGGTTTTTTCCCCATACACAATACACTCATATATATGAGAACAAAAAAAGGCAAAGAAATTAATTACAGAAAGAAGAGAAGGACAATACTGATGGGGAAAAATTGCTTGCAAATGGACAGACTGCCCTTGCACAGGAGCAAGTGATGGTCTTAAATATGGCAAGCCCCCTCAGATTTCTGTGAAAAGCCTGATGTGCTCTACTTAAGAAAATTCACTAGAAAACTATGACCTCTAATTTATTTTGGCTACAGAGATATTCATCTGTGCTTCTGTTCATCTTGCTCTGAAGATTTCAGGGTACTTTTTAACTAGACTGACTCATTCTCTAGCTGCCTAGTGGTTAATCTGCTCAGATATTTCCCCAAATAACCATCTGCTCCACCTTGTATTTGTTTCACTCTCTATCTTAGTTCTTGGTCCGTCCTGCTGGCTTATTCAGCACTCTTTAAATTTCTCCTCTGGCCTTATGTCTGGTTGCTTATGTTTTGGACAGACAATAGAGGTGATACAGGCCATTATTCATGAGAAGCTTCAAGTGTAACGTGAGAAACATCTCATCTCCTGACCCCTGTTAGCATAAGAATTGCTGATAAAATTCTGGACTGAAAGAGAAGAATCTTCTGGGAAAAATATAGGCAAAAGTTTCACTTGAGATGTGTTTTGTAGGAATAATCCCAATTAATTCTCTGCCTAAGGACCAGTTCTAACTCCTAGTGCAGTTACCAGGAATCTAGAGAGGTAGTATGGGACAGACCTACATGTAAATAGTCTAACTATTCCAGAACAAAGTCAAAACACACCAAGAAATGTTTATGGATGTTCCAACTGCTAATGGCATGCGAGGGGCTTATCTTTCAGCTATCACAGGTCAATGAAAAGGAATATGTGAACTTCCAAATATTCCTTGCTTGGCTGATCCATCAATATGATAACTAATACACACTTAAACTCCTCGTTGTACTCCCTGAAATTAAAACAACCAGATAGCAGAGAAGGAGCTTAAATAACCATTATCAATGGATTTCAGATATAAGTCAAGAAATAATTTCAGAAAGATCACCCAACACAATCCAATGAAATAGCTTTGGAAATGGTTCAGGGAAGTGTGAGCTGGCAACCAATTATGTTTCATATGCAGAGGCAGTTCAGCAAAAAGTCTCTCAACATTAAAAGCTTGACAAAGTTAGTCCAAGCTACACTTCTCACTAATTGATGGGGGGAAACCATCAGTAAACCAACAACCTTCTACTTATAACAGTGTTCAGGACAGAGCAGGTATTCGCTGGCTGACCCTTCCCAAACCTCAGATGGTTTTCTTTTGGAGCCACATTATCAACAGATCAGCCTGGAACTGGGTTGGTCTGAAGGCTTTCAGGGCCTTCAGCAACTTTTGACCACTCTGAGAGGCTGAGGGAACCAGGAGGAGAGATGGGAGCCATTCCTCCTCCCTTTTCCCCCAAACTTTAGCCTTTGTTTTCCCTTCCCCCCAGATGCACCCAGAAAAATAACTTCACATGAATTTCTGGCTGTGGAGCCATAACTTGGATAACAGGCCAGTCGCTCACAAAACATGTTAGTGCAGATCATGGAGAAAATGGTCCTGTCTCCATTTCCTGCTCTTCTCTCCTGCTCCACACAGAGTCTCTTCTAAAGGGAGCACAAATGACTATTATTAAAGATGAAGTTTGTGAAGCTTTGGCTGCTTTAAAAATCAGATAGACCAAGTCAGCTCAGCCCAAATTAAACTACAGGATCAAGAGATGGCCAGAGGAGCCCAAGCCACACATCTACACCACAGCTTGAAACCCCCACGGTTCTTTTGGGTTGCTTTGACCTAATTTAGCCTCTTCTCCCACACAAAATTTTACTCCCATGTGGGTGTTGCATTTGGGAGTTTATGGGAACTATTGGGATGCATTTGGGTGCTGGGCAAGAAACCTCAGATAATTAGTAACCCCACAGGATGTGTCTCATCCTTCCTGATTCCCAGGGGATCACAAACACCAACTTAGCAGCTGCTGCTGAAGTATCACAGCAACCTGCTGTGCTTGTGCCTGCGCAGGAGTGGCCAACAGTATTCCAACAAGAACCTCAGCTGGGATCACTAGAACAGCAGACAATGCCAGATCATGCCCAGACCCCAGAAATGCCACCCATAAAAGCCTAGAACAGCCTCATTTCATAATACCAAAAGTTAAGTGCCCTTTGCTAATGTTAAGACTTAGCCATCTAAGCCCATCACCGACACCACACTCAAGACCCAACCAACACAACAAAAACACACCACTTTTAGGTGTTGCTTTCTTTGAAGGGGCTGGAGGAACAAAAACACCTTGGATTTTCCAAGAAGAGATACTTCCACGAACAAATGAAGAAAACACATTCCCAGGGCCCCTCATAAATGATGGCCCAGAAAGGCATGTGCTTCCATTGAGGACATTTCAGAACAGCATTTCCTGGGGCATTTCTGAACACTATTGATTTACACGCCAAAGATCACGTCTGCAGCCCTGCAGAAGGACTGGGCAACAAAAAGGTGGAAGAACAATGCATCAAGAAACAAATGCAGACCTTTTTTTTCTTCAAGTTGATTAAAAGAAACTAGATCTGATTCCCTTTGTTTGACACCAGTAGGATGCCGCTGAGGACTCAGGAGTTAATCCTGATTTACTGCAGCACATCGGAGTTACACACACCCAGCACCTGAGCCATTCTGAGCTGCCCTCAGACAGGATTCCAGCACAAGGCTCCCCACATCTGCAACAAACTCACATCAAATTTTACTAATCACCAACCTCTTTTCAATCCATTATGTTGACCATTAAAATAATCATATGAATGTCTAAGTCTGAGATGGGGAGCCATGTGAGCCTCCACGGTTGGGTTTCTATGGAAACAATTCCCCTGGCATCTTCGGTCCACACTCCGTATTCCTGTCTTACTGTCTCACTCACACACTCAAAATTCCCTGTTTTCTAGACACTCATTTCAGGAGGGTGGTGTTTTCTCCTTCTTTCTCTTCATCCACTGAACTGGGTAGCACTGGGATGATGTCTCTGGCAGGTCACTGTGCCCCACTTCTGACCCAGAGAAATCAGGATGAAGGCAACTGGGCAGAACAGTCTCCACAGGACCTTTTAAGACTTTTGCCTTTGTAGTGCAACTGAAAGACCGAAAATTAGTCCTAATGATGTTTTAGAAGTTTGGCCGCTTTCATTGCTCAGTGAAGATCACATATGAATTCCAAAGGAAACTGGTATCTGTAGCAACTTCCATGCAGTAACTGCTGCATTCCCGTCTCCTTCCTCTACCTCCTGGCAGCTTCATCCATCCCATAAAAGCAACCCCTTATGTGAAAGGTGGCAGCTTCTCTCCACATGCAACCAAGACACACCAGACTTCATCCCTGGTACAGAATCACTCCCTCCCCAGCTGGAAAAAGGAACAGACAAGGGAGTCAGAAATTAAGGTCCCCTTTAAAACTTGGCCATGATGCTTCAATTAACACTCCATCCTTATGAAAAGTACCACATCCCAAGCAACAGGGCCTCCATCCCTTTCCTTCTGAGACTGTTTCACAGTACAATGGGCTTCACACTTAATTTTCCTCCGAGTCAGCCCGCATTTTTAATTGCTCAGCCTGACTGTAATTCAATCCCCATGGACCACTGGGAACAATTAGTTCCTTGTGTCTACAGAGCTGCCACCACCCTAATCAAGTCAGCAAGGCCAGAACTAAGGGTTTGTACGGCTGAAAACATGAGCTGCTACACCTACTCCAAGCAGCCACACTCAGTGGTTGGGGTATTTATAGACTGCTCCTCCGTGCAAGTGCCATATACACTCAGGGGTGGGTTACACCTGCAGCTCCTCAGTGCTTCTCATGGCAACATCCCACATTTTCTGGGACTATATTAGACTTTTCTCTACTGGCTTAAAAACAGTCTGTATTTCTGAAACAGCACACAAAGAACAAGGTAACAGAAATGTCCTTTCAGTCCATCCTTTTGCCAATATTCTGCTGAAGTATTAAGCAACATTTTAAGCTTTCTGGCTCTGCTTCCCAGGCTTTTACCCCAGAACAGACATCAGTGAGGCAGAGGTGCTACAGAAGGAAGATGTCCAAGTACCTTCTGCATTTAACCACTCTGTGTTGCAAATACACCGGGAATTACCTTGCAGGAGTTGGCGCTATAGAAGGAAGAAGTCCAAATACCACCTGCATTAAAAACCCTTTGTACCCTGGATATACCAGGAATTACCGTGCAGGAGTTAAAACACCAGTTGCCTCCCCAAACTGCCACTTCCACTCCTGCTGTGCCAGTTTTAAAAGAGCACTGGGGCCACATTCTAGACAGTATAATTTGGCACAGATCCCTTCACTCCATTGTTTTCACTGGGACTGTGCTAAGTTACACCAGATGAGAATATTGCTCTAAAAAGATTTTGCTTTAAAACAAACACAAACAAAAACAGGTTTAGACAAGACCAGGGATTTCAAAGCTGCATTCCTGTCTCCAGAAACTTCCAATGACTTGCAGTAGCCTCTGTTCCACCAAGCCACAAATTTGTAACGCTTTAATCTTTCCATGTAAGTCAGTTCCTCTCCTCCCTTAATTGTTTTTGTTGCTCTTCTCTGAATTCCGTCCAATTTACCACACAGTGCAGACTCCATTACATCCCAAAGGCCAGAAGTATGGTGTACAGAAGCTCATTTTCAAATTCTATGACCTCAATTCTTGGGAGGATTTCAGAGACCAGACATCAGGCTATAAATGAAGAATGTGCACCCGTATAGCTGGGGAATTTAAATGCATTTTCTGTGAATAAATCTACCCAGTATTTTCTTGATCTGTACAATCTTCTGCCATAGGGGCCTAACATAAAAATACTTCAAAGGCTCTAACAAATTCCCTCAAGATGTGATCTTCAGCATTTCAAAAGCTGAAAGACATAGACAAGGTTTAAAGTGATCATGATATATTTTCAAGGTAACACTCCTCAGCGACTCCTGTTCACCCATTTCCTGAAAGTGAAATTATATCACCTCTCTTTATATAGATCTTTTTCACTTATTGATTCATTCATGAGCAAGGCAAAGATGAAGTGAATTTGACTTTTGCTTAGTGTTTACTGTATCTCATCTTTAAATGAAGCACAGCAATGCTTCCTTCCCTCCAATACCTACTACAGTTCCAAATGGAAATCCTCCAGCCACAGGCACTCACCACTTCCCTTGCCTCTTGCAGCACTAAGAAAGTTTCGATTTGGATTCAAGTTTCAGCCCCTGTGTCAGGCTGAAACACTACCCTGAGCAGCAACACTTTAGTGAAAGATTATTTTTACGTTACAACTCAGTCCCATCTCTGATATTAATTATTCACTTCGAGCTTTAAGCCCAAAGATATTTGGAAACCGGTGCTCTTGGCTGAAACCAAGACTCCTCATGTCTCCCAAGCAGTTCCATAACAAACTCCCCTAGACTGTGGCATATTTAATGAGAATGCAGATGATCAATTGCAGCCTGCCTTGCACAGTTAACTCAATCAACAAACTACTAATGACTCCAGCATGTTCCAGGTTTTTTGGCTAATGAGAACCGTATTGACCAGACTTTTCCCGTTCTCCCAGGATCAAACGCCAATATGGAACGAGTTCTGGTACCACTGTAAGATCAGCCCTGCCAGCAAAATGCTGACCAGCCCCAGGACAAAGCCTGAATGTCATTAGGGAGCAAAAGAGCCCACAGACCCCTAGGCAGCTTTTCCCAGCCCTTCCCTAGGACGTGTGGGTCTGGTGAAACCAAACCCCTGAGAAACACAGAGCTCCCACCTTGGTGCACGGTACTTTGAGGCAGAAAAGCCTTTTGTTCCCAGCACCACTCCTCCTCCTCACTGCTTTCTGCTGCAGGGTAATTGTAGCAAGTGAGAAGTAAATACCTTCTGTTTCCTCTTTCTTTCACTTTTGTTGGTGCAATTTACCCTCACTTCCATTTTTTCCTTCCCTCCTGCTCCAAACAGAAGTCAACTGGCCATCTGAAAAAATGCAGGGCTATATATAGATCACAGAGTTATAAAACAGGAGTCTTACCCCTCTTCATCACCAATATGGACCATTTTCCATGTGGAAATCTAACAGGTGACCACGCTCTCAGAGAAGGGCAGTGTTTATTGCAGAGCCTGAGGACTGACATGGGAAACAGTTCGTCGGGTGTTATCTTGCCTGTTGCACAAAGATTTGCTCCCATGGAAAGAACTCCAGGGACTTCAGTCATCTTTGGACTAACACTGTTTCCTTACCAAATAACCGTCATTTCTTGGTACGGCCCAATCTACAAAATAGCCAATTTCTAAAACAGATTTTCCATCCTGTGCCCTGGAGAAAACACTCCAGGCTGACCCATATCTCTCCATCAAGAGGATTCTTTGGTTTCATTTTTGTCTACACCATCTTTTTGCTGGGATACAAGTGACTTACTTTCCCCAATCCTCCACTCCCCTCAATCAAACAGGGATAACACAGAATGTTTTGTCCTCTGGAAAGCAAAACCGCTACAGGAAAAGCCAAAACAGGTATTATTTTGCTTTTGACCAGCTTCATGCTGCATCACCCGAGAGCTAAACACTCTGCCATGCCTGGCTGCAACGAAAACAAAGCAAAAAATAAAACCACGCAGAGAAGGAGTAATTAGGACTTGGGAATCAACTGAAAAGCATCAATTCTCCAAAGGCTCTTTTCAGACTAAGCTCATTTGCTGGTATCACTTTGAAGAGAAGTCATGGAGAATGCACACAGCCCATCACCAGGGACTGTGCTCCTTCCTCTTTAAGAGGTGCTCCCACACAGTTCTCTCACTTTTAAAGGCTTAAATATTAAATATCATTCAGTCAAGTCGTAGTGGGGGTCCGTGCTTGACTTAATTCCTCTCTTAACAATGTCCTCAGGCCAGGGGCCAGGAATTCAGACACTTAAATTCCCTGGGCTGAGAACTCTTCACCTCAGCCATGCTCTGCCCTTCTCTAAAGCTGGAAATGTTCCTGTTCATGCCATGGTCTGCTCTGGCCATGGCACTCCTTGTTTCACTGACTTCCACCTGCATTATCCTTCACGTTCAGATTTCCCAGCCTCACCTGCAGGCCCACACACCCTCTTTTTCTGGTACCTTCCTATTCCCTCTCACTTTAGCTTTAGGTTTCATCCTACAGTGCAAAAACCCTTTGTCCCCTTCTTCTATCCCAATTTCCACGTCTCCTGTACCACCCATGCCAAGGCTGATCCCCTGATCTCTATGACTCTGCTGTGGTGACCTGTCTTCATAAAGGATCTTTCACTCAGCCTCCCACTGTTAATGCTGAAGGGCCTAATTTCTAACAGTTTTCCGCCCTCTTCTCACACATTCAGCTTTCCAAGAGCAATTCCAATGACTTGTGAGCAGTAGCTGGAGCTCCACATCCACAAGCAGGTTTCTACTCTTTCCTTACACCATGCTGAGAACTCCTGCACAAGCATTGGTGATGTTTATCTCCTCCAAACACCTACATTTAGATAGAAAAATTCAGAATTGGGACCAAAAGGGTGAGATTTAAGCACATTCTTGTTCACTGCAAGAAGGTAAAACAGTAGAATCATTAAGGCTGGAAAAGACCGCCAAGATCATTGAGTCCAGCCGTTAACCCAGATAGGAGCCATTCCCTACCAGCATGGTTTAAGAGATGTTAAGTCACAGTAGAATTTATACTCCTTAAGAATTATTCTCTTCAAGAAGCCAGTTCTTGAAATACATGATTAGCAACTCCTGTGGAAAATAAAGTTACAGCAAAATTAACTTTGCCAATACTTTTGGTTTTCCTTTGCAGATGGAACAGGGCTTTAGCACAGCCAGTTTTTGTGCTACTTCCTCAGACTGCTTTTAGGTTCATTAAGTTCCACCTTCAGGAAGAAAATGGTAGCGTTTGATTTATGGGTACAGGGGAAGGAGGATGAAGTAAGCAATAAATTCAGTAACAGCAGTGTTACTCCAGCTCTCAGCAAGCCAGTCTCGAGGAGCACCCAGATTCCAGTCCAAGATCAGCACCTCTATCTTGACGTCTTCCACGAGTCATCCCCTCGCTCTACTCTGTGCCTCAGTTTCCCTGATCACAAGGTGATGCCAACTGTGAAGATGACTTCTGTGCTATTTGCCAGAAAAAAAGGAAACTGCTTACTGAAAATGGGTTATTTGTGACTTGTGAAGCAAATATGAGAAAATTAATGAATTTTCTGCCTGGTTTTTGTCTCTTTTTATTGCCTTCAAAATGCTGAGAGGAGTGACTAGAAGGTTCTCTGGACAAATCAATGAAGCTAACACCCAACAAATGACCTTTTCTCAGTGTCTCATAAGTACCTGTCAACTTTAGGAGTGCTACCACAATTAAATGGAGAGATTTAGAGCCAGACTATTCATTAGAGAGCAAACTATTATTCTAGAGGCTTAAATGAATTGGCCAGTGGCCAGCCTTCCTTACTGCTTAGGTACCACTAGGAAAATGCAAAGTGGCTGCTATTTGGCTTGCATAAAAGCCGAGAAAAGGGAGGGGGAAAAAGTCTTCTAAGAGGAACAAGAACCAGGCTGTTCAACTGCTGATGGTCTGACGTCCTCAAAAGATGGCACGGAGAGTAAGAGGATACACGGCACAATCAGGGAACCATGAAAGCAAGCAGAAGGCTTTAAATACCAGAGATGGCCTCTATTTGATGGCATCACTAACAATCAACCAGACTATAGCAGACTATAATGAATGGAATAAAATAAATAAAGAGGCTGCGAAAGTGCCTTGATAACACCAATTTTCTACAGTAGATACTACTCACCTGCCATCTGCAGTTCCGAATTAAAAGCTAAATAATCTTCTCTGATACGTCTCATAGTTGCTAACACTTCAGAGTAGGACTTAAAAACCTCACCTGAATTTTGCTTACTCTGCTGAGGAATTCTAAGTTAGTTCTGGATTACTCTGCAAATACACCAGAATCTTACAATTTGCCTTCTTCAAAGTGTCCACGAAGAGAACAATTAAAACTGTGCAAGTCAGTTTTCTATCAGAGAGTATTAAGCTACTTGGACAGAAATAATTTTTAATAAGCCTCTTTGTGCATGAGAAGCACTGCAGTGGCACATCACTTTCTTTTTCATTAAAGCTGGCTTTAAATGTTGCTAACAGCCCTTGGTGAAATACATTAACACAATCTCAGTCTCTGTAGCTTGTTTCACTGCTGGTGGTGATGATGGTCAACTTCATCAGGCTATAGAATCAGAGAATGGGTTGGGTTGGAAGGGACCTTAAAGATCTCCTATTTCCAACCCCCTGCCACCTTCCGCTAGACCAAGTTGCTCCAAGCCCCATCCAATCTGGCCTTGGACACTTCCAGGGATGGGGCAGCCACATCTTCTCTGGATAACCTGTGCAAGGGCCTCACCAGTGTCACAGGGAAGAATTTCTTCACCATACCTCATCTAAACCTTCCCTGTTTCAGTTTGAAGTTATTCCCCCTTGTCCTGTCATTATGTGCTCATGTAAATAATCTCTCCTGTTGAGTCTAACACAGAGAAATACTGTGCAAAATCCTCAGGCACTTTGATGACTGACTGAATTTCCACACCTTCCAAAAAGTTTTCGTGGGTGAAATAACCTCTTTTTGCAGATGGGAAAATCTGAAAGATGGAGATGCTCGTACTTCACCACTACATCTCTCTACAGACTTCACTCAGATACTCAACACCACCACAAATCTGCTAAAACACCCCCAAGAGGTTTTAGCTACTACCCAAGCAAGTGGCTCGATGTGCATTGAAACAAATACAAAGAGTTGCCTACCCTCCATACCCCATTTCCTTGCCAGGGATACACAAACTGCCGTAGGGCAGCTGAATTTCCTGCTTCCCTCCTCCTCTGCCCTACACTGCATGATTTTGCAGATCACAAAGCCAACAGCACTTTTCCACACTCTGCTCCTCAAGTCCTGCCCTCCACATCTCCAGTGGTGGGTTTGCCTGTGTTTGGGTTGTGTTATCCCAGCACAGGTGTTTTATCAACTTAGTTGGCTCGGGAAGATGGCCCTGACAGATGCCATCCCCCCCTTCGCTTCGCAGGAGGTTTCTGCTACCTTCTACCCCTCTTATTTACTCATCGGGCCGTTTGAAAACTCCCAGCTCTTGGGCACCTCGGAGGAAGCTCGTGGTTACTTGTGGCTTTCCAAAAAGGAAGGCTGCATGTCGGATGACACGCAGTAAAACAGTCTGACCATGTGTAAAAATAAGATTATACTGCACAGCCCACGGTTCCAAGTAGCCCAGCTTTGCCACAGATAAGGGAGATGGAGGAGGCTCAGGATGCAAATTGAGCACTTTTTCTTCAAAAATTGCCCAGCTGCTGAAGGTGCAAAAGGCAGAGTTTTAGGATAAGCTTTACGGTGCAATTTGTTTCCATCACACTCTGCTTATGATGATTTAGCTGAGTGGATCCAGAATCTGTTACAGTAAAACAGGTCAGAGTGGATATGGGAAAAGATATTTCCATTCTTCAAAGGCAGAAAAACAATTTTTCATCTTTTCTGACTGGATACAGTTAAAGAAGATTACAGCTGGTATGATTGCTTTTGGCAGCCTAGTGTTTGACCTATAATTCTGTAGAAATATAACTAACCCTTCAGATATTGACTGTCAGGAATTTTCCTCCATGTGCTTTTTGTTCTTCTCAGCCTACTTTATATGGAAAATATACCATATTATAGATGTGCATATAAAGATTCCTTGGCCTATTTCATGAACAGCCAGAACAGATTAAACTAAACAGAACAGAACCACAGCTCAAAACTGTGTGTGGTCACAGAATCACAGAACGGTTTGGGTTGGAAGGGACTTTAAAGCTCATCTCCTTCCACCCCCTGCCATGGGCAGGGACACCTTCCACTAAACCAGGTTGCTCCCAGCCCCATCCAGCCCGGTCTTAACCCCTTAGGCAGAGCTGCCTCCTTCCCCATGGGCTGTGAGCCAGGGGCACATTCGTGCAGCCAGCCCAGCTGGGGCAGACGAAGCTCAGAAGGAACAGCCATCCCGCACAGACACTTCTTGCTCCCACCCCAGCAAAGAGGGAGGGAAGCAAAGCAGGCTCTGAGAGCTGTTTCCCAGCACTGTCGTAGCCTTCGGAGAAGCACACTGCAAGCACAGAAAGATAAATTAACTCTCTCATGTCTGTGAGAGAAGGGAGCCTAGATAAAGTCCCGCATTAGCCTTGCATTAGCCCAAGTTCAGCATTACCTGCTCCTGCTCCAGGTGCAGCCTGTGCTTTAGGAAACCCCGAAAGCACCGATTGCCAAGAGCTGGGAGTACACAGGGCCTGCCTTGCGATTTTTGGTGGCAGGTTGTTGCTGACAAAGATCTTGGCACACAATGGCAAAGGGAGGTTAATGCAGCCAAGCCCTCGACAGGCCCCGTGCAACTCCTTCCTTGCCGCTTTAAGGTTAACTTTCTCTGTTTGCTCTTTAATTTAATGTATTCTTTTGATCTCTCCTCTCCTTTCTCTTGTCTCCCTGAGTTTGCTGACACAGGAGAAGCATGACAAGCTCAGACAGGCTAACCTACTTTTTTCTTTTTCTCTTGTACATGTTAATACTCCCACTCTTCTACCCAGCATATGAAAGCTTATTGCAAGTATCATTATAATGATACTTTCAGTCCCCTGTGAAGTAATTCCCCCAACTGACAGGTGAAGAAACTGAGACACAAAGAACTCTTAAATTACTTGCCCCTCAAGCTTCCAGAGGAATCCAGCAACACAAGTGGAAATGAAACCCAACAGGCTTCTGTTTGTCTTGGTCCCAATCTACATAAAATTATTATACCTGCACCCAGCACAGGTCTGTCAAATACCTTCACTTCGAAATAGAGTAATAGTAAAATTTTAGGTATCAATCACACAGGTTTACACATTTCTGTGGCTTAATTGCAGCCAAAGATCTCTCATCACCATGTCCTGGGTGCCTTCAGTCTGTGCTGTCACCTGTGAGCTTTGGTTACAGGTGTCTAGGCTGCCTCTAAAGCTCAGGGTGTGTGTTAATGGCTACAGCTCACCTGCTTTCTGTAGCCCAAAACCTGCACTCAGAGCAGAACTGACTTTGTTTACACTTCAAGCCACATAGTCTGATCCAGTTTTTTACATTTAGGCTGAGTTTCCGAATGCACTGACTTGAATTTCCTGTGCGTGCTCATGGTTGGGAGTTTCAGCAGGACTTGGGCAGGTTGCACCATCCCTGGAAGTGTCCAAGGCCAGGTTGGATGGAGAAACGTGGTCTAGTGGAAGGTGTCTCCGCCCATGGCAGGGTGTGAAACTGGATGAACTTTAATGTGCCTTCCAACCCAAACCATTCTGTGATCCCGTAAGTCCCACATGCATCTGAATTTCATCCTAACTCTGGATATCCCTCAGCCAAGTTGTTTTCCCTCTCTGTATGGAATAATTCAGTGCTAAGCCCTGAGCTTGACTTTACGATTAGATTTCCAGTTATGACACTGACGAAAATTCAATATCCATCGCTCCGCCCAGGATACAGAATCTCCTTCAGTATTAACAAACCTGAACTTTCAAAAGCAAGTACACCTTGCAAATTAGTCTAAAATTGCTTGAATTCGGATACTGACACCTTTGGGGTTAATATTCTTCAAGATGTTCTTGGCAACAAATCCTGCTTTTTTATTTTATGAAAGCTGAAATTAGCACATTATCTTGGAGCTCGGTCTTAAAGGCAAAAAATCCAAATGCTACAAGGAGTGAACGATAAAATGAAAAGTGGACTTTGGACTAATCATATGATGTCTACATCAGAGCTCTCAGAATAATCAAAACACATTAATTTCTGAGGTAAATTACTTAAACACTCTTTAAATCCCTGTTTAGATACTTCACTTCACAATCAAAGTGACTTGAATTAGGTTTCACTAAACTTAGTTTGGAAGCAAATCAGGTTTAAGCAAAATCACTTTCCACCAGGAACAAGAGTGACCACAAAGGGGCTCAGTGCTGTTTAATGCATTTTATCTAGTCATCATTAGTTTAATATGAATTAACTTCTGACCATCCCACTGTAGGCAAGCCCATAGTTCTTCACATCTAGATGTGCAATAATGCTCCCTTTCATTTCAGTTCTAATGTCTAATTATCTTGAACACGGCGACATCCACACCACTCTAGAAAGAAATCAATCCTCCCTTGGCTCTGAGCTATAAATGCATGTATTCCATAATCAGCCTAACAGAACAGACATATGGGATTGTACATCTGGGGAGCAGATGAGAGGCCATCTCATATATTAAATTATTTTGCAACTATCTCTCTCAGACCCAGCTTTAGGTATTTCTCCTTTGTTTCCACGCTAGAAAACTTGACTGATGTTTCTGGTTTATGAGATATTAAATAATAACCTCTCAGTTGCATTACTGGAATGCTTTTCACTCCTAAAATCTCCCACTACACCGTATACATCTTATCTACAGCGTTTCTTTGACGTGCTAGAACTCTCTCTTCCTGCCATCAGCCCTGGGACTCGTTTCTCCCATCACTGACACACGGCTGCCTCAGAGGTTAAACTGAGCACACAAACACCTTTCTGGGACAGACAGCAAACGACGAAAAATCACAAGACTTCTGGAGCAGCAACAGGACATGAAGCAACCGTACACTGGATTCAGGCATGTCTTCAGTGCTGGTGGCTCTGAGGAGTCTAAAACCCAAGCACAGCAGCTCCTCAGGAAGGCACTTGGGCTCCGTTGAGGGCTCCCAGCAAATCATCTGGGAATCTCACGCACTTCAGCTCCAGCGCTCTCTGCATCCTCTGAAGCCTGACCTTCCCAGCTGGCCTCGCTGCCCAGGCCTGCAGCAGTAACCTGCTCCAGGTACTCCTGGAGCAACAGTCCTGAAGAGTGAGCCCTGAATTTCCAAGGAAAGCAGTAACTTTGCTTTATGTGAACTCCGGTTGTGATAAAGCTCCTTAAAGCTGCTTCTGCTGTGCTGCAGAACTCAATGAACTGCAGGAAACCATTCCATAACATCACCATCATCACATTGGTGATCAGAGCTCACCACTTTACGTGTCCAATTTGATCAAAACCCCAAGCTAGTTGGGAGGAGGGGGTCCATAAACCACTGTACCATCTATCCCGGTGCTTCCATGCGTCCCAAGGACTTGGTACCAGTCCAACAGTGTTTTTCAGCAGAGCTCTCCACAGCCCAGGGCATCACAGGATGCTCAGCCGTTCTGCAGGGAACTGGCAAGCAACATGTTTTTCCCCAGAGAAATTCTAGGCCAGGAGGAAAAGGCAGGTCATGAGAGCAAACTCCACTGAGTGCAACAGAATAATGAGAGGGGCCAGGTGCTTAAGCTCAGTATTAGTAGAGCAGAAATCTCTGTGCTTACACATCATTTAAGTTTATATTTAATTCTATAAAAATTGAACAGGAAAGAATGCGTGATACAACATAAAATCAAAGAAAAATATCCCATCACACTCCCCATCACTATGGCCCAAAATGAGCTTCCAGCACAAAACCGGAGCCTTTGTCCATCCATATTCCACAACACAAATTTTCAGTGCTCAGATCCAAGACACTTTTAGGCCATCAAGGTGAGACTTTTCATTCAGGCTCACAAACTGGGACGTCACTGTAAATGGTTTAGAAGCCCAGCAAATTTTAATATACATGGCAGGATGCGTGACCAAAGGGATTACCCAGGATGGCTCACCTGATTAGTTATACAAATGCCTGCCTTTTTTTTTTTTCCTCTTTTAATCCAAGACCATGCAGAATGCCAAATGGGAGAATGGAGCAGGGTATGTACTGGAATGTCTGAAGGCTACAGACTTGGGATTTATATTCCACGTTGAATTCATTGTTCCCTCTCCTACCCCTGCTGCCCTCTAAAATATGCTGCAGCCATGACAGAAATAAATTAGCCTGAGGTACAGGTCACACCTTCAAGGGCAGTAAGAATTCTGGGTAAAATCAATAGAGGAGATGGGAGTCTCTAACAGCTGAAGCAGAAAGAATGACGCATTCATGTCTTTACATATCCCCAGACAAAGGCACTTTGGAGAAACCCCAGTCCCTGCTGCCTTGGGAACACAAAGCTCATTTTTTCAACCACCTGAACCCCAAGAGGCGACTCAGAAAAGCCCCATTTCTATGGGGAATTTGCATATCGATGCAGAAAATTCTATTTCTTTGCATCTCTGCCCGGCAAGGAGATCCAGATGCTGAACTCCAGCCCAGGTTGCAACTCTACAAACTTTTACAGAGAGCAGAATCTGTACTAAGCTTCAGCTTGAATTTTGCAGCCCTCCTCAACCTCTCAAGTGGCTGCCTCAAACAAAAATCCCCTGAACTTCAGTGAACTCAGAAACAAGTCCAGGAGGCACCAACAGACACTAATATATATGTTGCTTTCATTACTTTCACTTGTGATTTTAAATGCAATGGATAATATATGCAAAATCATTTACATCAATTGAGAACCTTAAAAATCTTAAAGGTTTTAGTATTTATGAATCCCAGCTCCTCTGAAATGAGGGGATATAAGATTTACAAGGATATGGATATATGAAGATTCATGCAAAAGTCAAGTGGTTTTTACTAAATGTCCCTATGGTGGGTTAAGTATTAACTCTCAAAGTGAGGCTCACAACCTGTTCAGACACTTCACAAACCTCACAGCGTTTCTACAAGCTTTAAAGCCTGATTTAAGATCCTCCAATACTTCTAAAAATGAGAGTTAAACTTCTCAGTCCCGCAGGCGTTTCTGAAATTGCTACCCGGGATGTTTCTCAATAGACAGGCCAAAAGCTTTTCTCCTCTCTTTTTTCTCCTCCTCCCAGACTTCTCCAAGGACAACTTTGGGCCAAATGCAGCAGGATCTAAATCCAAATGAACTCTGATTTTCTGCAAAGCTAGCAAGAAAATGTCAAATAAGTAACTTTCCCCTGACCTCGTTTGTTTGTTTTTAAAACCCACCTGACATTAACATGCCTGTTGTGCTTTGATCATTAGACTCACACTTCCACCTATGGCAAAATAACTGTATTTGTACTTACATTTGTGGAGTCTGTGAGCAATATGGTAAATAGAATTGCTTTCAGTTCCTCTGCTACCTGTAAAATAAATTAATTCACCATTAATACCAGTGCTGCACTAAAGGATTGGTTTTTGCTTACAGTCACTGTCCCGTGTCTCAAATGATGCAGCAATAACTGCAGCAACTCTCTACCTTTAGGAAAAATTAGGGTAAAGTCAACACCTTGAGGGAAAGTGTTTTACCATGAACTTGTAAAGATGTTTTTGGGCAGACCATAGGTTTCCAGCTCCTACATGGCTCATTCCCTGCAGCTACTTCCATGTGCTGATCTTGGGGACAGGGCAAACGGGCAGAGAGGCACATTCAGGATGCTCCCAAGAGTGTTTTGAGGCACATGATCTCGGTCAAACATTAGACAGAACAGCCTACAGTGACTTGCCCTGCTGTTCCTTGGTTCTTCCCAAGGACAAAAGCCCAGGGTGATAATGCACATTGCTGCCTGTGACACCCTAAAATACTGCCTGAGGTACCATTATCAGTTTTTGCTTTGCACTTCTACGCCAGACATGAGAAAATACAGTTGTGCGTTCTGACATTAGTGCTTCCTCCACAGGGATTCAATGTCATCCAGCACAGCTCTCTCCAAAATAAATCATCCCCTGTTTTACACTTGGTGATACAGAGTCCTGCCCAGTTTTGGAAAACATTCCAACAGTCACAAGGGGATTTTATCTGCACGGATCTCATTTAGCATCTGTAGGTCAAGAATGACCCATTACAGATACAGCCATGTGGGGGCTGTACCAGCTGGCTCCTTTTTCCAAGGGACTTAACTAGGGTGTTTCAGATGGGTCTTGACATCGTGATATTCAAAATGCTCTGAGCAATTACCATCTTCAAAAAAAAAGCCTTACTAGGATGTGTAAGCACTGAAACAAGGAAGCTGCTTGGATAAACTGTTCCAAAAATCCAAGGGCTCCTGCTCTGCACATGCTGAGACAGAAACAGTCTCACAGCAAAGGTGGCTCCAGGTGATGGGATACAGCCCATTCCTCACCTCCTGCTTCCTCCATTCAAATTTCACCTCTGCCTATTGATTATGGCTGGTTTCAGAACACACATCTCCGTTTCAAAGAGCAGAATCCTACCTGAACTTGGGAGACACACATTGCAAGTTTTTCATTGCATTTAAATCGTTCAAAAAACCCCCAGGATCAAGCACACAAACGAAAGACACAAGATGAGGCTGCACACATTTGCAGCTGCTCCACTCTGGGGGTAAATGAGACCTTAGAAAGACCTGGGCCCTTCCAGGAACTGTGGAATTCCCCTCCCTTGTTTTAAAAATAAAGAAGGATTTAAATCCAAGGAACAAACAGGAGCAGACTTGCCTTGGGAATAGCGAGGAAGGTGAAGGAAGGCAGCTCTTTATATATATATATAGATATGAAGATTATATATATATGTACGTATACAAAAGGATGGAAGTGAAGATGGGCATGAGGCTAAATAGTTTATTGGCCAAAATCTGGCGGATGTTTATTTAATGGACATGACTACTGTGCATCCCAGGTAGGGTGGTTAAAGTCTGGGCTCCATGAAGAGCTGTTTTCTACTTCTAACTTCTGCAAGCCTATAAATTGCAACATCTCAACCCTAGGAGAGGAAATGAAACAATCCCAAAACATTTTCTGCCCCTAGTTATTATTTTGCACGTGAAGTGGATTTATACAAAGCCGGATTCATCCAATATGGATACCTGAAAATGAACAATGGGAGAAGCCACATTGTTTGTGCCTGGATAAGAACAATACTTTGCCTTTCAGCTGCCACTGAATCAAGGATAAATCCCCTGAGGGGACCTGGGGAACCTCCAAAAGTTAATGTTCAAAACTCAAACGAGGACGTGCAGTTTGCCAGTCTGGCCTTATCCCTGCTCTGGAAGCACAAGGCATTTTTTTCTCCTATAAATATGCAAAATACCTCACAAAAGACCCTCCCTGTTTCCCAGCCAAGAAAATGGAGGTATGGCAGGCACGGAGGAGGGAGACCACCCTGGCCACGCCATGTCCACGTGCAGCACCACGATCCCCACCACGTTCCTAAATCAGAGAGGAGGAAAAACACAAAGATATTTCCCCAGCATTCCCTCAGCAAAAACTTCCTTGTATGTCAGGGGATAAATGTAGGGAAAGACCAAAGAGCTCCAGCTTTGGGTATTTGCAGACTCCTTCTGCTTGGCTTGGCTGCTCCCTGTGCCTCCACAGCCACGGGGCAGGTGATCCCACTGGGAATCCACCCGGAGATGCAGCAAAACCCATTCCCTTCCACTCTCACCCTTGGCAAACAAGTGATGCTGAGGGGGATTTCTGCAGTTTCCAGCTGAGGGGGCTGAGCAGCAGCACAACTCGTGTCGCTTGCAGAGATCTGTGCACTTCTAACCCTCCGAGTGTGACTCATGACTAACCTGCTACCCTTTTTTCCTACTGAAATCCTTTGCTTGGAATAACTACCAGTTTACAACAAGCAAATAAATAAATATAGAACCTTTATACACAAGTATTTCACATTTGCATGTGTTGAAGTTACTTCTTCAATTATCTCAAGTTTCTAAAACTCACATAATTCAAATATCAAAGCCTGTATCTACTCCTCACATACACAAAGTTTAATTCTAACTTTTGATAAACAATATAACCATTCCAAAGTATGTCAGAGGACAAAACAACACCAGAAGCTACCAAATGTTTCTGACCTACTTCAAACAATCATTAACTACAGGCAGTTTCTAATTATTTGAGTCCATTTCACTTCTTATTCAGTGGTCATTCTGTTTCTCGACCATTTGGCCTCTGTTCAGAAAAATCTCCATTAGGCAGCACAAACTCTCAAAAAAAAAAACTATTCTCCTTCCCCATTCTGAGGTTGGAAAGATTTCAAATCCTTGAGGGATGAGTTCTAAATATGCTTTCAAAACCAAAAAGTAGAGAGCACTTAAAAATGTAAAAGCTTAAAAATTTAGTCATCAAGTAAAATTTAGTTATCAAGTAAAATTGCTTTTTCTCACCTCTCTGCTAAGAGTTTTGCAGTTCATTTTCCAGAAAGAACTGGAAACATATTAAAAGGCAAAAAAACATCGATGCTGGGGCTGGAAACAATCACATGAACAAGCCACAAGATTTGCTTGATAACATACCGTTTATTATTCAAGAACAAGTCTCATTTTCAGCTCTAAGGGAGAGGGCGGGGAGAGAAGGGGGAACAGGCTTTTAAAACACAGGCTGGAAGCACAGGATTGCATTTATAGGAACCACTGAAAAGAAGAAAGAAAAGAAAAAGAAAACAAACCTCCACGCTACCAGCAACTCAAGGTTTTAAGAGCTAAGCTCAGCTCCCAGCAATCTCGGGCTGGTTTCACTTAAACCAGTTTGATCTTAGCAGAGAATGAACGAACAGAAAGCTGCTAATCTTTGGGAAAAGTTCAGCCTTGCTGAGCATGGGAAGGGAGAGAGGAGAGCAGGAACAAAAGCTGTGGTTAAAAAGCCAAAAGCTGCTTGCAAAGTTCCTCTGCGCCTCTTACTGACCTAGAGAGTCTTCATTGCACAGGTACCAAAGTTTGTCTCCTTCTCCAGGGCAAGATTCCCACTTGCAGGCAGGCACGTTACTGGGAACGCACTCTGCATCAAAAGAACATTGTTTCCAGTCTTCTGAGGAGGGAAGGAAAAATGCAGCCCAGCCAGGTACTGTTTCTCCACGAAAAGTAAATCCGGCATTCTGGAAGGAGTTCAAACCTAGGGCTTGACAGGCAAAGGAGAAAAGCTTTTCCACTGAGCATGCTTAGTCCTGCACTGCCTGCACACTTAATGAACATTACTTCCTTCCCAGTGGTTACTCCTAGCAGAAATCCACACCCCCTACTCTTTGAGAAGTCAGGAATGCAGCTGAAACCAAAGTCCAGAACACATGCCCGACACCCAGACAAGGCCCCACAGATCAATAAACTCAGGTTGTGACCTGCAGGTCAGTTTGTCAAACAGGACATCAGGGTGAGTTTTTTCTACACTTGGTGTAGTTTGCTTTATGCCTCAGCTAATGCTACTCACTCCCCAGAGAAAATAAAACTGTGCTGGCTTTTAAAGAATGATTAAATGCTTCAATAACAGATGAGAATTCTCTTTCAAATCTTGTCTTTCCAAACCTGCTTTAAAGTGAGGAAAGAGGTTTTTTGCAGACTAAATTTGGATGTTAAGATTCCTGAACAAAAGCTATTTGGATTTGTCAGAGGCAAGGACTTAAAAAAAAAAGAAAAAATTAAAAAAAGGCGGGAGGGGGAAAAAACAGAAAAGCTCCTTTTATTTCGTTAAGGTCTAATCCTGTTCCGTTTGCAATCACGTGGAGTTCTGTCATTACCTCCAATGGGAATAGCACAGGGGTTTAGATTACAAATGCTTTCTGGCAAGAGCTGTGTCTACTCCAGTGACCTGCACAGGCCAGACTGGTTTTGGCACTTCAATTTGCAATTTACACTATTGCTGTGCCGGAGCCTTCGAACCAGCCACCCTCCCCAAACTCACCGGAGCTGCCGAGGAAAAGCAATTCTGCAAAGCTGCATGTGTTATTTTTAAAGCTCTTCATGATATTTCAAGCTTTCCAGTTTTTCCTGGAGGTTACACTGAGCTCTCACGTCTCAATTCTCCTCCACAATAGGACCAGAAAAGGAGCCTTTTTGTAGTGAAGTCTCTGCCCTGTCACAGCCTTCAGACAAACACCAAGTGTAAAAATCAGAGTGAAATAACAAAAGCCATAATATTATCAGAGTGAGGTGCACTAATCACAGTCACAACTGAATGGGACATCACCCTCGAAGGCCTCTAAAATAACAAATATAGCTCTACATTTTAAGATAGGTAAAAACTCTGTCATGACTTCAGTGTCTGAGTAACCCCAGACTTCACAGGGCTGTGGGTCCTCGTTTGAACACGACAAAACCATGGAAGAAGTTAAATTTCTGAATTCCAAATGGCCCAGACCTTTAGAATATAGACCCAATTTAGACTGCAAATTTTGACAGCACACAGTGGGAATGTATTCACACTAATGTATTTCAGAACCACTGCAGGTCCTTTGCGACTAAGTGCAACCAAATGAGGTAATTTCTTTAAAAAGTAGTTTCCTTGCCCATTCATCCCTGGTCATCCTGGTTTCATTCAAAATCATAAAAGGGAAAGTCTCAAACTACATGACAAAACCATACACTGCTGTATTTCTAGTGTACAGAGCTTGAAGAGGTTTTGGAAACCCCCAGAAAAAGTTTCATGTGGATTTGGAGAAGCAGCCATGGCAGTCTAATTAAACTCAAATGCACCAACCAAAAGACTTTTCCTTTTGTTTCCACTTCATATCCCTTTGGTCAGAAAAGTCCCTAACAGAGGCCTTTCCTAACAGGCAGCTAAATTGGAATATTATCTCCACTGGACCATCTCTCAGACACTTTTTTTGGCCAAGAACTAAGACTATCAGGTGTTCATTGAGCCTGAGACATCAAAAGCAGGTGAAGAGTGCATCTTACTGACAATTAAAAAGAATTACCGTGAAGCTCTGAACTGGTGGACCTGATGGACCAAGGCTTAAACACACATTCCCTTAGCAAACACAATTGTGGTGATTTTAGATATTCTTGTGTCCCTCAGCTATTCACAGAGTCACAGAATGGTTTGGGTTGAGAAGGACCTTAAAAATCACCTCGTTCCACCCCCGCCATGGGCAGGGACAGCTTCCACTAGCGCAGGTTGCTCCAAGCCCCATTCAACCCAACCTTGAACACTTCCAGGGATGGGACAGCCACAACTTCTCTGGGCAACCTGTGACAGGGACTCACCACCCTCTGAGTAAAGAACTCCTTCCCACCATCATCATTCACCATTTCAGCAGCCCAGGTGGATGATCAGGGAATGTGCTTCCTTTGAGCTTGAACTGCCACGGGAGCAGGAGCCAAACCAATGGACACAGCAGTGAAGCACCTCAGGAGCATCGGGGCATGACTGGGATGGCATCTCACTGGAGAGACGGCAAGACGTGACCAAAGCCAAGTGTGTCAGCGCTCCGGGCACTTACAGAAGTGCTGCAGATACTCAACCTGCAGCCACAAGGCAGCTCCTCCCAGCGCCGCTGCCGGAGCCCCCGAGCTCCTCCAGGCAGCGGCACGGCTGGGATCCGTTTTCCTTGGGAGTGCCCCAGCACGGGAGCCCTGGGAGCCAAAGGCACGTCGCAAACACGCCGTCTGTGAGTCACAACTGCTGATTCCCTTCATGCCTAATTACCCAGGAGCGCTTGGCATGATGATTTATTGAGCACGGCGTTGGCCGAGCTTTCAGACGAGCCCCGTGTCCAAGTGGCAAACACGCTACCTCCAGCTTTCTTCTGCAGAAGGGAAAGAAAAATCACGCAGGGCATTCGAGGCCACAAAGCTGTTCTTTCCTGCCAGTTATGTGAAAACTACATGGACAAATGTGTGCTAAAGCTACAGGGCCTGCACCTCAAAATGAGCTCAGGAATATAGAGCTGAGAATAAATATATTTATATATAAAAATATATAATTTGATATATTTCAGATATTTTATGTATATAAAAATATATAATTGATATGTTTCAGAGTACATATTTGTGTATAATACATATATTTTATTTATAACAAACATTTTATATATATTTAGATATATGCATATATTTATACCTAACGCATATATGTTATATATAACAAATACATTGTTATACATTTTATATATGTTATATATACATGTATGTATATATAACATATATATTTATATAGAAATATATTTTGAGAATAATTATATTTTTTATATTTTGCATATATAAAAATATATGGTTGTTATATACAAAAATTATATATTCTGATTTATATATATATATTCATATTGTATTTTGACACAGGATTACATGGGGGTTTTTAATAATTTCATTTCAAACTGGGATGAGTCCTACATGTGACTCAGCAGCTGGGACTACAGGATATCATACCAGGTAACTCCAAGTTGAGTTTAAGTAGGACCGAGGTGCTCAAACACCCTTTTGGCTCTGCAATTACAGCCTTTAAATAGTAAAACGTTGGGCAGGACTGAAAGGAGAAGAAAAGAGAGACATGGCCCGTGCCTAGGAGCTACTGGGTGACTCCCAGATGAACGATCAACAACAGCAGGAGGAGAACACAGTCTCCTTCAGGCATCCATGAGTCAGGACAAGGGCTGAGGAAAGCCTGGAGAAGTGAAATCCCACATGGAAGGGCACAAGCTTTGGACAGAGAAACTACTTGGGGTTTGGGATGCTGCCCACATATTCTGTTTAACCAGTAAAATTGTGCCCCAAGGCACAGAGCTCAGACGGGCTCTGGCATGGCACCAGTCCCTCCCGGGGGGAGGACAGAGCCCACCAACACATTCCCCAAACCCAAGAGGGAACTATTGTTACTTCAGACGCTGCCACTTTTAATGAGAGCCAAATGCCTGCCCCTCCCCACACTAACAACTCCAGCTGGGGCAGCTTTGCCTCTCTCTTTTCCCCCTAGGACGCATAAAGTGCATTTTTGCTCTCCTTCCTGACACCAGAAAGGCCTGGACTGCTTCCCATTGTACTGTGAGAGCTCGAAACTTGGCCATGCTATTTACGGCATCTTCTTTGCCCAGAGGGATTGGAGACACATCCTGATTTTTCCACCATATGCAGGCAGCAGGCACGGCTGCCGTGCCAGCACAGCTACATGGTGAGCTCAGCTCTACCTGTCCAGGCTTCCTCGTGGCCCCTGGAAGCACAACAGAGGGGAAGAACTGGATTTCCCAAGGGATGCTGTCTGCTGGCTCTCATCTTCATTGTTCTCAGCGGTGCATCCATCCTTGAATTCTTAGCGGGAAAGGACAAATTAAAGGCAGGCTGCAAAGGGTGGGGTTGGGTTTCTGGTCCTCTGAACTCTAATGTTAGCTCTTGGCTACAGAAAAGCTTTTCAAAAGGACTTAAGTGACTCTGAAGCCTCAAATCTATTGCTTTTCAGTGGGAGCTGGGCTCCTTGGCTCCTGCTGGAACTGCAGAAAAGCATGTTCTGCCTGTGAGTGTCTGGAGAAACATCCAGTCCTTTCTGCTCTCATTTAACAGCCCCAGGAGAGCTTCTGGGCTGGCTGGTGGAATATAACAGGGATGACTTCTGGAGCCTGTCGTGGCCCTGCTGCCAGATGCCCACCCAGCTGCCTACTTACTTCAGCAGAGCTTATTCCTGCCTTGCACTGAGAAAAAAAAGTGACCCAGGAGACTTTATTACTATAGACAGGTGGAAGAACTTGGACTGGTTTTAGATAATGGTGTGTCCCCAAATGTCCCCAAGAGAGGAGCCTCCAGGATCATATAACTGGACAGGAGGTATGAGATAAGGGAGCAAAAGGTGCTAAGGAGGAGCTTCAGAACTGGTACCAGAGGCAAAGGGACTTTGGGACTGTGACTGCTGGTAATTCAATTAAGGCAATTACGACTACGTGCCCTGCTAAGGAGCTACTTTGGTCACACTCCGGTAGCCAGAACCAGAGGGAAGAAACTGAGTAAAACTCTATGATTTATACACAAATTTACCAAACTAACTATCCATGTTTACCAATTTTAGGGTCTACTGAAATAGACGAGTTACTGCATTTATTTTTGATGAAATACTAAATATGAGCACCTGTTTTCCAGGGTGCAGCAGATAATCTAGACACATTAAATCACAGGAAAGTTCCACCCCCTGCCATGGGCAGGGACACCTTCCACCAGCCCAGGTTGCTCCCAGCCCCATCCAACCATCTATCAATCACTACAGGATTAATGAGTTTGCTGGTAGCTAATCCCAGTCTGGTAAAGATGCTTCAGTTGAGCACAACGTGGTGCAGGGAGTATCAGATCTGAACATAAAGTTAAGAGCACACAGTGACCACCAGGAGCATCACAAGGGACAGGGCAAAAAGCAGGACTTTTCTGATATCACAGTGGCACAGGAATGAAACTGGACCCCAAAACTAACCGTAACTCCTACAAAACCAAGACAAGGGCAGGTGTTTGCTTTCCTGGTCGCCTTCATTCTACAACCTTAGCAAAGATGGAAGAGTTTTTTGAAAGGCAACTGCTGTGTGTCTCTGATGGGCTCTTCCAATGTAAATTAAACACATAAATTAAACTTCCAGCATTCCCCAAACACCCTACTCTATGGCTGGTGAGAATTAAACCTCAGCCTACCAGTTCCCACATGAAAACCTCCAGGCTTAGCATTTCCCAGGTACTTCCCAGGGGGAAGCAGCAAAGGCAAATCCATAAACATCCCAGAGAAAAATGACAACTGTCTGTATGCAGAACAACAGAGCCAAGATATATAAAAAAGGGCAATAATATCCATCTCCTTAATCATCTCCCTCAGCTGAAAGCCAGTACAATCTGCCTTAAATTTCAGTTCCAAGTGCTCTTCACAGGATACACATCATCACCATGAATCAAATGGATCCATTTCAGTTTTTCCACTTAAAGTCACTGGTGAGTTCAACTTTGGCACTCCAACAAAAGGAGCCTTCACTGCCAGCATGCACAGAGCTCTGGGAGCACAGCGAGGCGAGAGCAGTGGAAACTCATTTATAAAGCAAGTTTTGCAGCACTGAGAGAATTGCTAAGCTTTACCCCTGGATTTTATATTGCATTTCTGTATGTAACATGGTGCTCAACTCACAACAGTCTGGGGCAGAGAGGGGGAGAAAGGTGACAGTTCAATTTTCTCACTTCATTTTTGAGATTTACAATAAGAGAACCATATCAATGTTTGAGTTTTGTATGAGATTTTGCTGACGTTTCCACATCTCTAGGAATACAAAAGCTTGCCTCGGGGGAGGGGATGTCATTGCTTTGCTAAGGGTTCCCCAAAGCACTTTGTAAAGATGTGGAACAATGTGAAAGTCAACAGCCTTCCCCCAAGGAGCAGCTGTGATTTAGGGGGTCCCTAAGTAGCCATGAGCATCCCCATGAGCCAGGTGGTCCCAGATGGAGTATTTTGTGACCACCTTGATCTCAACAACCTTGGCATAATGTAACTACTTGATTTGACAAGACTGAGAAAGACAAAGCATGGTTCTTCATCATTCCATCTGAAAGAGCTCATGGGAAATGTCATTAAAACTGACACTTTGATTTTGGATATATTGACACTTCACTATCCAAATTTCTTTATACAAAAATTCCCAAACAGCTTTAGCTTTGCACTGATTGATTTTCAGTTTTCACCTGAAAATGTCTACTGTTTGTTGGGAATTCTTTTTTCCATCAAATACACATTCCCTCCCTTTCCAAGCCACTGCCTGATAGCTGATTTATTCCAAGAACCCTCTTCTTACTATCTCCCTTATCCTTTCTTTGCATGTTGGTAACTTGTCTTGGCCTATCCTGTTTAAGTAGTTTGCAGGGTCACAGTGAGTGTCATGGGATGTTTGACTTACGTCCCAAGAATGTAAAAGTACCTTGTCCTGCAAGTGCTGTTGTCCATTTATGTGGCTACATCACCCTTTAACTCTGCACTACACCGCTGCACATCATCGTTTTTTCTTTTGCTCGGCCCTTTTAGTGATTTAGTAGTTTTTAAAGTGTCTGGGTGAATTCACACAGCTCCATATCATTCGAGACCTTGGAATAACTAACTCAGTACCTACCAGGGAAGTGAAAGCTTTTCAGTTTTTATGGAGGTAAATGCAATAAATACCTATATAAATACACATATCTCCATAAAGCTTTCATGCAAGCACAACTTTGTCTTGTGTTTACTTGCAAACCACTTTAAAATGTATTTCTGCCATAAACACGTAATTGTAAGAGAGTCAGCAGGACTAACACTCTTGGTATTGAGTGCTACACCTAGTGGTAAGTGTTTGCAGGATTTGTAGCTTTTTTGACGTTTAAACAAACAATTACATACAAACAATGCGTAGAGAAAGAAGTCATAATACCCAGAGCATGAGACATAAAAACACTCCAGATGGCTTCAGATACTTACACAGGGGGCCTACTTTTCTATCAGCATGCAAGAAATTTGTGCAATTAAATTATAATCATTAATGAAACTTGCCTATGAATATAAGCTATACATCAGGAGAAAAAGCCCAGCTGCTTAAGATGCAATTTTAATAAAACAAAGCAGATAATAGATGGTGCTGTGCCGCTCCTGCTCCATGGCACAGGGAGGGGCTGGATTACACTTTTCTTACTTACCTGTCTGCTGACCCATCAAAACAACGAAGGTACCTCAGATAGAACAAATGTGTCAAAGAAAGAAAGAAGTTGCCAAGTGCACAGCATTGCACACCTGAGGGGTGTTAAACAGATTTCTCATGTGAACTTCAGCAGAAATGCATAACTCGATAAAGAGTGAAGGTACATTTTAAATGCAGAGTCTTTAAAGACAGATATTTATCACATATATATTTTAAACCACAGTAGGCTTAATTCAACAATCCTACTTTTTATTTTGCGTTAAACAGCCATGGGACAAAACACAAAGTGCTTGGAAGAAGGACTGGCACCTGCATTCCCCCTCACCAAGGGAATGACACAACCCTCAGCTCCAGAGTCACATTTCCTCTCACTGGATTAGTGACCTCTAAAAACTCTTCTGCAGAGCACTGAGTCAACTCAAACCAGAAGCTCTCATTGCAAATAGCTTCTAAAAAAAAAAACTAACGAAAATTTCAGGTGTACATCTCTGCTTTCCTTCTTTATTCACAGCTTATCTTCCTTCTGCTTGAAACTTTCAGGGGACAATAAATGCCTCCTGCAGAGCCTCCTCCCTTCTGAATGTCCCTGTTTCACAGGATCAGTGCCTGCGTACTTAATGCAGCACTGAGTGATGCAGAGCTTGCAGGTACAGCACAAGTTTTGCTCTGAAGTTGTACCTGCAATTTGCAGATCCCAGCCTGCTCCATAACCCTCAGTTAACAAAGTCTTCCCTAAACACTTGCTGTCTCCAGCTGGATAATTAAAGAAACGCTCCACGTCCTGGGGATGCTCAGACTGGCTGCCCGCCCCTCATCTGGAGCATCAGGTGTTGAAATGTCCCTTCTTGCATCATGGCCTTTCTAAGCCAACCTCCAGCATCTTTCAGCACTGCTGGGAACTGGAGGGGTTCAGCAGGGAGCTCCTGAATTCCACAGGGCTGGGGTACAGGGACAGACAGACAGCTGGGAGCCCTCACTTCATGACATCCCAAATGCTTCCCTCCCATTCACAAATGAGGGCTTGCAGTTATGTGCTCAAGGTCACGCATGGAATTAGTGGAAGAGAGGAGAACATCAATCAGGAATCACAGTTTCCAACAGCAGGCCCACAGACTCCCCATGGCAGCTGCTCCACCTACAGCAGGACACACAGTCAGGGTAGGCCAGGTGGGAAGGGAAGAGGCAGAGGGTTCCAAAGCTTCCCCTCTCCTTTCTCCATCAAAAGCAGGGTTCTGCTGTGGAACTCAGCAAGGCAGACCCAGTGCTGTCACACAGTGCTGTTCACTTGCCAGTTGGAAGGAGACACAAGTTTCACGGGTCAAAACTCTTAAATAATGCTCCAGTTTCCAGCTCACATCTCCTGAGATGCACAAATACCATCCAATTCACTGTGGACATCATTTCCTTTTCATGTTTCTCTATTTTCAAATTACTAAGCAATATAAATGCTTTTAACAGCCATTTCCACATGCTTGATGTACTCCACAGTTTCACAAAAGATTTCCTAATAACCCAAGCTTATCTAAATCACTTATTGTTGGTGTTGTTAACATGCAGAAGTTAAGCAATTGATTAAAGAGGAAACAACTGTTTGGTGTCTGATATGAAACAAGCTTCCACATCTGAGAGTATGGAGTGAGTTCCTGTCCATATCAGAAAAGAAGTGAGCAGCAGGTTTTTTGTGGTCTCCCTGGAGAGGCCGTGGCTTGGGTAGACAGGGAGGATTGTTGGAGTACTGGGCTCCTGGCAGTTTGTTGGGACACTGTGCTCCCTTCCCTTTCCATTCGAGGGTCAGGAAACAGTCCCATTTATAAAGCTCCATCTGTGAGTTCATACATGATTGGTACATTTATAAATACATAAGCATTTCTATGTCAAATCATAGAATCATTTAGCTTGAAAAAACCCTCCAAGACCATCAAGTCCAACCCTTAACCCAGCACTGCCAAGCCCGCCACTAAACCACGTCTCCAAGTGTCACATCCACATCTTTGAAGCAGTAAAGAGTTTATCCAGGTAATTTATTGCTTATAACCATTTCTGACATGTAAGTTATGCTGCTATTACTCCTATTGCATAGAGTCCATTATTCTCCCATGGGAGAAACTCTGCAAATACAGAATTAAAAACCGATTGGGAGTTTTTGAAGCAAAGACTACCAGTCATTCCCATGGCCTTATATTCACTCTCTGTTTAATGTTACCTCTTGGCTGACTCCAGGTGCTCCAAGGAACCTGTACCAATGGAAGGCAGTAGTCTCAGGGATTTTGGTGACTAGATGTGGCCTTTAGTCCAACCACAACAAAAGCAGGGAAGACAAAGATGATGACAATATATTTAAAGTGTAAGTGGCATAGGGAACAGTCAGTCAAATGCTGCTTCCGAATTCAGACCATATCTGTGCTATGGGCACTGGGAAACAAGGGAAGCTTTGCAGCACTGGTGCTCTTGTGTTGTGGCTCCTCCTTGCACCATGAAAGCCTTTGAACTCAGCAGAGCCCACTGACACAAGTTCCAGGCACAGCTCCATCATGGAATTGCTTCATTGGAGTTACAGGCACACCAGCCATCAAAGGCAATTCACTTTTTCACTGCATCATGTTTTCTTATTGATAAAGAGATTAGAGATTTAAGCCAACTTTTTTTTTTCTTAATCTCACACTCATGTGCAGTTTGAGAATTAGAGGAAGGTTTAGTGCCAGTATTATCCTGACAGACCTCAGCCTAACTTCCAGGCATGCTGTATATGAAAGGAACCAGAAATCTTTTATGATACCAGAGACATTTAGACAGCTGACACTTGCACATCCTTAGGAATACACAATCATCATCACTTCAGGCAGTCATGCTTTTCAGGCAATAAACTATGATTTGCCTTCACAAAACTATGATTTGTCTTGTCTTTCACCTGCAACAGTAATTTAATCCACTTCATTCAATTTAGTGACAACCCTCTAAAAAGAAGAGCTGGAAACCCAGGTTATTAATTAAGAAAAAAGTTTGAACTTGTATTGGAGATGGAAGGTAATCCTAAGTAGTTATATGATATTATTCAAAATCTCAAGTTTCTAAACTACAGGCTCTACAATGGTGGGGGGAAAGTATTTCTGGTATAAAAACATTCCAGGACAGCAAATATTCAATGTATACGTGAAACATGTACAAATGTGTAACAAGATGATGAGATTAAGCACTTTAGAGTCAAAGACTCCACAGAGAGATGGTTACTCCCACAATATTAACTAATCTTATTTTTATACCTTTATGTCTGATGTTAATTTTACTGACAATTAATACACTAGAATTTGCATTTCACAAAGCAGAGAGGAATGGGAAGCACTGCACAAATGACATGTGGTTGTTTAAAATTCCTAGAGTAAATGCCAGCTTCCAGTGAAATCCCTGACTCGCTTTTCCTTTGTCAAAAGGTGATATTTCTGTGAAATTTTAGCGGAACTCTAAGAACTTTGATCAGTTGCGGTGATTGAAGTGTGGAAACTATGTGAGTTTCAGGGCCAGGTACATGATCGCTCCAAATAAATTATATCAAAGCATGGGAGATACGGGTGAGTGTCACACAGAGTTTGGGGATTGTCCAGTACCAACATGTCCTGGAAAACCATGACACAATGGTTCACATCTCACTGCCAACTCACACTAAGCAAAACAAGCCTTGTAAGCTGAAACAGCAGAGGAAGCTGCTGAGGTTTCACCCTGAGCAGGTCCATCCCTGATCCCCCATCACAGATTGCTGCCTTTGCCTTCATCCCAAATCCTGGCCATGCCTGGAGCTGGAGTGAATACTTGGGAGAAGAAAATCTGAATTGACTCACAAATGGGTCTTTGGGAAGGAAATGGGTTATCCCTGAGTTATAGTAGGTGACAAGTGCCAGAGCTCATGAGTTCTGCAGTGCACAGTCAAACCAGAGAAAACAGAGGGTTTTAACCCAACCAAAATGCTGCCACCCTGCTTGCTGGGGATAGAACTCAAATTAAAATCTGAATATTTAGGGATATGACAGTCACTCCCAGTTTGATACAAGGTGGTCGTGAGACCATGCCACAGAGCTGGGACACCTTGAACTGGCCCCACAGCAGCACCGGGTAAATCCAAATACAGACATGGGACCAGCTCTGCTCTGGAGCAAAGAAGCCCCTCTGGGCCACAGGGAGCCTGGCACAGGGACGCTGTTCAGTCCCAGGCTGGATCTGGTCAAGGCAGTGGAAAATCTGAACTAATGAGCTCCCCTGCACCCAACTTGCACCCACAAGGAGCCATTCACATATTCCTGCTCTGCATCCTTTACTAACCCTATTATCCATGTTTTCCCATTGTCTGGAGTTTCAGCCGCTCAGTTCCTTTGGACAATGAAAACCAGACTGCACTGTGGTACCTTTCTTGACATTTTAACACCCATCCCTTTTCCTTTCTCTCGAAAAAAAACGGCAGAACAAAGTCCAAAAAAAAAAATTAAATTAAAAAACCCTATCTTGGGTTCTGACCCCAAGCTCTGATCTGCCTGGGCAGTCCGACAGCCCCACTGGCTAAATGATCTGTCAGGAAAAAGAACTAAGTACATGTATGTAGATTAAGCTTTTATTTCACATTTAATTAATATTTCTATAAACATATACACCTCTCTTCCCAAAGTTCTGTAAGTCAGCACATTTTTTAACTGCAGACTGTTGTAGCTCCTTCCTCCCCCTCCTTCAAACTTTATAATAAAGCCCCAAAAGTTCACATAATGTCTGGCTATTGTTTCTCTAAAGAGGAATTCTCCTCCCCGCCTCCTTCTTTCTCTGTATCTCTGAGGCACCACATGGCACAATAAGAGCCCTTTCATGTTCAAGACTCAGAGTCGTTGCTGTGGTAACTCACCCAGCCTCACTGAGTATCTAAATAAATAGTGAAAATTAAAAAATCAGAAACCCACTGGGTCTGGCTGCAATCTTATCTTCCCCGCTCTGGCTTCGAGGGACATTAAGAAGCCAAATAATAACCTTTTGCCCAGATTAGTCACCTAAAAGTGTCGATTATTGGAGACAGAAGGACATTTGTGCTGTTCCAACAAGTATTTGGCTGAGACGGGAGCACAAAGACAGGGAAGACGCAATGCAGAGCACAAGTAGCCAGTGGCATCAGAATTCTGGTGGGGAGTTTTTAAACACTTGCAGACAGATTTCTCTCCCCCTCCTTCTCTCTGTAACAGCTTTGGTTTAGACACTCTCAGCAAAGCTTTTGAAGGATTTTATCTAGCAGGCAATAAGTGTCATTAATTGCTACCTCGCAGGAAATGCTGCTACAAAGAGAAGCCCATACTTTCCCTATGAGAAAAAAAAAAAAAATAGGGATTTCCCCCCCCTTCTACGTGCCGAGACAAGCCACCGCTTGAGGCCCCCAAGGATCTGCTATTATCAGTTAAGTCACGTCTAGTGCCAGGCAAAAGGTCATTTCAGGTCATTCTGGAGATGAAAGGAAGGGGTAATGTATGTGAGAATGCCTGAACTGGCAAGCAAAGAGAAAAAAGGGCGAGGAGGTGAGAGAAAAAAGGGAGGAAGGAAAAAGGATGCGAGACGAGGAAGAGAAGTATAGAAAGAGGGAGGGAGAAGATGAGAGGATGATATCAGACTAAAAAGGAATGTTCTTATTGCCAGGACGCAAATAAAAGACTGAATTGCAGCACCTCTGCTGACACACTGTGAACTTGATTCCTCATCAAATAAAAAGGCTGCCACGTTTTCTGGGGTCATCTTTTTAATACGTTCCTTCAATTAGGTTTTTCTGTTTTCTTTTTCTTTTTTTTTTTTTCTTTTTAACCTTAGCTGCTGAGAAAGGCAAATGCTTAAGGAAGACAGGACTATCCATTGTCTGGGGTGTCTGCTTCAGCTTCCTTTGTCTGGGAATTATAAGAGAGAGGTAGAGACTGCTTGCCTTTTTTTTATGCATGAAAAAAAAAATCAATTTCGCATTTAGCAGTGAAAAATAAAATATCATGATGCTCCAGCAGACAGCCCAGCCTTTCTCCATTTGCCTTTTCTCACTTCTCCCCCTTCCACTTCTCAGCTCCCTTCCATAAGGTAGTAGTCGGATAAAATTTTCGCTCGAGCCCATCAGTCATTCCTGAATCCATTCCAAGGTTCCGCCTCCGCCCCGACTCCTTCCACCTCCCCCTGCTCCCAGCCCGGCTCTCCTGTCTCACAAATCATTTTTGTAGGACAAGCCTGGCTCATGTGGATTGCACAGCCAGCCCAGGCACTGCCGGCGAACCGGCAGCGGAGGAAGAGCTCGAATGCATTTTTTTTTGTTGTTTGTTTGTGTTTGTGTTCCTTTATTTGTAAAAATATTCCCGGTCTGGGATACACTTGTCCTCCTGCTCCCCGCAGCCGCTCCAGCCGTAAGCTAACCACACTGGTTCTGCCTGGAGCTTCAGTGGAGCGCAGTCCACGTTGGGAGTTACCTCACACGAATTTAGCCTTTAGCAGCATGGTGGCATCCCTTGGTTGCACAGAAGCCTCCCCGAGCCCCATAAAAACATCTTCTTTGTGCTTTATGTCTCAAAATGTGCTTTCTGGGCACACATGCAAAAGGTGCTGCTGTTCCCCCCTCCCCATCCCACCGTACCCACATGGATTTAACGCTTCCTAAGGCTTGGGAGAAGGGAAAATTCCCTGCGGAATGACTACAGATTTCTTTGTTAGCAGCAGGATGCTGCTTTTATTGGACTGGGGAGGGCGGGTGTTAAAAAACCTATAGGTTTTGGGGCAGCTGTTGAGAGTCTGGGTGGGCACAGCCACATCACAGAATAGTTGAGGTTGGAAGGGACTTCTGGAGATGTTTCAGTCCAAGCCCACCTGCCAAGGAAGGATGACACAAAGCTGTGCCACTCCACATGGCTGTTTTAAACAGCACGAGCTATTTGTGCTAGAACAGCTCTGGACATGCAGAAAAACACCCAGGTGAAGCCTCTGGAAGCTGCTGATAATGGTGACCTTCCCACCCAAGGTTTATCCAGAGGGTTTTTCTTGGTTATTGTTCTGGCAGACATTTGAACCAACAATTAAAACTCATTTCAATGTTTTGTAATCAAAGTCCTCTGAGAGCCCGAGTGATTGTGTGGCTGGAGCTGTGCAAGACCAAGGTTTAAGTCCCATACCTAATTAAGTGGGATGAATTAGGTTCACTCTCTCCTGCTGATGGTTCTTCATTGACAATAAATTACCCCGTGCATTTTTTTTATTCAGCCATGCTAAGTTTCTAGCAGACATACTATTCTTCCTCATTTGTCACTTTTATTATAGCACTATCTTAGACTCATAGTTGTAGACACTTAATCAATCCTGCTGAGCTGTTATGTCTCTTTGCAACTTGCTGCAACTCTGAAGAAGATTCCTACACAATTCAGAATCTTCACTAGAAAACCTTGGCACTCTCACCTTTCTATTTCTTTCTTTCTCCTGGAAGTTAAGACATTCCATAGTGCCATTTGCCTGCTAAGAGCTCATTGCCAAACAAAAAAATCACTCCCTGCTTTGCTTAAGTGCCAGCTCCTGGAGCACAGGGATAAAACAAATACCCATGTCCCTTCTTGACACAAAAGTCACTCCAAATGCAGAGATTTTTTTCTCACATCCTGATGTTTCTCCAGCCCTCCAAAGGGTTAAAGCCATGGCATGTTTGTAGATGAAGATGCTGGTGTGAGAGCACTAACTGGGAACTAAGCAATATTGAAGGCAAGAACAGGGATGATGGAAAGGGGGGGGTTTGCAGTGGTCTGAACAACCCTAAGTGCAAGTTTTTGTCAAGGAAGATAAAACCACAATGGATTTTCGTGGCTTGACAGTGCTCCACACCAAAGGCACGTAATTCCCACAGAGGTCAAGGAGAGATGTGCCACCACTGAGGCTGATTCCATACATCCCTGGTTTGTTTGCCACTCCTACAAGTAGGTGGACAGCAAATCTCCAGGTCCTGCTGACCACCATTACACTTTGGGCTGTGAGCCCAACCCAAGCTCCAGCTGATAAATGACCTGAATATTTGGGTATGATGAACAACACTTGAATTTTTAATTAAAAATTAAAGTTTTCAGCCAAAACCCAGGGGGAAAGAAAGTGGTTTGGCTCACATTTCAGTCCTAAGGAAACAAAGGTAAATATTTATTATTAGAATCAGGCAGGCAAAAATACCAGCAGCAGAGGATAAAAATAAAATCCCCAACTATGCTTCAGTCCAAGTCTGGCTCTAGTAATGCAAGAACCACAATAAGAGCAATGTAATTTAGTGAGAACATGGTGACCTCCAGCAGCCCTTGGAGCTCCCAGAAAGCCACGCAAGACGCAGGGAAATGCAAAGCAAGGCCTAATGCCTGGCAGTTCCACAACCTTAGGCACAAAAAAGAGAAAAATGATGATTTAGAACAAGACGTTTCTTATTCTCAATACGAGGCACAAGGAATTTGCTCACCAAGGGGTTCAGGAGAGCCTCCAACAAAACTCTTAAGTGGAAAAACATCTGCTAAGGGATAAGCTGGGTCCTGTGATCCTGAAGTGGATAGTGAGGATGGACTACAGGGCATCCTCTCAAACCTTATGATTATAAACCCAAGTTTAATCCCAACTTAAGGTGGCCAACTTTGGTACAGAAAAGAGAAATCACAGAAGAGTCTGAGTTGAAAGGGACCTCAAAGCCCATCCAGTTCCACCCCCTGCCATGGGCACAAACACCTTCCACCAGCCCAGGTTGCTCCAAGCCCCGTCCAACCTGGCCTTGGGCACTTCCAGGGATGGGGCAGCCACAGCTCCTCTGGGCACCCTGTGCCAGGGCCTGCCCCCCCTCCCAGGGCAAGATTTCTTCCATATAGCCAACCTAAACCCACTTACTTTCAGTGGGAAGCCATTGCCCCTTTTCCTGTCACTCCACGCTCTCATGTGAGACAGCAGCCCCTGAGAGGAGCTCTCATAAGTTTACTGGGTTTTTTACCTCAGATGAGCAACACAGACCTCACACAGCATTTGTTTATCATAGCCAACAGGGAGTGAATATCAGAGACTTCTAAAGTAGGAACAGCAAAGAATTTCTAGTGAAATTAAAAATGTAAATGTATTTCTGATATCAGTTTCAGATTCCAACCCCCCACCCCACTTCCTGAAAATTAGTGTCTAAGGCTCTGCCACCAGATTTCCAAGATAGCTTCCTGTAATAGGACTGGAGGCATATGCCATCAGCACCTGAATATTACTTTGTTGTTAGGGACCAGCCATATGTTTCCTATTTTAAAAAATTACTTTATATCACAGGAAGCCACTTTTTCTAGCAACAATAGCAGAGGTTCTTGTAACTGATTCACCCATAGAGGGGAAAAATAATGACTAACCACCCACTATAGCAGCTTTGTCAAAGTCACAAGTGGAACCTGTTTTTTGAGGCTTCATATTCAACAAATCTTATGTTCTGATTAATTTATTCAGTGAAATGGTGCTATTGCAGCAGCAGCCAGGGGAAATTAAAAGACTTCAGGATATGAACAACATGTTGGAATAGTGTCAGCTTCCTCAGTCACTGTGCCTGAAACTAAACCTCAGCTTTATATAAGGACAGAAATCTTGGAATCTGGCAGAACGTTTGGCTCCTTGACAAAGAGACACCTCTCCATCGTGAAAACTGAGACCCAGCCACTCAGCATCGAATTTTCAAAATCATATTAAAGGCAGTTTCTGATGCTACACACAACCATAACACAGAGTGTCTAGAATGGGAGGTGGGTGGGAGTTTGCCAAAATTATTTTACGTTTTTCATTTGAAAAGGAAACTTTCTTTCAAACAACATTATTTGCTGTGACAGTGATTTTCCTCCTGGAAAACATCCTGAGTACATTTCCATGTGATAGACCACTGCATCACTCCCTGCCTGAGACAGGAGGCTGGGGAGCACTGTGGGAGAGGGACCAAAGTGCCTCCCAGATAAAGAGGGACCAAGAAATACTGCAATTACAGCTCATAAGGCACCATGATGTCTTATTTCTGGAACCTAAACCATTTGGGTTTTCTACTACAATATTTAGTATTTGATTTCTAGCAGGAACAAGAAAAAATTTGTCTTCCTCAGAAGCTCTTCTGGAAAAGCTCCACATCCCATTCCTCCTTTGCCAGCTGGCCGAGCATCCAGAAACATGGCACTAGGCAGCAGTTGCTTGTGGGTATTTATTTCCCTTCGATATTGAGGTAGACATTTGGTGCGTCTCTTGACAGAAATGGAAAGCGTACAAAGTTTCAAGAAGAAGCAACAACAGTAAGCTAAGCTTCCCAGAGATGGAGGGTTCAATATTTCAGTATTATTCTGATGGTGGCAGGTACATCTACTTTACAAGAAGAAAGATATCCAAATCTCAAACTCTGCTCTGTGAGAAACAACTTTATTTCCCTCCTCTCTCAATTACAGCTGGAATTTTTCAATCCCAGTGTCAGAAAATTCCCAGTCAGACACAGCAGAGCACTAAAGCTGGTTGAGGTTGTCACAACATGGACTTGAATTTGAGCTGAAATTCTCATGGTATTTTTGGGAAAATGAAAATATATGACAAATTCTGCCTTGTTGCAAATTTTAGGTTTTATATTCCAACCTAAGTTTCCTCCTGAGGAGTAAAGTACCGCTCACTGTGCAAAACTCTGGTGCATGCAGTCTATCCTGGTCTTGCCACACTGTAATTCATATTGTCCTGCTGAAATTCCCACAAGTCCAGAGCCAGACTCACGACAGCCAAAGCTCAGAGGGAAAGGATGAGTTTTCTCAAGATAATTCGATGTTTCCAGTCCCAGATGAAACCCCACAACTACCAAATATGTGAAAATTGGCAAATACATATTGTTCTTTTAACCATAGGTATTTTATTTTTTTTTAACCAAGTAGATATTTTGGACAAAGATTCTGGTTGGCTGTGGGGGTGTGTGGAGTGGTTCAAAGTGCCATCTGCATTGGAGACAGTAATGGGATGTGATGGGAGCGCAGACACACACGGCGGAGGTGGCTCTGCCTCACCCCCACTATTGTCTTCCAGCCTCTGGGAGCATTGCCTGCATCTGGCAGAAAAGTTGATCAACTTGGGGTAGCTAATCAGGCTGCTGCAATTTCCGGCCCTTTCTTTCCCAGATTCCTCAGATCAAAGTTCAAGTCCCAGAATTATTATTCCCCTGAATGCTTAATGAGCTCCAACTGAGGGACACCAAAGGCAAAACTAAAACATTGACCGTGCACTTCATTGAGTTTGGCCAGTGTGGCTAAAAACAAGAGGGTGGGATCGATAGCATGCAAAATCACAATATACAGATTTGTATTTTAATCCAATTAAGATTCCTACACAGGAGCAGGGATGGCAAAGGGCTCCAGTGGCTTTGTAAAGCAACGCCCGCTTTCCTTGTTGCACTCGCCATATTAAAATTTTGCAAAGGTAGAATTGGCTTTGTCGTCAATCATTTCTAAAGAGCTCTCTTTTGGGAGAATAGCAGAGCTCCACAAGCACAAAAGCTTCCTTGAAGACTAAAGTTCAGGATGTTGAAATGCAAAAGTCAGATTTTGCCAGGAGGCACGATTTCTGAAGCCAGATGATTCCACCTTAGATTAAGTTATTGAAGATCTTTGCATGCAGAAACATTTCTTTGTTCTGGCAAACACTCCCCGAGTTTTCTATTCACAAACGTGACCCCAAGGAAAGCCAGCCAAGATTCTTTTGCTTTATCAGGTCAGAATGTTCAGAACCCAATTATTTTAATAGTTACAGAAAATAAAAAAAAAAACCCCGACAATGGTTCAGTACACCAGTGAGAATAGCATTCAGGGACTTAACAAGTCACTCACTCTAACATCTGGCGTGTTCTTTCGAGAAGACTAAACACATGGAGAGTCTTGCTGCAAAAGTCAATGGAAAGGAATGATAATTGCTCATTAGAATGCCTCCTCCACAGGTTATTTTTAACTTCCCCTACTCTTTCTAATCACAGTGCACGCATCAGATGCTACTGAAAAGGGTCAATGCATAGGTTTCTCCTCTCCAAAAACACACTTGTAACAAAGCCCTTTCACGAAGATGAAGATTCACATACTACACCCATGGCACCCGTTTTGTTTTTAGGCTAGAAGCAGGGGCCCAAACAAAATACTCCCAAGATTACAAAGGCACTGAATGTAAAAATGGAGAGCTTTGTTTCCATCTATGGTTCAGACAATTGTTTCCCCTCTCCCTCAGCTTTAAGAAGGGGAAGAGTCCCAGGTGCCCAAATGCAAAGATGTGAGACATGGAGAATAAGGACAGAGTTTACACCAGGAGCTTAATGTCAAAAAGCAGTAACACAGAAGTCACTAAGAGTCAAATGAAGCAAAACAATTATTTATCTACCTCAGAGGAAGTAAAATTCTGATGGAATTTCTACAGTGTGTTTCACCTTATGTTTTCAAGGCTGGGGGCTGTAGGTGTTTTGCATTCTTAAAGTCAGTGTTACCAGAGCAGACCGATGAGAAGAGACAGCCTGCACACTGGTCATGAAATACGGGGCTGTATCAGCTTGGCCTGGCAGGGACCCCCTCTGCATCCCCCTGTGTCTTCTCTGCCTTTTAGGCAGTGCAGCGCAAAGACAACTCAGCCCAGCCCTGCCTGAATGAGTGCAGATCCTTTTGCTGAGCCCATCACTCCAGAATCTGAGCCTTTGTAAGTGACACAAAAACTATTTGCATGGGTCACCCCACTTCCTCTCAACTTAGTTACGTGAAACTTTTCTATTTTTTTTAATGAGGGTTCAGCAGAGCATTTGGAAAAAAGGGGGGGGGGGGATTCTTTGTGGTGTAACATCAAAGACTGCACACAAGGAATCTTGTTCTGAAGCCTCTCACCAGGAAAAACCAAACGAATTAAAAGCTCACATCAAACAGTTAAAGGACAGCAAAGGCAATGGACCTAGAGGACAAGGAACGCTGAAATCCAGCAGTTTATGGCCAGGACTCAGGAGGCTATGTCCTTATTTAAGACTTTTTAAAACAGCAAAAAGCTGTTCGAAGAGGAACTGAAGGACACGCTCATGATGGGCTGTAATTTGTTTATCTGTTTTTAATGAAGGAACCACAGAGCCTACTGGAGAATATTCGAGTTTCACTTCTGTCATTGTCCCAGCCATTCTCTAAGAGCGCTGCCACCACATCAAACAGCTGCCAGGGCTCCCTAGAAATGGAACCTAAGACGCGTTTCGGAGCACTGAGCCCTGGGGGAAGGCAGTGGCTGGACGCAAACCTTGGAATCTCCTGGAATGCAAATCCTCTTTCAGCAGCCAGGGCCAGCCCTGACAGTAGCCGTGCGAGCATCCCTCCCGCCTCCTGCTCCAACCTGCCCCCGGACCACCCTGGAAGGATAAATTGCAGGCGGGGGGATTTGAGAGCGGGCATAGAAGGGCTTTTCAGCCTTGATAAGTGGAGCGAAGCTGCCAACAAACGCGGCCACCTGCGCTGCGGCCGCCGCGATGCTCCGCTCCGGCTCCCACCGAGCTCCGCCGAGGAGCTCTCCGGGGCTGCGAGGGCGCGCTGGGGCCACAGCGGGGCACGGGTCTGGAGGTGACAGCCTGCAGCTCGCAGTCAATTCACGTCCAAGCCATCGAGTGTGTGTCCCCAGCTCCCAGGCGTGACATCCACACCGTGCTCCTCCCGCTCTGCCTTCCTCGCCCGCGGCAAAGCCTCGCTGCGGCCAGCGGTGCGTTCTTCACTCGCAGCGGCTTTGCCGAACGCAAAAGTGAACCCGCGCAGCGAAGGACCCACAAGTGCCCGAGAGAAATGAACCTCCCTGCTGGGTCAAGTTTTCCGCCAAGGCCACGCTGACTTTTCGCTGCCGTATCCGCGGTGCAACACTGACCTCCCGTGGCTGCTGCTCCTCAGCCACGGCCACAGCGGCTCTTCCCTTCTCCCCCCGATCAACATTTAGATTATTCTGGGCAAAACAGGCTGAAAAACTCCCCCTGTGCCCATCCCTCTGCTTGTCTTATCATCCATGCACCTATCAGCAGAGAGAGGGTGAAGAAAAATTTGCCTTTACACCAGTCCTGGCATCAGTCCCGCGAGAAAACCAACCTTTAGGACATCAAGTTAGTCCCTCCAATGAGATAAGGACACGCATTCCTACAAAACAAGGCTAGTGCTGTGCAACATTCTTGTGAAATCACCTACCCACGGATGGATCCCACCGATTCAGTGGCAATGGCAGAGGGATTTCTGTTTTTTCTCATGGCTGCTAAATTGAAACAGAAGTGGCATCTTGCCTGTGTTGGAAGGGGGTCTTGGGAAAACAAGGATGTACAGTCGTTTCCACAGATATCACTTGGAGCAACAGAGTGGGAAGGCAGCTTGGTCGGGTTTTTATGGTTGTCACAGCTACCAGGTGATGAAACAACTTCCACATTATGTTTTCCCTTCCTGTAAGCTTATGCTCTTATATCATAGGGAATATGAAATCTCTTCTGGGAGACAAAGGCAGATTGTCCAGGAGTTTCCACCTGAGGAATCCTGCTGCCCTGCTGTACAGCTTGGAGCCCACAGGAGCCAGTAATCCCACAGTATATTCAAGTGCTTCTAGAAGATCACCATGGCAAAGACTTTCAAAATCTAAGTCCTACTCAAAAAATTTGCAAGAAAGTGCCTCGATTCTCTGAGAGGCCAAGATGAGGAGGGCTCTGGGATCCCCTTGCAGGGGGAAAGAGACAGCAGATCCCTCTGGGAACTTCTCCACTCAGGACTATGCTAAGCCTGGCTACAGAACAGGCAGCTCAGGTACCCTCTGGGAGGATGCTCAGCAGCACCCAGCTCTGTACTGCCTAACTCCCAGGAGCCACACATGTAATCCCAGGAATCCCAGTTTGACTATCTACAGAGCCTACGATCTCCACCAGTTTCAAATGTTTTAGGTTTCTCTTTAAAACGGCCTGGCATTAGAAGACTTTTACACTGAACAGCAGCAACACATCCCTCACAGACAAACAGCTGCCTCCTAAATGCCACAGGAAATCAGCAGGGACAACCATGTCACAGAGAGTGAAATTATACCTGTTGGGTTCTCTGGGGGACCCTAAAACCTGTCAAAGACCTGAAGATATGGCTTGGAAGGTGTACAGAGGGCACACTCAGACAATAGCTGTAACTTGCCACAGTGAGAGAATATTTTCTCTGTCGTGCCAGCAGGAAGCAAGAGGGAACCAGGAACTCCTGCCCTTGCCAGAAGCTGTTAATCAGTTGGGTTTTGCCCCTGTACAGAACAGTGGCTCCTGCTGAGCTCAGAATTATAAACCTACATTTTCACTCTCACCTGCCCCCATCTTACCCTTCATTTTGAACACTGGGTTGTAAATGATGCATAACCCTTCTGGGCCTTCTGCCTGGGCACAGAAACTTTCCCATATCAAGGGAATTAAAAACTAGGTTAAACATACTTGTCACTCCAGTAAGTTTCTTAAAGCAGATGCAAAAGACTTTTTTTTGGTCACTTCTCATTAGAGTTTTGTGACAAGATTTCCTGCAAAGGCTGGAGGTGTTAGTCCTCAGCTGAAACACGGCAGAGGGGAGCTTGTTGTGGCCCATCCAGACAGCCACCTCCATGTGTTTAACAGGCCCCTTCTTCAACAGGTACCAGCCCTTCGACAATTTATCAGGGAAAAGCCTTAAAATCATGTGAGATTAAACTGACAGTACACCTGAGTGCACACATTCCTTACCCTGAATGCCTGACCCTTAACCGAGCGTATTGTAGCTCCATCACCTCTAAGGAAAGCTGGATGGCAACACTGATGTCGGGATATGAAGCATCCCAAAGTACAAAAGGTTACCATATGGGGCATCTCCTCTGCCAGCTCCATGAAATGATAGAATGATTTGGGTTGGAAGGAAACTAAAAGATCATCCTGTTCCACCCCTCTGCCAGGGGCAGGGACACCTTCCATTATCTCAGGTTGCTCCAAGCCCTGTCCAGCCTGGCCTTGGACACTTGCGGGCATGGAGCAGCCACAGCGTCTCTGTGCCAGGGCCTCGCCAGCATCACAGGGAAGAATTTCTTCCATAGTCTATAACCTAAACCTTCCCTCTTTCAGTCTGAACCCATTCCTCCCTGTCCTGTCACTCCAGTTCTGACGAAAAGTCCCTCTCTGTCTTCCCTGTAGCCCCTTCAGACACTGGAAGGAGCTGGGAGGTCTCCACACAACCTTCTCTTCTCCAGACTGAACAGTCCCAGCTTTCCCAGCCTCTTTCCATAGGGGAGGTGCTCCAGTTCCCATTATCAACTTTGTCGCTTTGTTCCACCAGTTCCATGTTCTCCTTATGCTGGGGGCCCCAGAACTGTGCACAGTGTTCCAGGTGGAGTCTCACAAGAGCAGAGTAGAGGGGGGACAAAATTTATCCATGTTACTTAAAGACAAGGTGGAAGCATTCAGAACATTCTTTTTTTTAGAAGGCACATGGTACACGTCAGTGATGCACAATTAACTGCATGTGTGCATTGAGGAGACACTGGCAGGAGAAATGTACATCTGAAGGAAGAGAAAAGCAAAGAGACGCGCCATGACATGTTATCATTAGGGAGCCATAATTTCCTTCCTGTAGTCATACAACAGCTGTCAGTAACATCTTGAACACAGACCATGTATTAGGATACCATAGCAAATGCCTTTTCAGACAAAAGAAATAGAGGGCATGTTAACTGGGTGAATAGCAGGAAGAATATTTTGACAGCTTGAATGCATTCATCTCCCCAGAGAACGCCCACAACCTTTGCTGGAACTTGGCTTGGTGACACCTTCCACAGGCTGGGTGAAGAGTGAGGGATGCAGCAGCGCCATCTCAGGCACACCCAGGACCATCAGCCGTCCACGGGCACATTTGGGTAGGCAGAGGAGATGCACTCACCCATAGTCACCTCTGGGGTCCATCTCTCCACCGTCACCCTCCCAGCTTTGCACTTTTCGCTTGGATTCCAAAGGGCCAAAGTGGATGTTGGATGCAGCGTGGATGTCCTGTCTTGTGGAGAGAGGGAATGATGGCCCAGGCTGACTTTACACATGGAGATATATCCTCTAGCCTTGCCTTCAGAAGACACTTTTTTACCTCCTAGCTATGACTCTTAACCAACCTGAGGTCCCTCCAAGGATGGTCTACTTGCCACTTCAAACCAGAAGTAATTCAACCTAAGTAACCACATTCCTTATGGTTTCTGCCTCAACTGCTGAGAATGCTCGACACCACCCTCCTCATCAGAATCTACCTTCTCCTAGCAATAAGGTGTTAGCCAACACATTTTAAGGACACATTTTCCTCACATGGAACCCTCAGGGGTTACTCTAGTAAGACCACATCCATGCGCCTTGAGTGTTTGCCATAAGTAGTTTATCTAAGGCAGCCTGATCATTAAAGCTTCCAGTGCAGCTTTTTCAGGAGCAGTGCTTCTCATTACAGGCAGACTGCAGCAACTCATCAATCTTGGGCAAAAGATAATTAATCAGCACCCAGAGCCACTTTCACAAATATAAAACCTGGTTGAAACAAACCAAAATAAGAGGGGATTGAAGAGGACTGTGACAGAGCTGTTGGCACTTGCCAACTCCTCTTGATTAAACTTATTTTCACCTCCAGGTGAATACACAGGATGAGTTTTGTTAATTAAACCTGCCAGTCACCTCATTATGCATTCAATTAAAAAAGCCTGATGCCTTGATTTTATGCAGCTGGCAGGCTGTGCAGTGACAGGCCATGTTGTTATAGTGCACAAGTTCTAATGGGGAAAGGAGCTCCAAAATATGGCAAAGTGTGAGATTTGCTAATTGGACATCCTCTTGGTGTTTCGCCTTTTAATTTTTATTTTATTCTTTATGCTTTTGAGGCTATAACGGATGGGTTGTTTGTCAGATATACTGTGGAAAGTGGAAGTGGAGACAGAGTGGAAGAGCATGTTCATCTCATTTGGAAACCCAGATAGATGCTCAGAATATTCATGACGGACTCTGGCAAGGTTAAGGGATGAGGAGAGTGGCACCTGGATGCCACGGTGATGAATACTGTGTGAAGAGATTAGACAGAGGCCCTGAAGGTTCTACAAAATCGTGGGGTTTTAATTTAGATGAAAGATAGCCTTTATTCTTCAGCATCACACTGAGAGTTGGCAGGTCTGGATGCAGGTCCTGGCTCTGCTATAAACTCCTTGCATGACCTTGAATAAATCCCAGAGGACCATGCTTTAAAGGTATCTACAGTTACATCTTTCAAGTGGCAACCCTCAGCCACCTCTGGGGTTCCTCATCTATCCACCACTGACTGAAAGCTATCACTTCTGCTGTGCTATTTATATTCAGCTCTTTGAGAACAGACAATATTTCCTGTTATACACTGCAAGAAACCCTGCTACAATGCATCTCCGATCTCAGATGAGACAGAATAAAAACCTGAAGCATTTGTGACAAAAGAATTTGTGATTCCATGCAGCCGCTGTATAGTTACCTCACACTGACATTTCTAAGTCTGCTTCACGCTGCCCACAGATATGAGGAATGACCTACAGTGGAGGTGACCCATCTGTCATGCTCTGAGGCAGAGAATTTAGGGTTTTTCCACTGTTTCTATTGTTTTCTGCAAGTTTCCAGCTTTCCACAGAGCTGAGACAAGACGTATTCTATCCCAGTGCTGTGTTAACGTGTTAATCACATCCCTCCCTCTCAGGCCACCCTCCAGTCCTTTTGAAAATCTGGGAACATTATTTAATGCACATGCCAGCGATGGAAAGACCTTCAGACACTGGCAATAGCATGGATTTCCTCTCTTTTGTTTGGCTTTTTTTATGATTGTCACTTTTCACATCTTTACTGCAGTTCTCCAGCGTGTAACTGGATATTTTGTGACTGATAAGGAATAAACCAGATATACTAAATTATCCCTCTGTCCTAGAGTTGACTGTAAGTGTGAGGAACTGAACTTTGACCAAGGGGATCCCTTGAGTCTTGTATGTTTGATCAGGCCATGAAACAGAGAGGGTGTTGTTATTATTATTGTAACCTTCTTTGCTATCTGGTTTCATATCCCTTGCAGCTGCTGGAAGCAGTGGCCCAGCTGCACAGAACAACAAAAAAGACACACCACTTGGTAAATCCCACCAGATAAACTGAGTGACCCGAGTCCCACTGTCCACCAGTATGAGGGAGTTGGTTCAAATCCAGAATGACTGTTCCAGACTGCAGCTAAATGCAAATCAAGAGTGGAGCCTCTCTTCCCTTGTGGATTTATTTATTTTTCTGTTAGCAGATGTGTTCCTATCATCAAGACTAGCAAGGCAATTTGGGGTTGGCAGGAGCTATTGCAGCTGGTCTGAATTTTTTATTATGTTTTCATTGAGAAGTACGAGTTGGTCAGAACTAAAAAAAAAAAAAAAANGAGTTGTGAAGGATGCTGGGTCAGATATTCTCTGTTGGGATCAAACCACCATGGATTATAGTCTCAGAGAGACACTGAGCCCATCCTGCCAAAGAACCTCGGACTGAGGCTGTTATTTGGAAAGGCCAGGTTGGACAGGGCTCGGAGCAACCTGGGCTAGTGGAAGGTGTCCCTGCCCTTGGCAGGGGGTGCAATGAAGTGGGCTTTAAGGTCCCTTCCAACCCAAACTATTCTGGGACTCCATGAAAAGGCCACGTTTAGGCCCAGATCTGTTTTCTGACCCAGACTTCGACTGGAGCCTTTCACATCCCCGGTGACAACCTGGCCCTCTGGGCCAGCAGCTCTGCTCACGGATATCATTTCCCTGTGAAAGTTCTCTAAAAATCACAGCTTAGTCTTACATCTGGATGGAAGAAAGTGATAAAACCACAGGCTTTTTTTTAAGCAATCTGTCACTCTTGAATTCCATCCAGCAATAGAAGTTGATCACCTTCTCCAATAGATGATTTGCAATTCCACCTCTGTGGGAGCAGTTTATTAACATGACCTAACACTACAGATGAGCAGCTACAGCTAAACAATGTTAAGACAGGGCAAAACCTTCTTTCCATCTTCAAACTTCCAGTACAAGAAAATAGCCCTTGACTTCGGGGATCTTCTCACACATCAGTTACATCACATTAAAACTAAACTTGCCTCCCCAAAGGGAATTCAAAGAAAATGTAAAATAAAAATAACAGATATTCCAAAAGCAGTTGGAAAGGCTTTCCCCATCCTATCAATGTAATTGCTGCTGTCCTCTATTCACATTCATTTGCAAGGATAAAACAGAAAAAGAAAATCACAGGTCTACAAGTAATTGCTTTCATTCCCAACCTAGAAAACAACAATAGTTTGCATTTTCATAGCTCCTTCCATCCTGAGATCTCCAAGAATTTTGCAATCCCTTATTATCACTTACAACCATTGTTCTCAGCCTTCTGCAAGGCAGGTAAGCAAGGTACAAAGGACCTTGTACATGCCTGGAGATGCACAGAAAACACATGGTATAAACAAGCACAGCCTTTGGGCAACTAAAAGCTGAGCACAGGGGAAGGCAGGATGTGTCCAGGGCCTCTGTATAAATTCAGCCCACCCTCTAAAGACCCACCATTGTTGTTTTGGTTCCCTCTTCCTATAGGCAATGTTGGAAAATGCCATCCTTAGCACAGGTCATGGGAGAATGTTGTACATCCTCTAAGTTTTTGTTCTTTCCCAGTGCTGAATACCCATCTCTTTAATCCCACATCCTCACATAGAAAATCTTGACATTTTGCAAGCTGCTCTTTTTGTAATAGATGTACCCTATTCATTTACCACTTCTTCCAATAACTAATGCTTGAGCTATTTCTGTGTGAGAACTTCCTCTCACTCGCTGTGTATTTCCCACATACAACTGCTGCTCAAACAGCCAGAAGGCAAAACAGAAACGAGGGACTGGGAGCTGCCTTAGATAAACTGAAATAAAATACTACAAACTCCAGGCTCAATACATTGTGTACCCACTAGATGGGGCAAAAAAGCTACATTGTGATTAAAAAAAAGCTCTCCAGGTGCTCCTTTCACGAGTTAAACCTGATCCTAACTAGGGAGAAGGTCTATCAGAAATATGTAAGAATTACAGAGAAGCTTCCTCTACTCTCCCATGGGCCATCCAGACAGAAACTCAAGGTTGCTGACACACTGGGATGGTCCTTTCTCAAAATCTTCCTAGAAAATGCTTAGAGGACAAAGTTCAGGTACCAGGTAGGTTTTGCAGGCTGAAATCCCATTAGCAATTACACTGTAATTCCAAACCCTACCATCCCAGACCAGTTCAGAACCTGGAAACCAAGTATTTAGAGACATGTTCATCCCATGTCCCTCCTCTAAGGAAGTCCTGCAACAACTGGAGTACACATTAGATCCTAGTACAGACCAAAATAATACCAGTAATTTGCCATAACAGCATATTAAAAGTAGCTTTCTAATCACCACAGCCTCCTCTCCACATCCAGAATTACCAGCTGATAAATTAAGTTCTCCTACCTTAAAAGTCTTCTTTTCTTCTCTGTGCTTTACGAGACCACAGTACAAGAAATGAACTAAAACTTGGTGAAGCTCCACCAAAACAAAAAAAAATAAAACAAACAAGCCCTCAGTTTGGCTGTGAATTTCCACCTTCCGAAGCCAAGGAGATCTGATTGACCAGAAGAGCTACCATGAGAGTTCCTGAAGATGTTTTTATAGCACAGATTTGCCTGATCACCCATTTCTTGTTATACCCAACACCAGTGCGAAGGCTGGCACAGCAGTTCACTGTTTTGCTTCCTGCCTTTGTCCCCATCCTGCAGGGATTCATCCAACAGACTTCTTGAAGACGCACAGAAAGGCCTGATCAAGCACAAAAAACCTGAGTCAACTCACTATAATCCTGTAGAGCTGAAATGCAGCTGCTTCTGGCCAGAACAGTAAGGTTTGACCAGGGATAGGTTTAAAACAGGGAATAAGAATCTTCACTGAGAAATGGGCTGGGTGCTGCCTGCCAGACTGAACCAGAGCACAGGTGAGTGAAAGCAGTTAATTTACTTTGCCTTGCCTGTGCTTTGGGTTTGTTATTTCCATGCTGAGAGCTCTGGTGCACCTCCAAGGATGGGAAATTCATCGCTAACAAGCCTCAACCTTTCCTCCACCAGTACCAGACACCTCCAAGAGGCAGCATGTGGCTCACAATCCCATTGCAGCTAAATATACTAATGCAGTCCCATTAAGGGTCTCACATCAGGTCTGAAAACCTCATCTTCAATCACACATCACACACTTGGCCAGGTACTGGACCTCGATTCATTTTCCCCCCACTCCTTGTTTTCTAATAAATAATTGCCATGCTTTCAAGGAGGAGGATAAATGGAAACAAGTCATTTGAGGTCCGCATTAAAATCAAGTGCTCTCATCTCCCTTCACCTGACCTGCTGGAAACTTCCTTCCAAATCAATAGCTGAGAGCAACAGGGTGCACACTAAAGAGCACTGAGAAAATCTACTTTGGATGGGGAGAACAGAAAGAAATTCCATATTTAAACACCCATGGAGAACTTTTGCCAAACAGCAACTGCATCTCACCACAGAGACAGATAAATTTCAGCAGAGCAACTCCCAGTCTTTTGAGGACAGAGCTGGAAAACATTTCTGTACAATATTCAGTGTTAAAAGTCCCTTTCAGCAGAGTTAAGTGAGAGAAGCTGATCCCAACTCATGTCTGCCTTCCTTATGCTGTCACATCCAGAGCTGAGGGAGGAAGACAGGCATCTGTCTGTATGTGCTATAAGGTTGTCTGATCTTGTACACCCCATCTGCTACAAAACTATGTGTTTGGATGTGTTGAGCGTTTTGGATTTGTCAAGGAAGTACCCAAATATTGTGCAGAATGGAGTAAAAACTTGCATCAATAAAGCAGAACTTCCATATATGCCATGGTAGATGCCTGCTTTGAAATACTTCTGTCGGAATATTGCTGGTGTGAGACTTTAACCTCCATCAAAAAACTTAGGAACAGCAAAAGCTGCAAAAAAAAGACACTATTAGTCACATTTCAGTTAAGTAGCTTCAACCTCCTTACTCATGCAAGTGAGAAATAATTGACTAGAGTCGCTGTAGTTTTGGAGTTTTCATGATTTTTCTACCACTACATGATTTTTCTTTACAGCAAAAATTAGACACAAGGGCTGGAACACCACAGCTGATGAAAAATCTCATCACTCCCTGTCTTGTCTGAAAAAAGTCAGGGTATACAATTATACTTTAGATTTAATAGCTCTGGGACAGACCCATTGTTTACAGGCTGGTTTAAACTTCATGGATTGGAGTGAAAAGACAAGCAGGACCTCGCCCTCCTCGGATAAATCTCTGTTCCCTTACATGGTTTTTTTGTTCATAAAAAAAGCCAAAATGTCACTCCCAAGGCAATTCCTTTTCTGTGACCTCAGCCATAAGGTTGACAAACTGGCCAGAATTATCTCATGCTATTCAGTGCACAAAAACAGGGAGGAAAAGATTCAAAAATGGCCTGAGGAAACATTCAGTTATTCCAGAAACTCTTAGGAAAGGGGAAAATCGAGGAAGGGCAAACTAAAGCTGTTCAGCATTTACAGGATGTGGGGCTCTTGCAAGCTGAGGAAATACAGTATTAACAGCCAACACAAGAGGGAAGTGCAGCACCGAAATCCAGCCTTTTGCAGGGAAAGAGCAACAGGCTTCGGTCTGAGCTTCCAGCCTGTGCTCGCACCCTGGGGCACAAGGGCAGGAAGGAGATGGGACTTTTCCTGAGGGCACCTTCCCCCTTTTCCCCATCCCATTTACTTTACTCCAAATACATGAGCAAATGCAATCATTTAAACCCAAGCTTAACTTCAATTGGATTGCATGAAGCTACATTTGTAATTATCCATGTTTGTTTCTCATCTGAATTGAACTATTCCATCAGCTACTCTTCGCCACAACGCCCCTAAAACGACAGTCTGACTAGTCCCCAAAACAGGAATCTGAGTCCAGCCACTTAGAACTTTGTTTTCAGTATCTCAGAGGTTGATGCAGGAAATTCTACCAGATTTAATGGGGATAATAAGCTTTCAGGCTGTACTTTGAACACAACCACAACAATTCTCCATCTTAATGATGCTATGGAATGATTCAAAAACTCTTTGTCAAACAAAAGCTTTTTTAAAAATATTTAGGTTTATGTTGTATGGAGGATTTCTGCAGGATGCCTTTGAATTGCCAGAAAATTCAAGGGAGAACTCTCTTCCAGGAACTCTAGGGGTTCTCAGAGGAGGAAAGTCCCTCATGCTTCATTACCCCGAAGGAGCACAACTGGGGGAGCACAATCTGTCTGGACAGAGAAATGCTGGGGTGACAGATGATTAGTTTGGTGGCCACCAAGCCCTGCTGCCACCACACCTCCGTCCCCTCCTCTTTCCCATTCCTGAGCAGGTTTGCCCTTCACTGGGTGTGCACAGGGACCATCTCCTCTATCAAACAGCAACTCAGAGCCCAGTTGTCACTCCCTCCGGGCTGATTTTAGCTCAGTGTGACACCCTGGATTCCTGCAGGGCCACGGGCTGTCTCCACAGACCCAAGGACAAAAGGAAAGCAGCTCAGGAGGGGGAAGCTCAGAAGGTTCACCCAGACTGTGTTCTTTAAAATGAGATGTATACAGTGTGGAAATGTTCCCCGGAGCCAAACAGAACGAGAAACAGATGGGGAATGCTTTGCAAACAGGAACTCTTTTCTTCCCTTGTTTGCCTCCCTTGTTTTGTTTATCCCTCAAAATCCTAACAAGAAGCACAGGCAGAATAATACAACTGCGAGAGCTACTTCATCCCAGCAGAGCTGCGTAAACAGAGCTACAAGGCACTGACCAAGCAACACGTTTATTTTTAAATGATGTGTTGAGTAAGGCATCAAGTCTTACCTTGGGCCCCAGCCCAGCAAATGCTGATCCGGGGACTTAATTTCATTGCTGGGAATACAGTGAGTAAAGTTAAACATGAATACACTTTTAGGACTGTCGTCTTAACCAGTAAATCTTAATCACTCTTTTTTTTTTTGCAGAAGGTTTACACTCAGTATTATTAGTAGAGGTTAGAGATTTGACTGTGTTTAATTCACCACATCACTCAGATAAAGGCAGTAGCAGCTGAAATCTAAGCACCATATAAATTTATGCTCCAATATGAATATAATGTTGGATTAAATGATTGCAAAGAGTTACACATGGAGCCACAGACGGTGGAATTTAATTTACAGAGAGCAGCCTCTTTTAGCCATTCATCTAATGAAAATTTAAATATGCAATAAATTGCAGGCACTTCCAGCTGAAGCAGGATGTTGGATGATGTTCATTCACATTGAAATTACATCTTTAAGTTCCTCTCAAGCTACAAAAATGTATCTATAACACACACACACACACATACATGTAAAATAATCCTCTTTGCTAATAAAAAGATGTGCATTATTAAAGTGGTTTTCCAGAAAAAAATCATATCATAAACATTAAAAATTGGTCTGTTATGCACGTTTGATGACTACATTATAAATATAATTTTTTTTTCAGATTTTGGCTTTATTGCTGTTTTATTATTTCTATTTCAATGAAGTTTGAGAAACTTGATTGATCACTTTCACTTTTGTTTGTAAGCACTTCATTCTCTTCTCCATTCAAAGGCTATCATCGTATCCAAAGAGAGGAAAGTTAAAAAGCAAAACTAACTAAAGAAAAATGAGAAAAGGAACCAAAGCAACCCTTAACATCACTCCTCTGATTTTAGTTGGTTACTCCCTGTCTTTGAGACTAAACAAAATCATCAATCTTTGTATTATTTCAAACAATTCTACAAAGGAATTAGGAAGATTTCAAGTGACCACAAACACCCCTGTCCCTTCCTTTTCAATATTCCATCAAACAACAGCATTTTTCGTGAAGGAATCTGACAAGGGCCCAGGAATGCAGCTAAACAAATCACCACTAAAATAATAATTACAACCAAAGCAAAAGTCAGAAGGAAAGGTCTTTGCAGAAAGGCTGCAGACTTTGCACAACCTCCTGCAGATCAGCATGTTTTACTGTGTGGGGGAGCGGGGGAAATCCCAGCCGCTTTCTATTGTATCATGTTATTCCTTGGCTCATTCCCCAGCAAATAAATAATCACGGTAATAAACTGGATTCATACAAGTGTAGCAGGAACAGACATGGAATCCAAGAGATAAGACAGCCAAGGATCAAGATGTTTCTTGTACATGGGCTGGAAGTTGGGGACCTTTTAATGTTTTGTTTGCTCAATTGTTCTTCCACTACGAGAAACCAGACTTAGAGAGAGGAGAATCAGCTAAACCAGGCCCTTCCAGCCCAGAATAAGTGGATTTCACACCAGTGTGCCAATTTACCAGTGGCTCTAGTTAAATCCCACCCGTGTTACTGAACAGGGACTGGAAGCGTTTTTCAGAGCCCACCGGAGCCCCCCCAGTCTGTGCTGCTGCGCCAAGCAAGTCTACAGAAGAAATGTAAAGGACTATTGGCTGAATGCAAATATTTGCCACGTATATGGAAGAACTCAGCAGTGCACAGTCAGGAGAGGGTGAAGCCACTCTTTGCGAAGCCTCAGCTACTCAGCATTCCCACGGCCATGGCTCGTTCAGATTTTAATGACCCATGAAAGGCCATTCTGCCAAAGCTGCCTGGGGAAGCTGCCATCCCTCCCAGCAGGCAAATCCTGCCCTGAGGATCTCCACATCCTCCACAGGGCCACTCAACTGACAGAACTGGCCTCTGGAGGAGAAGAGCTGGAGCAGTAAATCCATTCCCAGGCACATCCCACAAGAAAACCAGGAGTCCTTCCTCACACAGCATCCCCTATTGCCTTCTAACCAGAAATAGCTCAAAGCATTTTAAAATACATGCTATTTTATCCTTCTTTCACTTGAAGGCTCAGCAAGCCGCACTGGATGTCATCTCATGCCTTGGAATATCTGAAGGATGCTTTGCCTCTTATTCCTGCTTGACTCCGCAGCTCTATGCCCAAGTGAAAGGATTAGGATATAAGTTAAAGTGATTTTTTTTTTAAATGCGGAAAATACATTCCAAATTTGAAGGAAATCTGAGTGAAAAAGCAAATTCTACCATGTCCATGGCCCAATGCCCAGCTGCTCTCTAATGACCCCATGGTGCCGTACCCAGCATGAACCCACCCCACAATTCCACATCTGCAGCAGAACAAGGAGTTACAGCCCCAAGGTAATAAAAGATAGAGATGAATAAAAAATCCCCGGTCCTTCAGGAGTGCTATGCAGCCCTAATAATTCTCCCAGAGCCCAAATCTCATGGCAGAGGTTTGAGGTGAGGTAGATACGGTGAAGGGTGAGAAAGTCCTTTCACAGCCTCCTGGACAAAGTACAGGATCCTGCTCTACAGACCAGCTGCTCTTTCTATTTTTAAACGCTCTGGAGGGGCTCAAATATTGCAGTGATGAGAGAAGAGGAGGCTCATGTAAGTACCTTGGCAGATGGATGCTTAGCAAAGGAAGGAAACTATCCCTGTGGAATGGAACCACAAATATATGCTTATTCCAGCCCCATTATCCCGCCCAAACAGGTAAAATAGCTGGACAAAGGTGTTTTAGGCTTTAAGGGATGTCGTTCTTCCACTTTCACCAAGGCTCAGCAGTTGTTTCCAACAGGAGCAGTTACCAGTGGCATAGGAACTGGGCTGAAGTTTGCTGTTTCTTTGGTCTCAGCTCTGTAAAAACTCTGACTAAAAATTTTGCCTCCATTTTCATGCTGGTTTGAATCAAGTGTGAGGCAGCTGTTCATTTTTCTCAATGATAAATCACCGTTCCCTGACACTTGGAAACTCGGGAGACTGAAAGAAAAAGAGAGGGGGGAAAAGTGCTGAGCAAAGACTTACTTTTATTTTTAATTATTTAGCCCCTTCAGCTGCTCAGCCCCAAAGGTTGAGTGTTGACACCACTTCAACATGCAGGGAAGTAGCCGGAGAATGGATTTGCCAAGGATGGATAAGGGGTGAGGGGCTGCAGCCCTCCCCCATGGGCCTGAAGTTCCCATGTGGAATATCTGAGTGTGTAAAATGGTTTAAGCATGCAAATAATTGCAAGATCAGGCTCAAAGTCTAGGAAACAGCAATCTTGCCGTCATTGTTCAGCTTGGGCTCGATGTTTGCCTTATGGCAGGCGCCTTTCTCTCCTCCCTGGCAGCAGGAGGGAGCAGGGACACCTTTCCCCTTGCTGCTCCTGGCCCAAGAGGAGCTCTGCATCCTGTCCCTGTCCCTCCCTCCTTCCCCCCTGGGGCAACACCACAATCCAACGGGTAATAATTCAACAGCAGAGTCTGGAACAAGGACTTTGTGAAGGCATCTGACCCCTTTTTTAAGGGAGGGAAGTTGGGGAGGAGGAAAGCAAACCCCCTGCTCCATTTCCTGCTGTTGTGCTGGTTATTTCAGAATATTTCCATTGTTAGAGAGCAAACCCTTTGCATGCCAACCAGGAGGGAGCATCAGGCTGGGAAGAGGGCTAAATTTGGCTCAAATTCCTCAGGAGTCTGACCTCTTCCTACTTGAAGTCTATAAGAACACTCCCGCTCACTGTCCAGCATCATGTTTTTAAACACTCCCCCCTCAATTAATTCTGTGGTGCATTGAAGGAAGTGATAAAAATAATCCCCTTGGAATGCATTTTCCTGTAGGTAAAAGGATAATATTTTGAGTTCCCTCAGGAAAATAGTAGAGGAGCACAGAGGGCACAGAGAAGGCTGTTGTTGCAGGAACTTGCACACTTTGGGCACCCGAAAGCTGTTGCACTGACTCAGGAAAACGATGAGCAGCAGTAAGTGAGCACACATAGAAATATCCAGGCTCAGGCCAACTGGAAGGCCATCTGAAAAAAAAGAACAGAAAGCTTTTCTGTGAAAATCTGACAGTGTTTTAAATAAACTGAATATCACAGGTTTCATATAAGCCCAATCCTTTCATAGATTTCCATTTTTTCACTAAAATTATTGTTAATTTGGGAGACTGCAACACAGTTTTCCACGTTTGTTCTTTTTTAAAATGTGCTTCCTACTTTTACTCTCTTCCCTTTCTAAGACAGCTTTCATTTTCAGCTTTCAATTAAAAAAAAAAAAAAGAAAAAGTGGGAGGAACATTTTCAGGCACATATTTGCTTGTTGAGGGGGAAAAAAGGACTGCTTCTCAATGAAAGAGTTTCCATGCAAAGAAGCACAGCCAGATCAAACACAGAGGCACTAAAGTTACAAGGACATGAGGTGGTCCCTTAGGAAAATCATTCCCAGCCAGTCTCACCTATGGAGCAGCATTTATGCACAGCCTAGACATGTAAAATTATATTTCTGTTCCTTCTTGTCTGTTGTAACATCTTTGGCAGCAACTCACCTGACCAACAAAACTTCAATATTACAACTTCTATAACATGGATTTATTTTTTTTTAATTGATTCTGTGAATCTGTCACAGCTAGAGGAAAGAGATTCCCATCTGGGAAAAGTCTCTGGGAGCTACTTCCATGGCAAATTACATTTTTATTGTTATTTCCTGATTGAGTAATACAGCTGGAGCATAAAAACATGCATAAGTTAGGCAGAGTGAGTAAAGTCAAAACACAACAATCCTCACAGATTTCTTTTGGCTGCAGATCCCTGCACATTGATCAGATTCCCCTGGGAATTGCCTGCAGTGCTTGGCTGGAAGGTGGGAGGCTGGGATTGGTGTTAGTTTGGGATTTTCATCTTCCCCTTTGACAGGTCCAGTATCTTCATGGTGCTCCCAGCCTGCCTGGAATGAGTTCTTGGGGACAAGCACTTCTGATTGCTCTGGAAATCCACGTTCCAGTTCAAATACTGTTATTAATAACCCTTAAGTCTCCTCCTCTGCTAAAATGGAATGGGTTGGGTGCCTGATTCTGATTTCATGGCTGAAATCCATGACTAAACACCCCTTGGTTTCACCACTGACTTTAATGATGTCCTTGCCAATTAATAGTGGGGGTAAACAACAGAACCACAATACCTAAGGAGTTAAAAGTGACCTTGAGAGAGGAACAAGCAGTGTTTTGTGCCATGTCTTCTGGATCCTCAATTTTCCTGGTATCCTTAGTTCAGGCAGTGCTTTTCCCTGTGGGAACAGAGTCCCCAGTGACTGCAGCAAGGGCCTGGATCTCATCCTGCCTTTGGATAAAGAGGCAGAAAATCAACTGGCACAAGAGGAATATGAGCAGGGATCTGGGAGGGGATTTTTTCCCCTTCATTGATACAACAAAATGGAAATGGGCTGTTTGTTTTCCCTAATGTGAATTACTGTAGCAATAGATTTGTCATTGCCAATATTGATTTCCTTCCCCAACATAAACTATTTTTAAAAACGCCTCTTAAGTGGGTTTTATTTGTTGTGATTTCAGGGTGTTCTCCGCAGGCCTGCTCTGGGAAGATCAGTAGCAGGATCTGCTTGTCTTTAAAAGCGAAGGGAAAAGTGGAAAGAAGGGAATGTCAGGAAAAAAAGGCGAACAAGAAGGATGGACTGAAATGCGGTGGGGAACAAAGCAGGGCTATCTGTCCCACCCAGCCCGTAGGAACGTGCAGCGTGGGAGGGGAGCAGAACTCTGTCTCCCAATGGATCTTAGAGTGGGAAGAGCAGTACCTGCCCTGGGGCTGACATGCTCTGAGGCTGTGAATTCCAAGTGATGGCCTGGAGAGGGCTTAGAGGGATGCAGAAACACAAGGATGAAGTGGAAATTTTGGGGTGCAACTCTTTTGCCTCAAACTCCATCCAGTTTAACCACAAGCAGGGTCAAGTGGACCTGTTGGAGCGGGTCCAGAGGAGGCCATGAAGATGCTCTGAGGGCTGGAGCTCCTCTGCTGTGGAGCTAGACTGGGAGAGCTGGGGGTGAGAGAAGGTTCCAGGGAGAACTTAGAGCCCCTTCCAGTGCCTAAAGGGGCTCCAAGAGACCAGGGCCTGGAGTGACAGAACAAGTGGGAATGGCTTCACACTGAAAGGGGACAAGGTTAGGTGGAATATTGGGAAGAAATTCTTCCCTATGACGCTGGTGAGGTCCTGGCACAGGTTGCCCAGAGAAGCTGTGCCTGCCCCATCCCTGGAAGTGTTCAAGGCCAGGCTGGACAGGGCTTGGAGCAACTGGGCTGGTGGAAGGTGTCCCTGCCGACGGCAGGGAGTGGAACGAGATGGGCTTTACGATCTCTTCCAACCCAAACCACTCTGTGATTTCCAACCCAAACCACTCTGAGATTATAAGTGGCGGACAGAGCCCCTGAATGTCCCAACTTGCCCTTTTCGCTCTTCCTCCTGTGCCGTTTGGCCAGCATCATACAGAGAGGTTTACCTAAAGATTATTTTTAAAAGAATTAAAAATAATTTTATTTACATTTAAAAACATAAATAGTAAATAAATAAATATAAGTAATAAAGGGTGTGGGGAAGCCCAAAATAACCGTGCGTTCACGTGCCCCTTTTTTTCCTTTTTTTTTTTTTTTAAAGGAACACTCATTTCTCATCTTCTTCCTCGTCCTTCTCCTCNCCGGAGCCGGGGGGATGCGGTCCCGGATCCGGGGGGATGCGGTGCCGGAGCCGGGAGGGTTGCGGTCCCGGATCCGGGGGGATTCGCTGCCGGAGCGGCCGGGGCAGTGCGGGATGATCTCCTGAGCCCAGGGAATGCTCCCCCAGCAGCGCGGGGATGCTTTCCCAGTTGCAAAGGGATACGCTCCCGGAGGGGCTGGGAGATGCCTTGTCGGAGCGGGCAGGGCAGCTCTGCCGGCAGCGGAGGGATGCGCTCCCGGAGCCGGGGGATGCACTCCCGGTGCGGCCGGGGCAGAGGGGCGATGCTCTGCCGGACAGCGGGGGAATACGCTCCTGGAGCGGCCTGGGGATGCCTTCTCGAAGAGGCCAAGGCAGCGGGGGAATGCTCTCCCTGCAGCTGGGGGATGGTTTCCCGGAGCGGAGGGATGCGCTCCCGGAGCGGCCCGGGAATGCCGTACGAGGCAAGGGATGCGCCGGGTCGCATCCGAGGTGTCGTCCCCGGTCCCGTCCCCGCCGCCCGCGGTGCTGAAGGGCCCCACATCGCCGAGAAGTTGGGGATCGCCACGGAGGCGCTTTTTGCACCCCTAATTGAAATCAGAGCCCATCGCTTCTGAGCCGTGAAAATAATGAGTCCCTGACTCCATAGTTTTAGGTCGGTCACCCGGGAGATTGTCTTTGATCTGTGTAAAAGTCACCCGAAAAGGAACAGAGCAATAGAAGAAAATTTCTGTGCATAGTCTGAAGTAGTTTGGCTTTTCTTGCCCAGTATATGCCGTGGTGTGATCTCCTTGCACGTGCTTATGCTTTAAATTCTTTAGGCAGCAACCTAATGGTAATAATGAAACAGAGTGACTCCTGAAGTGGGAGTGGGCGCTCTAGGATGCAAATAAAACCAGGGGATATTGGGATGGTTCCTTGAGCCCTGTAAGTTTTAGATTTGTTGTTGATACCAATCAGAACTCCGTGGTTTTCCAGCCTGTCCTTGGGCAGTTTTTTTATGGAGAGAGACACATGCAGTTTAAGGACATACGTTATCTGTGGATTCATGGATCCACTACACATACAGAAAATCTTACTTTGTGTTTTCCATAGCCCTCCTTGCATTCCTTAAGGCTGTCAGTGATCTATAGTTGTCTGTTGAGATCAGCACACAGCATTTATATACAGTGAATGCAAATGCAGATCGGAGGAGACTGGTGACTTCATGCTCTGCTCGGTTGGAAAAGCCGATGTGCGTCTTTCAGAGTAGCTAGAGAAAAGAAACTCAGCTTGATACTATGAATCAAAGTAGTTATTACCTGCACAATAGTACCATCAAGGCTGACAGGCAGCCCTGCTCGTACCTTACCGGGGAACTGTGTCTATGGGTCATGTTCTTGCCCAAGCAAACACTGGCATTTGATAAAAATGCACTGAGAGCTTCATCATACAAGACAGAGAAGGTTAAACACAGAGAGTAAGTCAGATAAAGGGGTAAAATATCCCTGACTGCAAGAACTATTTATTGCAAATATAACCAGCCACACGGGTAAAGCTGTCATGATGCTAAATTCAGGATAATGGGATATAACCCTGCTTGACAACCCAGCTCTCTGCTGGGAGAGGGACCACTTTCCCCATCTGAAGTAGCAATTAGTGCCCCTGTTCCAGCCTGCTGCAAATGCTACAAATAATTCATCATTAAAATTCTGACAGGAAGCAAAACGGAAATCAACATCTAAGTAGTGGCACCAAGGAACAGCACACAGGTTTGGTTTTTAACTCGCAAAACATAAGTATGAATGAAAGAGAATACTGAGATGACAAGGAGGTAAAATCACTCACTCTCAAATATAGCACTGAGAAGTAGCCTTGAAGCCCTTTCAAATTTCCCCCCAAACTCTCCCACCTCTGTTCTCTACCCCAAAGCCACAGTTACAGGAGGAGATGGGGAATTCAACGAAATTTCAGTTCTGTGCTTGTAGATCCTGCCTACAAACACAAGCCACTTAAAAGTGGTGACCATCTGTTTCAGTGACTTATGCAAAACAAAGCTCCAAGTTGTCAGACTCGTCTGTCAGGCATGTCACAAAACGTCATTGCTGTTGGCATCAGCGGCCTCCTGGCTTTTTGTTAGAGCTGGGGGGATCGACTGGGGCAGAGGACAGAGGGTACTACTGGAAAATGATCAGAGACACAGGAGTTAGCTGGAGATCACAGCTTTTAGGCTTGGTATTGAGCCAGCACTGAGATCCTGGGGAGTACTCACATTGCCTAAATTTCAGCTTCTAATTCAGCTAGAGCAACTTCACATATCTCACACTCCTGCTAAAGGACAGGTCAGCTTTTGTCTCTTCTGAACTGATATAATTCATTTTGTGATAGTATTTCTGCATGCCTAGAGCTTATAGCAGCAATCAGAGCTCAGATGGCCAGGATGATCCTGGTCTTGCACTGCTGACAGGAGCTGAGGAGTCGCATGCTCCTTTTATTTCTCTGGTTCTGTTACTTTGGGCAAGCCATTTCCACCCAATGTATGTTAAAATAGTCAAAGGTGAAAGGCTAAATATGGTTTCCAAGAGTTGTTGAATGGTTAGTACATACTAACTGAGTACAGACTAACTCAGTAAAGGGCAGAAAATGGTGTGAGTCGGGCTGGAACCAAGAGAGGTTGTCAGGTATTAAGTAGATTTTGTGTTCAGATCAAGGTGTTACTAAATAAGCCTGTACTTGTCCATCTTGTGTGTGGGTTATTGGGGACTGGGGTAAAGGATCCATCAAAGGACATACCCATCCTCTCTCTAAAGTCCTTGTCGGCACAGGTCTGTCTGTCTGCCTTCTTCCCAGAACAGCTTCAATTCATCTGGGCAATTCTCAATTACACCGTGATGCATAAACCACCTTTGGATGCTTTTACCTGTGCATGGCAACTGCTCAAACCACGGCAGTGTGTCATCCCTTTGAACAGTTACCATGAACTGCAGTTCTATTTTGGTGGGTTTTGCCAGCACACAATCGTTATTTCTTTATTTTGCAATTAGCCCATTACATTACGTACTGTCTAGTCACACAGGAGGAGGCTGTCCCTACCCCAAGTAGTTTCTGATTTAAAGAAAGAAAGAAGGCAAAGGTGATGTTACAATTTCCATTTTGCAATTTGGGTACCAAGACCCAAGGTCACCCAAAATCCTGACCAGATCCCCAGTTCCTCAAGACCCTGAACACAACAGGCTTCCTCTAGAAAGAGATTTCACACAATTGTTATTTTCCAGTTGCCCCAAAATATTGTTTATCATCTTGTTATAGATCTCCTGTCAGTGGTTGCGTCTAATTCTGATCTAACTACAACTAAGTACAACTATTATGTATAATCCCTCTCTATGTGTTGATAGCCTTCCTGAGAGTAGATACCAGGAGGAGAACAATGTACTTTACAGGCCATCAAAATCACAGGGGATCACTTTAAACTACTATGTAGGTACAAACAATTAAAAAAACCTATAATCTGTCTATAAAAGGCTAAACATAGGAAAATTTAGGGATGAACTACAGATTCTTTCAGAATGGAAGAGGCCTTAGACCAAACTTTAATTATTGAAACTTGCCTAGCCTACGTGGTTCAGAAATCAACATGGCTCCAGAATCTGCAAGTTCAGTGATTCACAGTTTTTAAAGTTTCATGTTATACTTTAAACTCCTCCAAAACATGTTCAAAACCAGAAAGTTAAAATTCTAGCATGAGAGAAAAAAATAAATCATCCTGCTTTCTTTGTTTAAATTCCGGGTGCACCTGTGTGCATGAATATATAAATATATAACATTGAAAATGTTACTTCAGTTTCATACAACTGAATTCAAGCCACAGCCCTGAGATATTGTTTCAGAAGAGATCCAGGGCTAGAAAAATGAAGATAATTCCCTGGCCCCTGTCATTACTCAAGCTGGGTAAATCACTGTCCATAACCAGAACACTTCAATTAGAGGCATAGTGCTTTTTCAGCCACTGTGCTCTCTGTGATAAGAGTGAAGGATAACACAGGTGGCAAAGCTTTCCAAAGCTAAATGGATGTTCCTTCCCATCATCTCAGCCTGGAAAAGGGGAACTATCTCCTACAGGCAGGTGTATGATACTGGCTTAATGTAATGTGTTCCTGTGTGGATCTGCTGATACTGACCATAACTGCAGACATTTCCCCTCATAAAAATGGGATGGACAGGAATATTGTACCAAGGATCAACTTCATCACTTCCCCTGCGCTGCACATTTTCTCCTTCTTCCCTCCCACAAAAGATCATCTAGGTTTAACTCTGTGTTCACAGCATGAAGAGGAGTTAATACTCCTGGCCCCGAATAAAACCAAGCCTGTCTGATTTGGATTTGCTTTCTCGGTGACTATGAGAATTTAGGAGTATTAAGGGTTTCATTATTGTCAAAGAAAAGAAGCTCAGTTTATAAACAGTGAAGTCTTCTCTTGTGTTTTGAAAATATTTTCTAGCCTGCTAAAACATATTTTGCCTAGTATCAGACTTAACAACATAGCAAGGCTGGAAGTTTCTCCTTCCTCTAAGGTTTGAGCTGGGTTTGGGAAAATACAGCGTGGAAAAAAAGTGTTGCAGATAATCTTTCCATTTTGAAGTGGTTTCTCTTCCTTCATGGCCTTTCCTTCAGGGTATTAGTTTTCTGGAAATACTCTTTGCTGAAATTCATCCTATTACAAAGAATCAACTCAAAATATAGGCATGCCCCAAGTCCCACTTCAGCCCAAGCTTTAGAAGTGTTGTCATGAGTTGCAGGGACTTGTGTTGGTCCAGGTGTGGAGAGAAACCCCAGCCCAAGGGCGGAAGTTGATGGATAGAAATGTTTCTACAAGAAACAGCTTGGAAGGCTCCAATGAAAGTGGATTTCCAAGTTTTAACAGCACTAGAGGAAATCTTCAGCTGTTGAACAGAAACTCCAGGTGCTGTAGCCACAGGCGCTTAGGGAAAAGCTTCCCCTGATGCTCTGTCTGTGCTCATCACCCAAGACAGTGAGTTTTGCGCTTGGATAGAGCCATGGATCATGTGATAGTAACACTATCTAAGCAAAATACTTCCATTTCCAGTTCTGCATAGCAGCCATCAGGCCCATGGACTGATGTAGGAGCTTCACGGGAAGAATTTGTGACCTGTTTACAAATAGTGAAAGAAGAAGAAGTTGCTGGAAGTAATTGGACAAGACTCTCTTTCTCTACATGACCCTCCCTTTCCACGTGCCTCTTCAAGCTTTGACATTATCCACTCTGCCCACACTGGGCTTTAATGGATGAGATTGTAACCTGAGCAACAGTTTGAACAATTCACTGCTCCAGTTCATGGATTGCAATTCCTGGGTTCAACACGGAGGCCTCAGAAGGATTTTGTACATCTGTGCTGGAAGGGATCCAGCAGGTCTGCATGGAGCAGTGGGACGTGGAGAGTGCAATGGAGTTTGCAGCTGCCAGAAAGTGCACTGGAGAAAGGCTGGAGCAAACATTTGGGGCTGAGTCCCATGGCTGCTCTGCACACAGATTACCTTTTCTTTTCATTGGCTTTATTGCAGGTTTTTGCTGTGGGACCAAGAGATGATACCTGCAGGATTTAGACTGTTCCATGCCAGTGGCTTCAGTGTATTTGGGGACAGGGTGGGGGCATCTCCATCCTTAATTTAAAGATCTAATGCGATAAACCATAAAGCACTCTTTATTTCCACTGTATGGTCTGGAAACTGAAGCACAGAGAAGCTTAAATATATCTACCAAACCTATAGTTAGGCTGATATTTTCACCTGAATTTATAGAGTTTCAGTTCAATAGCTTAATGACAAGGCTGAGATGTCTGATCTAAATAGAACAACTATTTCCATGACATTGTACAAAATTTTCAAATGGAGGGACATTTCTTATCAGAGGCAGAAGAAGCCATTCCTGTGATACGATCACACTCAAATGATAAGGGCAGCAGCAGTGCCCTGTATGACCTCAGTGGCTCAGGATACTGGACACATAACTGCCATTAATCATATCTGATGGCTGGGTGAAGAGGAACAATCAGATACTCAGGTCAGATACGGGCAAAAAAAATGCTTCTGCCACAAACAGTTTAAGGACAGAGCCTCCCTACACAGAGATTGCTCCCAGGACAGCCAAGGTCAGGGAGTGTAAGTGCTGACTGCCCAGACAAGCTGTGTGTGTTCAGGGAGGAAAACAAAACCCAGCACCTTTCTAGTGCTTGCACACTCCATGCTTCAGTGGGATCGCATATTTAAATCTCTAAGTAGCATCACCATGTGCAGTGACTTCCCATTCAGTGGTAAGTCAGCCAAAAGCCAGAAATCCCTGGATTGCTGAGATGTGGTTTTCAGGGCTCTCTGACTTTGGCAGACACTGTAGGAGATGCCAGAAAGTTTCCCAGTCCCTGAGTATTTGGTTTGTTTTGGTATTAAAATTACACGGTGACAAGAAAATATTTGCTTGTGCTTCTGTCTGTAATGATTTTTTTGTCTTGGAGCCAAGGCCCTGAACTTGATGCTACTCTCTTCACTGGGAAGGAGAGGAGCTTCAGAAAGTGCAACCCAGACCTCACAGGTCACTGACAGCCTGAAAAATTACTCTGTGCCTTCTGTGTCAAAACCCCAAGCAGTTAAAAACTTGATCCTTAACAAGCCCTTTCGGGCTTCATATCAGTGTCGAGTGATACAGATACCAGTGTTATCTTTTCTGTCCCTTTTTCTCTTGCCTCACAGACCTGATACCACTGTCAGGAGCCAGGTTAAATTTACTGATGAGATTCTCAAGACAAAGAGTCGCTAGAGAAACCCATGATTTCAGATATCCCGACTGTTTGAATGGAGCCTTGTTTGCATTAAATGCTGATTATCCTTCCCCCTTGGAGTCTTGGTGGCAGTGGCAGCCCTCTGGGCCTCTTTCTGCAGAATTTCTCCCCCTTATAAAGGCCTCTGGAAGTTTATCCCTAAATTATTGCTACCACTTTGCCATGGAGCCCATGCTCAAAGGAAAGATCTTTGAAAGATCATGAACAAGACTTTAAAAAAACGCTAAAAATTTAGGGCTTGTAAATGTCAGGTGCTAACTTTGCTGTCTCCTGATGACAGTCTTAAGTCACCTTTGAAAGTGAATCTTGGCCTCCCAGATCTTGTTCCCACTTGAAAACATTTGCCTGGGTTTTAACTGGAACTCATAGTGGATTCACAGCACGTGCTCTGCAATTGCAGAAAAAATAGAGACATCCGTGTGTGTGTGTCTGTGCTGCACCAGTCTAATTATCCTCAACAAGCAGAGTCATCAAAAGAGCTGTAGTTTAGCAGCTGACAGCATTTTGGATTCCATCACCAAGACTCTCTGCAGGCTTTGTGCAGTACAATGGGGTGCACTGCCGAGCCTGTGTCTTTCTCACCCCCTCTATACACAGGCCCAAAAAGAATAGACCTGGGCTTTGCTTGGCATTATTCTGTCCCCACTGTATTCTGTGCTGCCTGGCTGTACACAAATACTGAACCCAGAGAGCAGAGTAAAGTGAAGAGGAAAAAAACCCCAGCAAGGAATAATAGAATGGGTTGAGGGAAGTTGCTGAAGTCACCATAACAAAGCAACTGACAACCTACAGAAACAGTGTTTGATATATCTTGTACCTCCTGTCTGTGTAAGGTGCTGTCCCTTCAAAGACACTCTTCTGTTATTTCTTCTGAAGCTTTGGCAAGTCTCAGCAGCAAAAGATCCTGTCTAAGGTACTTCTGAATACCCACAACTCATGGTACACGGCTGAGACACCAACCTCACACACCTAGAGCTCACGCAGAGCCCTTACTCCTGCACTCCCTGGGAAGCCTCAGCCTTCGCATATTTCACACAGATTCCCAAAAGAATAAAGATGGGCACAGTTGCACATGCAGGTGTGACAATATCCTGACAGGTATTGTCAGGACCTGAGTGGTTTCTTCACTCACTCCTGGTGTAAAATTTAGACAGAAAGCAAACAATTACAAACTGGAACATGGAGAGGAGATGCGTTTGATGCCTTTGCTTTCCCCATCAACCCCTGCCAAAGACAAGGCAACCCCATCACCAAACACAAGGCAAGTGCCACTTTTCCCCCTTTCCTGTAGTGTTATTGAGGCTCTACACTTCAAGACAGTGCAGCATTAATCACTCCAGGCTGGCGGCTGTGACATAATTGCCAGTGTAGAGGTGAGTGTGTTTCATAGAGATTCTTCATCTCCTGGTTTGTAAAAATGACTCTTTTCTTTCTCCTCTGCTTAGTGAAACACACTAAGTTCTTACATGGCACAGCTCTCATTAATGGCCTGATTCAGCAGAGCCCTTGAGCACGTGTTTGACTGGCTGAGGCCAAGATGTTCCAAACATTTCTACCAAGTTAAATGGCACTGGAAATACCTGACATAGACAAGGTGGGGCTGTTTTTCTTCTAAGCTGTTCCCTGTTTTATTGAGAGTGACTGAATCATTCAAGCCCTGAGTTTGCACTGACATGAAACACTAATACCATTTTTCCTTGCACCGCTCCAGTGAGCGCAAGCCTGATTTTTCTGTACCACAGTCCTGTGCAAAGAGAAAAGGCAAACACCATCCCTGCTCCAGGAGCCAGAAAGAGAAAATTCCTCGGGAGAGGAGAATGAAGAGAGGCTGTGAGAAAGCAGACAGGATCATCTCCTGCTCACAGGCACTGATCCCAGCATTGCCTCCAAAATCCCTCACTCCCAGTTACCTGTAGTTACAGCGAGTTAGATTGGTGGGTGAAAATCACAGCTGCATGAGAACGGCAATGCTAGGAACAGCCACTTCCAAATAAGTATCATTCCCATTTTACAGACAGAAAAATTTAACATGAGACAATACATAAAGTCACTTGATGCCAAAGAGGGCACCTTAATTAACATTTGCCATCCACTGGAGAAAAAGGGCTCTCCAGAACTGCAGGCTGTAAGTGGTGTCAGTGATGTCCTGCTCCCTTGTCCTACAATTATATTGAATTTTTTCTTCACAATCAATATTTCTTTCTGAGAGGAGCTGCCAAGTCCTAGTAAGTGTCAAATCACATTGTATTAACCATGGATAAGTTGCAGAAGTTCTCCCAGGGTCCATTCAAAGAACTCTTAGACTAATCAAGAATTGGATCTGGTTCATATTCACACTGTCCATGGGCAACAGAAACAAGCCTTGGAGTAAATGTAGCTTGCAGCTGCCCCTTAGAAAACACATTTATATTCCCTTTGCAGTGTCTGTATAGCTGTATCTTAATGCATTTGTGTTCTGAGGGGCAAAGCCGTCCAGCAGTGTAAATCAGCCCAGCACCATTTACTTTCGTGGAGTGATACTGATACACACCAGCTGAGCATCTTACCCAGAAAAGGCTTCCTTCAGAGCAATGGGAGTTTTATACCATTCAGAGCCTGAGCATAAGTAAGACTCAGTACCAAATCCTTTGGGAGAAAAGTATAAACCTCAGGTGTTTGTTGCCTATTCACAGCACATTTATATGTTGGGGCCGCAGAGTATTTTATAAATAGTGACTCCAGCTCTGTGCTACAGCACAGCTACTCTCTGCCTGGAGCTGGTGCACGTAATCATGTTTTCCCAGGCAGCTCAGGTGCAGTTGAGTCCCTGGATACCCCGATAATTTGGGTCTGAAACACGTCAGCCAAGGCTGGGAAGAGGATGAGTCAGGATGGGTCTACAGAGCCCCAAATGGTGCACCAGAGGCTTTGCTGTGATGGCACAGGGCAGCTGATGCTGCTTCCCTCCAGTATCACAGCAATTAGAGGTTCACTTCTCCAGGACAATCTGTCGCCCATCCTGTTTAACCATCTCAGCCTCTGGCAAGAGGTCTTCTGTGTGGCATGACTTGCAAAGTAAAACCCCTCACACCAACCTGAAACCAACTGTGTGGGGGTAGTTTTAAGTCTCACTTTGACTTGGTAAGAATAGTGTGGTTTGGAGGGGGATAATGACCAACTTCCCCGTGGTATTTCCTCTGTTCTCCCTAAGGTAAAATTTTCTACTTGCATGGAAGATCAGCTTTTATAAGGACTCTGCATTTCATCATCCAGCTTCCCAAAAAAGCTCATCAGATGCTATCTCAGAGAGGATTTAACTCCCTAGAAAGACCCTGACTTTGGGAGTCAATTTATCTTTCCAGCTTCCTCCACTTCCTGCCCCAAAGCTGCTGATCCTCCTTGAGATCAAAGCAGTTTCAGCCGTTGGGAATTCCAAGGGGGAGAATGGCATGTCAGAAGTGCACGGTGTGCCTGGAGTTCTGTTGGATTCCCATATCCCTACCAACATGTGCCAGCAGTCATTGGCACAGCCTTTAACTCCTTTGGAAGTGCATCCCACATAGAGGAACTTCTGCTGGTGCATGACCGTATGGTTTTAGCCTTGGCAGTGTCTTAGAGACTCGAGTGCCCAAAAAACGTGTCTTGCCAGACTTCTTGTGTGAGTCAGCTTGACCCAGGGTGCTGGCCAGCCTGCTGTGATCCTTTTCATCTTCTCCTGGGAATCTCTGAGGACCAGCTGCTGATTTCAGTGCCTGTTCTTGGTGTTCAGATAGGCCCATCTGCTGCAAAATCAGCTTTCAAAGGGTAGGGCAAAGGCTGCCCAGATAAAATGTGACAGCAGGAGGGGAAAAAAGAGTAGGTCTTTTAGGATGATGCAGGAACATGTCATCCCCAAAGAGCCTGAGGCCAGATCGGCAGAACTGCATTTGGAGGTAGGTTCCTTGAGCCACAAACAGCTTCCAGGGCAAGGTGCTGACTCCTTTTGACCCCTGGAGTACTCCTTGTCTCACAGGTGTTTTGGAGGATAAATACATTAGAGGTGCAAGCTCTGATAGTGATGGAGTACAGGAGTTGTGTATGGACCACAAAATGGACACGAATAATTTCCCCTTGGATCACCAAAAGCCAAAAAAAAAAACCAAAAAAACCCCAAACATTCAATTATTCAAGATGATAAAAAGACCCAAAGCAATTCTGTACCTTCTTCCTCTCCTTCACAATGCTTACTAAGAGCCAGTAATCCCTAATTATGTGAAAATCTTAACCATGGTTAAGACCAAAAATATAACTTATAACCAAAAATATAACTTAGCAGCACATGGGGGCAAGTTGTATTGCTGGGGTTTGGCTTTCTTCACTGAAAGAAACTATGAAACCTGAGGGCCTTGCAGTATCTGGAAACCAAGTCCTTTTTTGGAAGTCCAGGCTGGATTACCTGAAGTCAGCAGCCACTTTGGAAACACTTGGCTAACTGATGCTCAGTGTCTCTGCAAATTAAGCAGCTCTCAATGAGCATGAAAGCATTTTAAGGGATTTGCCTGAGGACACAAAGACAGTCTCTTGCAGCACTGGGTTTGGAGCTCAGTAATTTAGATTTGCCATCAGGCCATAAATAACCCAAAAATGTACTCTTAGGTGGCAGTTAGCTCCTGTTCCAGGCATCAAGCTCAACCTTCCACCTACTAAATATTATTTTAATTTTACTGCAGCAGATCCCCAAGTCTTTCAGGATCTCTGATGTGACTTTCATTTCAGTAATAGACATGAAATTTTGTGGTTTCTTAGGTTGAGTGTAAGTGATGATAAGGAAGGAATCCTTTTTCCATGCTACTTTATCTTCCTCATACTTGCAACACTTGTTTTGAGTGTCAGAAACATGCAGGCAGTTTATTTGTAGAATATCTTTCTAATCACAAAAGTGTCTGAAGCAGTTGAACTATTTAGATGAGATTATGCAAATGGGATTGCATGTTGTGATTAGATAATTGTCCCTTTGCTTCAAGGTAGGAATCAAAGCAGAGACAAGTTTTTGGTTGGAATGAAAATTCCTGGAAAATGGGGCTTTTTTGTTATTGTTGTCAGTGGGAAATCAGAGAATATTAGCAGCATCCCAGCAAAGCTTGGGAGTTGTTTCCACTGCTGAAGTGTATTTAAGGTACAACATCCATGTGACTTTTGAAGTTCAAGGCAGAATTAAGCTCTGCAGCAGCACATTAAGCGAGGGAATGTTTGAACAGCTCCGAGGAACCACACAGGTTTCCACAGGTTCTCCTACCTTTGAGGAGGAAACCAGGATGAATTTCAGTGCCAATCTGGCAAGGGATTCAAACGTGCTGTTCAAGTTCAAACACATGAGTAGTTCCTTTGGTTTGAGCTGAGATTACTCAGGCAGGTAAACGCACAGCCCTGAAACAATTTTGTTTTTCAATACTGTGGTGCAAGGGTGGAGGCTGCTGATAGCCCTGTGCAATTGTTCTTACCATTGCCTAACTGCCACCCCACATTAGAGCTGCTCAATTTGGTTATCTGGATTAGTGTCTCTAATTTCATTTCCTCTTGGGTGTTCATCAGGAAGGGTTTTTCTCTTGTGTCTGTGTGTCCTGTTAGTTCTGAAATGTGCGATTTCACTCTTTGGCTCTGATCACTGCTGTACCCACTGCCCATGTCCCTCAGCTCCTACTTGGAAGAGGATTTCAAGTACAGACGTTGCCCTGTAACAGCTGTGACTGTTCTCCCTCCGACTGTAGTGTAAGGAAGGCACAGAAATTTCTGGCAGCTTTCTTGGCCATCAGCAGGGTGGTAAGTGCTGTCACCATCCCCACTTCACAGACAGGGAAACTACAAGTACAGAAGGATTAGGCACTTCTGTTTTCAAACCTGGCTGTCAATTTTTGGGGTTTAAACATGTAAAAGCAGATGTGTGTGCTCACACATCCAGCCCCAGATGCAGCTCACCACCCTCTGTGAATACCTTTGCACAGCTGAAATGGAAGCATCCAAGATCTGCACCTGCTTGTGACAAACTGAATCACTGATCCAAACCACCAGTCCAGTCTGAATAGACAACCTGAGGTGAGTTGTCTAACATAACCTATGAATTCAGGAGTTCTTTTCAATGATGATTCGGGACTAGATTTTTAGAAGAATTTAGGCATCTAGACACACAATTCCATCACCTTCTGTTCAGTCTCAGTGATTCTTTCAGCACGCTGGGCTGCTACCACAGCCAAGTTCTGCACTTCCCTACCTGCCAGATTTAGCTGCATATCTGAAATGGCTCCACTCATACCTGCGGTGTTACATTGCATATAATTCAGAAGAAAAATAGGCTTATATTCTACCTGATTCAGGTTAACCTTTTTTCTTTTCCATACCACTCCTTAAGAGCTTCTAACCATGTGGAGAAGGCAAGAGGATCTAACACAAGGGCTTTCTTTAAAGATGCAGATTGCATTATAGGAAATGAGAAGCAATAATCAAAGGAAGTTCTTCATTCTCATTATCAGTTCTCATCATCTTGTTTTTCACAGTAGAGCACTTCTGTATCTCCAGCACAGCCCCTCTCAATTCTCTTCATTAGAGACTGGAGCCTGCCTGCCTCTCATCATCACAACCTCTGCACAGCCACAATCACCTTCCCCGAGCCAGCATAGATTTTTTGCCTTAACTTTTAAACAACTCATTTTCAAGCCTAGCAAAAGATGCAGCTTCTTTCCCTCAGAAATCAATGGCTATCAAAGTTTTCCTTTGTCCAGCCTCATTCAGAGCACGCTGGCTCGAAGAGGAATCATTCCCTTGGATTAAGCAATCTTTGTAAGCATTGATTTTCCTCCCTCACTTGTGTGCTAGTGATATCCAAGTCAGCTCTAAACCTGCTCCTGCCAGGAAATGCGATAAGCCTGGCCACTGAGGGTGGCCTGGCTTCAGCTGGTCAGAAGACCAGGCTGAGAAGAGAAATATTTGCAATAGTTGGTGGCAATCAGTCTTGTATGCTGGTGGCTAAATGGGATCTATTAAGACATGCAGAAAAGGACTTGTAAGGTTCTGATTTGAGAAAGCCCTGAACACCTGCTTACATCCCGTTTTGGTGAATGGGATGGACTGAGGTAGAGGAATATTTTGCCCTCTGCCTCCCTGTGCAAGCCAAGGCAGCCTGGCAGGGTAGTCATTTCCCTGCTTTGCATGTGTTCAGAATGGTTCCAGACAGTGAATGGCTGGAGGAAACCCAGCCCGCCAGGTCTCAGAGTGCTCTGCTTTACTGACACTGGTCAAAGTTTGCAGAAAGCACTGAATTAACTAGTGGGTTTGGCTTTTAGGAGGTCTCTAAATCCCTGTGAGCATCCAGCTCTGTGCCGTTGTCACCCCACCATGCCAGGGGACACCCTTGCAGAGGTTTGTCTCTGTGAGTGGTGTTTGGGGAAATAAGAAGAGCAGATATGGAGAAAGCCATGGCCATCATGACCCCCTATGGCACGTCTCTCCCCACAGAGTTTGTTCAGCATCAGTGTAAACACATGGCCAACTTTTCCTCCCCATCACTTCCCAGCCATGCTCCACCAGCACCTTTTGAGCATATTTTTTCCCTTCTCAGGTTCTCCACTTTTGCAGAATCTCGCATTCCCATGATGTGGTAACTCTCAGCAAAGCAGCACTGAACACATCCCAGAGACACAGTCCCTGGCTCCCACTGCATCCCTTCCCTCTCCCAGCAGTGTGTCAGATGCAACTGTTCTTGCTCTCGGAAGGAAATAAAGGTCAGAAATGTGGAGCTGTAAATCTGCCAGCAGTGGCTATTTCTGGGTTTAGCTCTGGTTACAGAAACACGCTCTGGTGACAGGTGATTTTGGAGGCCCACCTTAGGTGAAAAGAAATGTTGAAATACAGGATTTTTATGTCTTCCTCTCCCTTCCTCTTGATGACGTATCCAAAGGAGAGAGATAATTTTCTTCCCTGAACTGTGCAAGTTTTAAAACTGCTATGACTTTTTATAAGTCACAGTCTTCTGGGTCCTTTCCAAGGCCAGTGCAGCCCCAGGAGCACTTCTGACTTTTATGTGTCTCCGTAATCTTTACAAGCCATTACAGAAGCAGAGAGTATCCAGAAGATAGTGGAGGTCCCTTCCTCCACCCAAATACATGGGTTTGCTGCCTGCAGTTTTCCTCCTGTGTATTTCTGAGTCTGGGAAGAGAAAGGAGAACAGCTTCTTCCATTTCTGCAACCCTTCTGCAAGTATCCAGCTTACCCAAATGGAGGTAATTGCAAATCTGTTCAAATACAACATATATATAATGCTGAAAATCGCCAAAATTCCTTTGGGCTGTAAAAGTACACAGCAATATACCTATTTACTGTATATATACAGGCATGTGCACACATTCATATGCACATACACATAGTTCCTACAATGCATACATTGAAGTATGCAGGGTATGGATGGCTTAAGCTAGGCAGCCATTTGTGGCCAATGTGTTGTTTGCTTTCTTCTGTATTTTTTTCCCCTCTCTATAATACAACTGAAACCATCAGAATTAGCAGCAGAAGCCAGGAGAGCTTGTTGGTTTGGAAAAGAACCTGAAGACTGATGACAAACATCACTTATTAAACTGAAGGATACATCCCAACCACCCAGGAACTGTTACGGAGGGTCTGTGGAGTAAAATGGTTCAGACACAAAGTAAGTGAAAGGGCTGGCACTAAAAACCTGTCCTACAACATATTTCTTCTGATGGGGTTTGTCTTCCTGACCCACACTCATAGGAACTTGATGCCTGATTAACAAAATCTTCCATTTGCACAATATCACTGTTTCACCTCTGTTTGCAGTTTGTGGCCTGGATTAACAGCGGGCTCTTGTCAAACAATATATGGATCAGGGCTTAAAAAGAACGGGACACTCAGCAAACCCCCCTCAGAGGCTTATGGAGATGAGAAGTGTGTTTCTATTGCCCTGCAAGGCCTTTTGTGTGTGTTCGTCTGAGGTTCACACCATTGCATGGCTGAACACACGCAGGATGTGAGCCAGCACGTTCAGGAAACGAATGGGCTCAATCCTGACCACGTTTGCGTGGTGACAAACAAGCAGCCCAAATCCCCTGCTGCCAGTGGGGCTCTGCCACTGTTGCCACTCTGAACTCAGCCATCAGTCCTGCCCTGCTATGATACCAGGCATGTCAGGAATCATCCATCCTGACCACAGAGAGTAACAGCTTGTCCTTCCCCTGATGTGCACACATAAAAATACAGGACTTGCACAGCGCCTTAGAGGAAGGGTTTATTTAGCCTTTTTTTTTTTTTCACTCTGTGCTCAGGAAATTTCCTGAGCCAAACTTTGCATTTGGCTCAAAATGCTTGAAAGCCACCAGTAAGCCAATCCTAATTGAAATTCTCTTTTCTTGATGCATTTATACTTTAACCACAATACTTTGTGCCAGTAACTTCCACCACTCAATGCATCATCTTAAAAGTACTCGAGTGCGTTTGCTTATGTTTTTGGGCACAAAACCTCTTGACTCTTTTAATCTCAGATCTCAGGTTGTTGGAATAACCACCTAAGCCAACTCAGAGGACGCTTAAGGCCCCTAAGCTTTTATTTTAGGTGGTATTTTAAACACATCTAGAAGCATCCAAACCTGACTTTAGCAAACAAGATTCATCAGAAAGGATTGAGTTTTACTGGTAAAAAAAACAAGTCAAGCATCTGCCTTTCCCCTCTCCCCAAATATCCCTAAGCCCTCTATTCCTCAGCCACTCAGTGAGTGCTGCTTATATGTTTTTAAAATGGAGAGACCTGGGAAAAAGCACAGACATGCCTTTAACTCTCTTAAATGCATTGGGGAGAACTTAGTTTTAGTGTAAGTTTTGACAGCACAGCAAGTAATGGATCAGATTGATTTTAATCCCAGCCTTCAATAGGTTTTAAGAGATCCGTAGTTCATCTGGGCTAGGCGTGTTTGTTGTAACCCCATCAAGTACATGCTGAGGGCATGAGCATATTAGAGATTTCAGAGACAATACTACAACATAAAATCAATGGGAGCCCAGTTCTGACTTGTAATCACATTGTAGCCAATAAAGTTTAGAATAGTCCAATCTTACTGATTTTTGAAGGAAAAGAGAAGAACTGAGGATATGAGACAAGGGTCCAGACAATAGAGATTGGTGGATATTATTTAGCTTCATTCCCTTTTAGTGGGAAGCCAAAAGCATTCAGTAGAAGTGGGAAATCCCTCTTCTCCCTTTTATGAACCTAAAGTTTCAGTGTGAGAAGCTTGTCTGCTCAGTATTCCCCTTTTCTCTGTTCTGCAGCCATGGCTGTGTAACACTTCACTGTTAAAGGATTCTGAACTGAGCTCAGGTAGAACACCCCAGAAATTAGTCAGCAAGAAGAGCAGCGAGCCATTTTCAGGCAAAGCGGTTACGTGTCTCTGCTCTGAGCCAGCTCTGAGATGAACAGAACTATAAACCATTTTACAGAAGTATGTAAAAGTGTGATACAAGCAAATCCCAGTGCCTAATTCCTTTGATTCTGAGCTGAGCTTATTATTGGATGGATGATAACAGTTAATGAAGGTGGAGGGGAAACGATACAGGAATAGTTGGAAGCAAAGTTTACCCCTTTATCCAGAAGAACATAGCCCCATGTGGGCTTAACATTTGCACAGCCAAGGAGCTGGAAGGAGCTCCGAGTCAGCCCTGCAGTTCATGTAACCTACAACCTGAACAGGAGCCAAAGTGTGAAATCTCTGGGATCCCTGCCATTCCACTTCCTTCAACCTGCATGGGAAGGTCACAGCCTCTGCATTCGAGAAGTGAGTAAGAGCAATAAACAGCTGGGCTATCTTTTGGTAGCAGAAGAAGCTGTCACTGTATCTGCTGTGTGGGTGGGAAAACTTGCTTCTAGTTGGTGTCTCTTTCGTTTATTCATTCATCCTGACACTTGATAACAGAGCTTGTTCTAAAAGCTGTGCCTTGTCCCTGGCACAGGTGAGCCATGAGATCGTGCTGTGACCACCAGTGACTTCAAACCACCTGCACTTCCACCCCTTCTTTCTTCAGATCACTTCAATTGCAAGATGATTTGCCCTGACCAAGAAAAAGATGAGGAGAGGCCAAAAGCTTCAGGCACAATTGCAGGGCAACAAAGATAAGGATTCTATCCAGATGAGTTTGAGCAGAAGCACTTTGAGAGTGGAGGCTGAAATCTCCATGTGTACTAGGAATGAACCTTTGTTCTGCAACCAAACACACACCAGATCCTGGGATTAAAACTGGAACTTTTCCCTACATCTCTGGGGAGGCAGAGCCACATCTAAATGTGGGCCATTCCAGGCTCAGCAGCGTTTGAAGCTGCTTTGCTGTGATCTCTAGTGGGTCTGCTCTGAGCAGGTGCAGAGCTGACAGAAGGTTCAGCTGCTGACGGGGTGGAAAAAGCTGCACAAACAGTTTTGGGGCAAAGGTGAAAGTCACGTGAATGACCAAATATTGGGCAGTTTTAGAACCGCTGCCTCCTCCCCACCCCCCAGTCACACATCCTACACATCTTTTTGTGTGTAATTCTCAATATTTTCCATATAAAGCCCCTCTATATATTGTTGAGAGTGATTCCACTGACATAATGCAGTTTTTTATGTAAAACCCTCAGAGAATTTTACAGTACTGCATGACAGGGGCGCCGGGGGCATCTTGAGTGTGAAGAATGGGGTGTCTTGGGTGAAAACTGCTTTCCAGGCACGGGAGTTGCTCCCCCAAGCCTGTCCCTGACATTGCTGCAAGCTGCTGGTTCAGGCTTTGCTTTCAATTCCGTGCAGCAACTCGAGCCATTATGGATTTACCTCCTTGGTGGCTTGTTGGGCAGCTGCACCCCTGTGATGTCAGTGCTTGCTAACTTTTGTGAAAGGGGAAAATCCAAAATAATAGTACAGAAACACACTGCTTTGGGAGTGGAAAGCTTAGTAAAACAAATGCTGAGACCTACTCAACACATCTGACCCGTTCCCTCTTTGGTCTAGGAGGTTCCAGGGATGACATACAGTTTATTCCATCCTCTGTTTAAGCTGTGAGTACTCCAGGGCAGGGTTTGTGTCTTATCCTTGAACAAACAGCAGCTCTGGGCCTGGAGAAAGTCTCAACCTGTATATTTTAGCAAGCCTGGGCAGCCTGACTGTGAACAGCCCATGGGGTTTGGCTCTTAAACTGACAGAATATGAGAAAGTGTAGTAAACAACCCTGGTTATACTGTTTATTTGAGAGAGGTTTGGGGGGTGTAGGTGATTTGATTTTTAAATTTCTTTACCCCCTAGTCGCATTATAGTCTCTTGACTGTTGGGTTGTGCCATGCTACAGTGAAAATGTGTGGCTTGTTCCTGTGGAAATAGATGGAGCATTGGAAGAAACAACTCCCTGTTAGTTATGAGCAGATTTAACACCCCTGCAAAGCTGCCATCTGCCACCAAGAAAGGGAAATTAAAGCAGGATGCTGAGATTCAGGCAGCTGCCAGGGCTTGACTGCCTCCTTGCTTTCTGCTTTGTTCTAGGCAAGCAGCAGCCCCGAAAGAAAGCTGCCACACAGTTTAAGTGTTGTGCTCTTAAAAGAGCATTTCTAGAACTTCTTGAAAATGAGAAACTGTTGCGTTTGTTTGGGGGTTTGTGTTTGTCATTGATAATTGTCAGCCTTGGGGCTATAATTAGCTTTTCTGTTTCCCCTGTATTTATACAAGGGAAAACGGTGCTTTAGGGATCAGGATTTTCCCTGTTAGCAAAGTGGCCGTGCCACATGCTGTGTGCTCTTTCAGGGCTCAGCTGAAGGCAAAACTGAGAGTACCCTTCATCTCACCTGAGTATTTCCTATTCAGCTACAAGAAGGAAACATCTACAGTGCAGGACTCCCCAAATGCCACACTCCAGGTGCAGACCACAAGGCTGAGGGGAGTTATATTCATATAGGGACACCCTTAACATAGCCCAGCCCACAGTCAAGGGCAGTGCCTTCTCCTTAGTCGTAGAAACATGGAATGGTTTGGGTTGAAAAGGCACTGAGGTCTTTCAGGGGGAAATGGAAAATGATGGCAGAAATACAAGCTGAAGTCCTCTCCCTTCTCTGAAATGTGCTGTCCATACCAAGCTGTAATCACAGAAATGACCAAATAACCTTGTTGGGTCTTTTAGCTCTTTTCCTCTCTCCCAAATGAGTCAAAGGTATGGTAAAAAAGCTGCAAGATCACAACTTGGTTTTAGCAGCTTTCCTGCCTGTTTGCAAGGTCAAAATGACTGGAGCCCATTAAAACAAACCCACAGTCAGGAATATTCCTCTGCTGATAAAACTAGATTAGTTCTACAAATGTACTAATATGCTAAGCACATGAAAATTAGAATTTCCTGGAAGTAGCTTGGCCAAACTTGTCAAGGCGAAGGTCTTTACAGAAAAGGACAGACAATTCCAGAGACATGAACCATTCACCATATTAATAACATGCACAACATGACTCAGTCAGATGCTTTCATCTGTAATGACCATGAAATTTTACTGTATACACGTCCTTTTATTCTTCCTTTCTAACTGATGTCCCCAACATTCTGCCATTAAATTCCTACCTAACTTTTTGCCCTGAAATCCTTGAATATATTATTATCTACAAAAAGACAATGCCTGAGGCAACAAACAATAGGAGCAGAAGGAAGATGAGATATATTTTTCCTTCTAATATTCAGTGAGCGGGACAGGAGAATGAGCTTGTTCCTTGTTCTCTCACTGAATTACCATGTTCTAAATTTAGGTACTGAACCCATTCCTGCTGTGGTTTTCTCTCTGTTAATAAGGGTAATGACAACCTGAGACAGCAGCATGTAGTTTAATCCACTGAGTGTGCTGTGAAATATTCTGAAATTCTCAGAAAACTGGGTGCACGACTGGTGCCTCCTTTCAAATTATGGGAAATGCAAATGTATTCCTAAGTGAAACGCTGTCCCTTTAAGTCATTAAATACGTAACTGCAATACAGACGCACTTAAATAAATTATTTAAGGTTATTTCTAGTTGTGTGTGGGAGGTGGGTGGGCGATGAAGTTGATACTTAGTGGTTACAGCAGCCTTTAGCCTTTACATCTCTCCCTGCCTTTGCACAAGCGCTTTTTTGGGTCTTTTTAACTCCTTTGTCTCATATGACAATTAGACCGGTTTTGATCAAAGTTAGGCACCTTGGAAATGCCAGTTTGTGACAGTACAAAAGCTGGTGAGATTATGAGAGCCCAGGAAGGACTCCTCACACTTCAAGCAGCTTCTCAGACTCTTGGCTTCCATGCTCTTGATTTAAGTATCAAGCCAGATCATTTCACAGGATCCTAATGGCTTTTCTCATGAAACTGCATCTGTCTACAATCAAAAATCATTCCTAAACCTGAATTACAGCCCTGTGAATGCTCCTTAATGAACCCAAATTTCATTGCCCATTTCCCTCCCCATCCATCACACATCCCATCATTGCAGTGCCCAGGTACAAACCTTCCCACTGCAGGAGAGGGAGAAAATCACATAAATCTCAGGACTGACTTTTCCATTTTGCCATGCTTCTTTACCTCCTATTTCTTCTTCTAAAAATTGTTGGGAATTAAAATAAATAGGAAAGTTTCTTAGCAGACAATTGGACTTTTTTCAAACTGAAAGGGGATATTTCAGTTAGATATTAGGAAGGAGTCCTTCCCTGTGAGGGTGGCCAGGCCCTGGCACAGGGTGCCCAGAGAAGCTGTGGCTGCCCCACCCCTGGAAGTGCCTAAGACCAGGTTGGACAGGGCTTGGAGCAACCTGGGCTGGTGGGAGGTGTCCCTGCCCATGGCAGGGGGTGGAACTGGGTGATCTTCAAGGTACCTTCCAACCCAAACCATTCTGTGATACTTTTAAGCAAACAAACCAAAGATTTGAGTTTCACCACCGAATTCAGGATGAGTAGGATTTAGTTTCAGAGAGACTCAGGCAAATAGCAATGCTAGAAGATGGAAAGCAATGAGGCTCTGAAAAAAAACTGATCAGAAAGGTTCCTACAAGATTGAAAAATGCAGTTGCAGTTGATTAAGATCTGGATTGAGAAGGAACTGAGACTGGTGCACCAGGAACAGACAGATCACTGTAACACACTTGAAAGCTGAATATATCATTCCTGTAAATGGCTCTTCCTGTGTATTTCTTGATGAGTTGCCTCCTTCAAACCTAAAATGAGCCTAGTGTACATTTTCTGCATTTGCCCCCAATCTGCTCATTATGGGGAACCATCCAACATGACCACAATCAGATTTTGTTGACTCACTCACTGTTTTAACACTTACTGTTTTAAAAGCAATTTCTCAAGTTAATAAGAAAGTCTGTTGAAGTTTGGAAAATAACTGTGTTTTTAAAGAGCTCTAGCTTAGACGCAGCAAATATGAAGCAGCTCGATCCATCCTCACAGACCTTTATAAACCACAGTAAAGAGGAAGAAAATTCTGATTCCTCACAATGAGTTATGATATTTGCATTAATAATGCATGTGCTGGTAGAACCAAAAAGCCTCCCTCTGACATCAAGGTCACCGAGCACTGTTCATACATATATTGATGCCATTTGCTAATGAAAAAAACCCTCCACCTAAGACTTGGAGAGGTAAACAGCATGTGAGTGCAGAAAGGGCAAGGAAAGATGGGAAAGTGCAGGAGGAATTGGCTGCATCATTGTCCTACACGAAGTGGGTTTGCTTGCCAGGACTGCACCTTGTCAACCCACAGAGCTTCCCAGAAAGACTGAAATCATATTAGGTCTTTTCACATATGACACTGGTTTTTTCCCTTTGGAAGTCACTAACCGCACTGAGCTCCATTCCAGCATGGACCTTAGAGATGAGCTCTGACTTAGGAATCCTTTCAGGGATGGGGTTTTCAGAAGTTAAGCAATTCAGATCTTTGCAAAGCAATGTGATTTTGATTTTGGGAAGCCTTCACTTTAGGGTGCTTGTAAAAGTCCCACCTGAGGTGCTTCAGGGGGAGAAGAATCATCAAAGGCTTTGTTGTGCTGAGGTACTTACAGGGGAGAGCTGTTGACAAAGGGAGGAAATTCAGAGCAAAACTGCAGAGAGTGGATGAAAGGAATAAAATGCACCTTGTCAGAGTGACAGGGCTGTGGATCTCATGCCTCGGATGGAGCATCACATGCTGGGGCAGTGCCTGGGACGCGGGACTGGCACCCAGAGCTGTCACCCATGAATGGACATGGCTCCTTGGTGGAACTTGGTGCCAAAGCTCTCCAAGGACACTGGCTCCAAGCCCTGCTTTCAATCCATGCAAAAAACCGGAGCCCTTCCTTAAGCAGACAGCAGGGAATGCAATTAAGGTTGCCTCGTATAGCTCATAAAGGCTAATGCATGAAAATGAGCAAAGACAAATTACAGGGGAACATTAGGAAGAACATTGCTAATTCTGAGGTCGGTTGGCCTTGTTCCTTCAGCCTCTGAATGCTGGGCTGGAGAAGGAAGGAAACAATCCTACTGGGAACAAGTGTGTGCAGTGGGGGAGATGGGCAGGATAAGTAATATGGAAACTCCTTAATGCACTTTTTCAGCCTTTCTCTAAAAACTCAGCCACAGTTTCTGGCACTTATTTGTGAACCTGTGTCCTTCAGAAATTAAAATCTTCATCTGTTGTTTTGGCCAAGCTATTTTTTCTCTACTCATTGGATGTTTTCCTAGCATAGGACATTGCAAGGTTTACTGGTTCAGGGGAAGGGAATATCTTAGTCACTGCGGGAATTGGTCTCCAACTCATATTATAATTTTTGGGTCTTCTTTTTGATTTGTTTTCAGAGCTTGGCTGTGACTTGAGCTCAAATTGCAAAAGGACCACATGAACACACTGAAAAACCCCAGCATCTCGTTCTCAATGTTTCCTGCCATGACAAGTCAGATATTCTGCCTATTCCAACCTTCTTTCCAGGCTTGTGTGGTTCTTGTAGTTTAGTTCAAGGAAGGAAGTCTGAGAAACTATCACTTGGAATCTCATCTCCAGTCTTTGGGTGCATAGGATCACCCACCAACTTCTTGTTTTTTCCCTATGCTTGTTTCCCAGGCTGTAAAATGGGAATATCCCATTAGTAATCCAGCAAAAACCAGCAACCTTTTCCATGGGAGTGCAACTGTGGGAATTGAGGGATTTGTCACAAATGTACCAGTGATTAAAGCTATTTGAGGGTTCATTCATGCCTCAGCGGGGAATGTGAGATGAAGATGAATATGCATGTACATTTTTATTCTGTATCTCATATCTTCCAAGGCAGCTGCAGGGCAGAGGGGTGGACAAATAGTAGCATTATTCTGGAGTGTGTGTGAGTATATCTCACACGCTCATGCACAGGGAAAAAGTCACAAGATGGTGGTTAAGTAAGCCTTTGTGCAATTTTTATCTATGATTTTCCACGATGAGTCACCACAATTTGCATGTTATCTAACACCGAGAGACCCAGGTTTAGGTTACTTTCTGTTCTATTCAGTGGGAAAAATCATCTTCTTGAGGCTTATCCAGCCTGCTTGGAAGAGGTTCCCGTGGCCTGAAGGAGTTAATGGTTTGCTGGAATAACTGTCAGCAGACAATTGTGTTATAAAGAGCAGCAGTTACCAAAATACATCTTGGCCTGCAGCATACAAGAACAATGCAGCCATTGTGCTGCAACCACAGAACTTGGCACTCAGATAAGCTTGAGAGGGAATCATGTTTTGTTGGTTACGGAAGTGATGGAATCCATTGAAAGGTTATTGTTTGATTCCTTTTGAAGCAAATCCCAGCCCCTTTGTGAAGGGCGTTTGCAATCTTTCGGTCAAAGGCAGAAAGGACTTTGTGCAGCGGTGTTACCTTTCTTCTAGCAGACAGAGCCTGGAGGGCAATAAAATCAACCTGCCTCCAGGTGACCCTCCAGAAACCCCTGCCAAACCCTAATTTCCATTACAAAGGCAAGGAAATACTCAGTAGAAAAGTATCAGAACTTTCTATTTTTGTCAAAAATCCCATTCCCTAAAAATAAATCCAAGTTGAAAACTTTCATCTCTTTTCAACTCTGACAAAAAATTGCACATTTGGTTTGCAAACACAGAGAGGAAAAAGTTGATTTTTCAGGCTGCACAGAGTGCTTAATCCTCCTGGAATTAGACAAGGTGTGAGGTTATTACTGATCTGGCTTTTCCCCAGGTCCCCCATGGCTGTAACTCTTTGGTGTCTTACACTGATGGGCTCAGATACCATTTTACACCTTGCTTGGCCACAGGCAAGGGAAGAGGCTGCCTGGGTCCCATGGCTTGGTGCAGGAGGCAAAAGGCTTAAAAAAACCCTCAAGGAAGATTTTTCTACATGAGTAATGTCTGAAGCAATTTGAGCCACCTTGATTTGAGAGGAGAAAAATGATGGGAACTCTAACAGAGTGAGCAGATTTTGAAATGGTAGTGGATTGCCCCCCAAAAATGCTCTTGCCGGTATTCCTATTGATGGGAGGGATGCAGAAAATTAGCCACATCCTCACTATAGGCTGCCGTGTATTTTTAATTCCTTTGGGGAACTGTGACAAAGTTCGAGGGTTGAATTTTCTGACCCTTTTTTTCTCTCCATCCTGTACCTACTCCAGTGGAGGACTCAGGGCTTATGACTGAGGACAGAAGTTCATGAGACTGGCTTAAAGACAGTGAGCTTTAATTACCAGAACATTAAAACTTGAGATTTTATTTTTTTTCATCACAATCTCTAAGGATTTCAAATACACTTAAGTTGTTTTCTTAAGCTTTTATCCCCACACTGGAAGGTTATGGATTGACTTTGCCTTTCGTAATGAAACTCATTGATTCTGAAATAATCACTTGATATTAGGACCCGTGCCATTAAAACAAAATAAAAAAAAGAGAAAATTACAGGATTGAGGAACTCTAATAATACGAATATGAAATGGCTTTTAAAATTTTTCAAGGGTTATTATGTCCTCAACACTCTGCTGATTTTTAAAAGTGCATAATTTCATTTGAGTCACTTCCCTTATGAATTACATATTTAAAAACCTGCTGATGTTTTGCCTCCAATACTTAGAAAAACATCCCATTTTAGACTTTTTTTCCCTACCCCCCACTGTATCTCAATTTTACTTGCATAGATACTTTCAGGCAATAATTTCTTCTTTTCAACTTCAGGAGCAGCACAGATGAACTCAGTTATAATTATCTATCATGTACAATGCAGAGCCATCTTAACTATTCAGTCCTTGTAGTTGTTCTGCAACAGAAGGTTTATTTTCCCTGTTTCTAATTAACTTCAGGCTTGGTATTGCTAATTTTAAGCTAAGTTCAGTAAGGAGCTGTGGTATTTCATATTCTGTGGGATCTTGTCCAAAATACCTACACCTTTAATTAGAAATATTAAAGCCAAAGACATTTGCAAGCCACTGGGATTTTCTTCAGTGGATTTTTGAATGAATCTATTGGAACCTAAAGAATAACAGCAACAGCCAGAGACCTCACTACCTCTATTTTGGGCACAGGATAAAATGCACCCAGAAATAAATAGATTTGTCAACATCAAGCAGCAGAAGAGAACCAGATCCAGCATGAGATACAGCTACTCAAGCCCCCTCATGACTTTAATAGTCATGTTTCTCTCCGAGTTTTGCTTGGCCTTCCAGTTGTGCAGTGAGGAAGCTCCTCCATTAGGGAAAAAAATGCTACTTGAATTTCTTTTCCACCCCTACTCCATCCCTCCATCTGGGTACCACAGACAACTGCGATTTCATGATTTGCAGTGGGAATTCATGAGGTCTCATTGATAGTGGAGAATTACCAAACAATAGAAGTTCTGTATCGGTGTAAACATCCCAGAGACAAAAATAAGGAAAGCTCAGAGAAGCATAAATGTGTTTCTATCCAGAACAGTCTCCACAAAGAATACCTTCTACAGTTTTATTATTGTTGGGTTTTTTTCCCAGAAGCATCAGCAGTTCCTTAGGCATGTATTTTATGGGAGGCTGAAATCTAAATTATGCATCAAAAAGGCAGAGATGCAACTTCAGGGTAATAACACATTTCAAAACCAACTTCAAATGCGTAGTTCAGAGCAGCAGCCTATGGCTGGAAACAAGTGCCCAGTCAGCAAAGGCAGCAGAAAAGTAAAAATTGGTCTTCCTTACATAAAAAAAAATCTAGTAGACACCTTTTTATTTAAATCTGACAGCAGCAGAGTTCGATCCTGGAACCCTGGATCTATTTGGGGGACTTTTCCATCAGAAATACACTAAACAAAATATTAAAATAATACAGGAACTATCTGAAATTGTATTGCATACTGAAAAGAAAAAAACTCTGTTTAACAGCCACACCACTACAGTACAGCCCAGGGCTGATGTTTGTACCAACACAAGTCCCTTGAGAAGTCTGTGATCCCTTTTCATCCTCCTTGAGTGGTTCTATACCAGCCCACAGTAGGATATAACTTCCTACTGAATTTCACTGAACCTAGAGATGGCTGGGCCTTTATTAATAATTTTTATCAGGCTTTTTGCCATGGATATTTAGTTTAGAGGATAAAGAAATTGGGAGTCACATTTCACGGCTTAAGGTAAAAGATCCTCCCTGTCGAGAGTGCAGAGACCACACTGAATATTTTCTCTCTCGCAGCTGGGGGGTTGTTTTGTGTCTGCATGTACTGTTAAAAGGTCTTGTACTGTTATTTTTGTCATGTTGCTGCTGAAGGAGCCCAAGATAACGTCACACTGATGTCACACATTGCAGGAGTTCCGGCGCCAAGGGGAATTCATAGTCTAAATATACAGGAGAAAAGGACAGAGCACAACAAGGGACAGAGGAAAAGAGAGGGCAGGAGTGCTTTCACATAACCTGACATGTCAGGAGGTGATGTCTGTGGTCATCTCACTCCTGTTCCAGGCAATGGGGAGAAACAGGCACTTGGAGCCAGTGAGTCATCCAGCCTCTTTAAAATCCTGCCCACGAGGTGCCCTACAAGTGCCAGCCTCGATGCCGGTCTCCGTGTTTAAAAGGAGTGATGCCACCACAAGATTCATTTACTTCACTGAAACTACCCACAGAGTGAGCAATGGGTGCCAATGCTGCTGGTTTTTCCCCTCAGCTTTCCCCTAAGGCAGAAGTCTGTCCTTACTGTGTCATGAGGTTCTTTAGCTGTCCACATTTTCTGTCACGAGGGAACAGATTGAACCTGAAACTCAACTCAAAGGGGCAGATTCGACCTGAAATTCCACTTGGCAAAGGGAAGGTGGAGAAACCCAGGCACAACCTGACCAAGAGCCACCTGAATGGGCTGGTACAAACCCTTCTTTGCTTTTGTCTTACTGTTTCCCGCTAACAGCTGTCACTCAAAATATAAGCCAGATTCTGCTCCTGGGGACCCAGATGGAGCCACTCCAGGTTTGCTGTGAATCCCGTGCAGTTCCTGGGGATTCCTGCCAGGATAGCTGTGAGGAGCACATCCTCTTCAGCTCCCTTCCCACTGCACTGGGGGAGTCCAATTGTGAAACACTTGTTTGGGAGGTAACAAAGCCCTGTGCTCACAGGTGACCACATTATGCTCTCTTGGTAGACTGAAAAAAATTTTTTTGTTGTTTTTGGGAGTGCTGGATACAGAAAAACAACAATAGGGAGAGCAAGGACTCTGAGAGGTGACCTTGGATGTGCAATTTCTTATCTCTCAGCCTTCAGTTTCTCATCAGGGCTATACTGCAAATGAGGGCCTTGCCTATCTCAGGGAGCAAATTTTTATCCTTCACCAGTATCAGGACTCAGTGAGGTGTCAGGACCGGGGCTGGAAGGGATGAGAATTTTTCCCTTCCTTATTTAATGGAGTTTCTCATTTTCCTCCTGTGGGCAGGTTTCCTGCTCTCAGGGAATGCAGTCCTATTGAAATACTACCAGAGTATGTGACTGCAATGTCAGGAGATGCAACAATAATCACTGATTTAAAGGAAGAATGAGAAGAGTGAGAGCTGGTGGCAGGATTGCTAAATGCTGATCAGCACTGCAAGACAGCCTTTGATTTTTTTAATTAATTATACATTCCCTCATACTTTGTGCTGCTGTAGATTTAATTGGACTCCTTATTTTTAGGCAAGAGGAAGATAGGATACAGCTTTCAGAAGCTCAGCTCCAGCCTGATTCTGCCTCATTCGATACCACTGGGAGCAAAATCAGGCTCATGCCGAGCTCTTCTGGAAGCCTCATGGTCTCCATGCAGTTTAGCACAGTGCACATGTACCTGTCTTCAGGATGGAGCAATTTCTACACAAGAACACATGCAGGACTGGGTGTAGCATCCAGAAACATCCCAAAGCCTTAATGCAGGGAAGGATCAGTGCTGTGCTTAGAAAATGGTACCGAGATCTGTCTCCCACCTACAGACTGTTTGGTTCAGCCTCGCTGCATGCAATTTATTTGCCCCCTGCCCGCCAATGTGCTTTGCAGAGATAAAGCATTGCATGTTAAACTGCACAACAAAGAGGAATGCACTGGAAAAAGGCCTGTTTTCAGCTGCAGCCTGAAATCATGTGCTGCTACAGGGATATGGGGAGACAGAAGAGACCCCTGCATTCTCACTTCATGGAGCCTTCTTACTCTGCTTCCCAAGGGTGTTTGGGGAAATTGCTGTGAGGGACAAGCAAAGCAGGGCTGAGGAGAGAGCAAGGAAGGGCTGTGCTGTCTCGTGTGTCTGTACGCACATTAAACAGCAGCTGCTGGTGCTGGGAGTGCAGGATCCTGCAGAGCTGCACCTGGGGGGCCTCTACCTGCAATATTGGTTGAATTTCTCAAAGCCTCAGCTCCTGTACCAGCCACACATTCTGCTCTTTTGGCTTTCCTAGGGTAGTAATTCCTACGAAATTTTCCCAGTCTCTCTGCTGCTGTGGCAGTACCAAAGTGCTTGTGTTGAGGTAGTTTCTGCACTCCCAGATCTGAACCCTTGTTCTCACTGTCTGCACAACAGCCCTGATGAATCTACAGCACAAAAATGTGTAGAGCATGTTCGTAGTGCCTTTGAACCTGCCCTGGCTTTGAACAGCCAGCTCTGGGAATGCCAGACCAACTCACAAAGCCTTGTTTTGTGCACATCTGTCTGAGGGTTGATGCTTCTCTTTTGACTGCAGCACGTTTTAGGGCTTGCTTCTGTGAGGATCCTCTGATGGCTAATAAAGACTAAACTCACCTCACAATCTTTTCCAGATGGTGTATTCTTAAAGCTAGCCAAAATCCTATTTTTATTCTTTTTATATTCTATTATACAGAAGCCGCAAGACTTGAAATAATCCTTGATAGCTCTCCATCTCTGTCGCACTGGGCTTAAATACATCCGTAAGCTCAGAAGTTACTGTAGGAGGTTGGTGAGACCCACAGGCACAAACAGAGATGCAGTGTAGTCCTGTAAGACTCAGCTGCTTTGAGAGCCAGACTAAAGAAAGGCCTCACCGCAAACAAAAGCTTAAAGGGTGTTCCCAGGATACCCTCAACTCCTTCCTCTTAAAATGTTGTATTTTCTGGTTTTGAGTTAGTCTGAGGGTCTCTCATCCTGTCTTATGGTGATGCCAAGCCAGACCATGGCTGCAGACCAGCCAGTACTGGGCAGGGATCGAAGCAGGGCTGCAGCTTTCTGTTCCCGTGAAACACACTGGAATGAGCTTGTCTCTTCGAAGAATGGGATCATGGACTCCAGGAGGGCTCTCGCACCTCTTCCAGCACTCTTGCACGCATGATTCAAAAGAGCATGGAGTGACAGGACAAGTGGAAGCGGCTTCCTACTGCCACAGGGCAGGGCTAGATGGGATATTGGGAAGAAATGCTTCCCCGTGAGGGTGGGCAGGCCCTGGAGCAGGTTGCCCAGAGAAGCTGTGGCTGCCCCATCCCTGGAAGTGCCTAAAGCCAGGCTGGATGTGGCTTGGAGCAACCTGGGCTAGTGGGAGGTGTCCCTGCCCATGGCAGGGGGTGGGATGAAGTCCCTTCCAACCCAAACCTTTCTGGGATTCTGTGATCCTGTGACTTCTATACATGCCTTGCCATTAGTCTCTGAAATTTACTGCAAAGAATTATTCTGGACTAACAGCAAGTATTCTCCTTTCTTGCCTACTTTTCACAAGGCAGCTCTTAAATATTTACCAAGAAGGAAGCTCACATCAGTCTGGGTACTCTACCATAACCACAGGAGCTTGAAGAACAAAGTAGTCTGTAAAAACCAAGAGGACTTTACAACCAGCCCTTCTCCACCCTAAGCACCTGTCGTTCATTTAATTTATAGCTCTTTCCGTCTTTCAAGATCCCACTCTGACAGGTCTTGCTGTAAGAACAGCTATTATTTTGCAGTACCAGCACTGCAAGGTACTGTTCCTGGGTACCACTTGCTAATGCTGCCTGGTTGGAAGTGTCACTGGATCAGTGACTTCGATCCCAGGACAGGCTGCCTCATCAGCAGGATGGAAAGAAAGGCTGCAATATTAGCCCCATTCCTTCTGCATTTAAGAAAAGAAAAAATGCAGTTCATAGGATGCTTTCAAGATACCAGACACACATGAAAAACAGAAGATGGGGATCAGTTGTAAAAGATTTTCTTCATGAATAATTTTAGAAACACACCCCCACAGCAGCACTACACTCAGTGCGGGGGAGAGCTACGCTGTGGAAATGAGGTGATGCTCATGTGTGTGTGTGTGTCTGTCTGTCTAACAATACCTGCCTGAAAAGATCAATCTGGATAACAAGGTCTTCAAGGCAATCATCCAAGACCTGGTCTCCTACACAATCCTGCCAGTAGGATGGGGTGTGTCTCCACATGGGAGATGCTGCTGGTGAAGTGCTAAGATGAGGTGTTAGCTGTGCTTGGTTACTGGTGAGGGAAAAATCATGGCAAAATCCACTCCATACTCAGACAGCACATCTCATCTGAGAATCCTTATGGTCAAAATCCTTATGGTCCTAACTAAAGACTTAACTAAAGCCCCGAATCTCCCACCATTTAGGTACCCAAGCAGTCACAAAACATGAGTAGGAATTTTGGCCAAGCCCGTGAACAGAGGATCAGAGGACAGGCCAAGTTATGTCTCTGATCCTCATACACACACACACACAAAGCCTTTCTCAGGCAAAAGGAGTGACAACTATCTCCTTACTTATTCCCAGTCCATTGCTCCCATCTTTTAGGTGTCAGGAGTTAAAATGGTAATAATGAGAGAAGAGGAAGGAATGAGACTTAACTAGACCATGGGATCGACCTCCCATTGATTCTGGATATGGAAACACAGAGTTGGAGTCGAGCACCGTTCTGGTCAGTGCTGTGAAGCTGGCAGGATTTCAGCAGTGCTTAACTCCTGGGAATTTCCTTCCCTTGTGGTCGGGTGAAACTGTGTGCTGAGAACTTTTTAAGACTTGTGTTTATTCAGGTGACTCAGAAGAGACTGAAATGATTGAGGGATCCGGCTGAGCTGGTATTTTATTATCTGTACTGTGCTTGTGCCCTGTTGAGCTCTCTTACATGCTTGGTGCCAACTGCTGGAGATGCTGCGGCTGCAGAAGCATTTTACAAGTTGAACAGACACTTGGAGCACAGAAAGTGAAGTTATTCCTCCACAAACATGAGAACCAAGCACTGAGTAACCAGTGCATCATGACACATGCTAGATTTGCGAGGCCTTAATGAAAGGCTGTGAAAGGGGTCAAGGAAAATGCCATGGTGAGGAGAGGCAGCAACACTGTGCAGGTGCTGAGGGTTGTGACAGAGCTTTGCTCAGGTAATGCTGCTTTGGGGGCTTTTTCTGAGCAAATACTCCAGCTAATACACATCCATTTGTTACAATTTTGCATCAAATTCCCAGGTTTTCAGTGAACTGAACAAAGTTCCTTTTTACCATGTGAGACACTTGTTTTAAAGTCCTTAGAAATTCTGCTGGAAGAATAGACCCAAAGCCTTGATTTGCAATAACCTTTCAGCACATGCTTTGCATAAGAGCAGCTCGTGTCTCACTGAAGTCTGTAAGTACATGCTTGAAGTTAAATAGATGCAGAAGTACTCTTTGGTGTAGCGATAATTACTCAATCCAGGTCTCATTAAAGTCTTCCTATTTCTTTTTTGGTAATTCACTTGCGTATTTTGCAGGAATATGATCAGATACAGGAATAAAGACTCCGCAGTTAGACCTGGCAGGCCGTAACAAAATCAGGAAAATAGGCAATGAAATATTCCCAGTCTGTGGTAAAGTTTTCTCATTACATTCTTAGATCCTTCTTTATCTCATTGTTTCTCAGTTTATCACAATTTTTCATTTCCTGTTCCCTTTTAGACTTCAAACTTTTATTTTTAAAGTGGCTTTTTTAACCCTTTCCTAGTAAAGACTGAAACCTTTTGGTGTCTCTTGGCTAGACCTCATGTACAAGCTTCAGATTACCGAGCCAGACACTACAAGGTCATTTTTAATATATAATCTGGTATTCGAGTTTAAAGACTAGTCATGACTTTATGACTTATCATTATTATAACAGCAAAATAATTGTCCTGTGCATTTTTATAGCTTCCATCACTGGAGTCTTCTGTCAGTGGTATCACCCAAGGACTACAAAGTGGTCTGACATACAGACACCCAAACTGAAATTCAGACCAGAGCTCACTAACTAACTTGTTTTCTCTTTCCCCTAATGGAAACTTTGACGTTAGCTTTACCTGACTGCTTTAACCACACACTTCAAAATTTCTGAGGCAAGAGACTGAGAACTGTGTGTCTTTTTTTACCCCAAAATGGAGCTACTGGTACCGTGGGACTTCCAGCCCAAGACTATTTGGGGGGTTGTTTTAGCCTTGAGTCAGTGGCAAACGTGCCTCATCATCTGCTGCCTTAACCTTCCTCTCCCCTTTTCCTACGGCGCTTTGGGGTTCTTGTCCAGGCCTCCCATATGAACTAGGACATTAGGAATATTGACATAACTTGGTCTTACCTGGATGACAAGAAACACTAAGCCAGGAATACTTATTTGGAATATTGTGAAAAATGTGCATTACTAAAAACATTCAGGCTTCAGAAATTTCCTGAACAGAGCTGTCTAGAGCAGGAGGCTATTTCGAGTCTCTCTTTCTGCCTTTAACCCAACTATTTCAACACCCCACTCTTCTTCCTTCCACCTTCCTTCATTTCTTAGACTTCCTTCTTGTTGCTTTGTGTGAGTCTATTTTGGGTGTGAGATTGTGGTTAACTCCTCCCTGGGCATCTACTTCCCATTTTCCCTCTCTGGGGTTTGCTTTTTCAGCAAAGTTCTGAGTCCATTAGCACATACAACCTGTAAGATTCCTCAGGATAGAGACACACTGCCCACAAAGAAGAGAAAATCACTACTTGAGAAGAAGATAAGGGGTCAGAATGAACACAGGCTCTTCCAAATGCATGAAATAGTGTAAAAACTGACTAGTGCAGAGAATACCAAGTTGAGCTTTTTGAGTCCAGCTGTAAGGACATGGGTGTCTTAACTCACCTGCAAACATAAGACATTTCCTGCCTCCACTAGATGGAAAGGGACTGAAACACTAAATGGATTTATGGAAGAAAATCTTCCCTGTGAGGGTGGTGGGGCTGAGATGGAATTCCCAAAGAAGCTGTGGCTGCCCCGTCCCTGGAAGTGCTCAAGGCCAGGTTGGACAGGGCTTGGAGCAACCTGGGATAGTGAAAGGTGTCCCTGCCCATGGCAGGGGGTGGGACGAGGTGAGCTTTGAGGTCCCTTCCAACCCAAACCATTCTGAGATTCTGTGATTTGGCTCTGCAGGACCCAACCTGACAAAGTTTTGAACAAAACTCTGGGGGTGCCTGTGGTTTGCACCTCACTGGATGGTACAAGCCAAATCTCGTCGCTGTCAAGCAGAGCAAGTTCAGACAAACAAACTCTCCCTCTGAGGATGTGCATGAAACAAAGACCTGGACTCTGACCTGGAAGGAAGTTTGCATCACAAGTTTCATCACGAGATCCAAACCAAGCAGCTCAATGCTTTGTTTTCAGGCTTTAGCTATACCATGTTGACTTTGGTCTCTGTTATCTCTACCGTCTTCCTCTGCCAGGCTGGGAAAACTTCCCCCTAGCTCTGGGGTTTGCTCTCACCCTGGAGAACAAGTCATCTGTCCACTGCCAGTCAAGAAGAGCTAAAAGAAGGCTCCTACTAACGGGAGCAGCGCATCAAAACTCACTGAGAATTAGTCCCAGAAAGTGAGGGCCTTGGGCTCAAGTTGCTGGTACAGCCCAGTGTCACCAACTTCACAGAACAGCAGCTTTCTGGCAAATTGTGCAACTGCACCGCCCCCAGACTTCCTGTTTTGAAACCCCAAGAAGCTGGAAAATGTTAACACTGACACTTTAAAGTGCTAGTTGGGGTTTTTGGTTTTTTGATGGTTTTTTTCCCTCCCTAAAGATCTACATGATACTAAAAAATTCGGTGTACAAAGGAGTAAAGTGGGGCTGCCTTAAGGACTGGGGGCAGAAAAGCAGCACAAGTCTCTCCAGGGAGCTTTAAGCCAGGCATGGCACAGCATCCAAGACCCGTGTGACATCAGGCAGCTCGTGGCTCTCCTCCTCCCTGAATTAGGCTGTGTGGGCTGTGATCGATCCCTGTGGCTCTCAGTTTTTGGCCGACAGGTCCTGGTGCTGTCAGCTGGAGCTGTGCTGGGCACTGCAGACCTGCAGACAAGCTGTGCCACATGAGGTGACAGATGGAGAGGCAGGTGCTCACGGAGTGGCAATGGGACAATCACAACTCACGGGGTTCCATCACCTGGCCCTCCTTCCCACTCCTGTGGCAGGTCCAGACTGTCCGAAACCTACCCGTGAGGAGAGAAAGAGTGGTAAGATACCAAAAACACAGCCTCAGCAAATCTTTGTTCCATCCCAGCTCATCTCTGCATAGAAAGGAGAGCAGGTCGAAAGAAGAAAGCGCTGTGTTTGTCTCGAGCAGTGCAAGGGACTTATTTATTTCCAATCAACATGACAACTGCTTCCTTTTCTGGCTATCACTGAGCCTCCAGATGGTACATTGGAGTGTACTTAAACCTCTAACTTGGCTCCTCACAAAGACATTGTCTTCCTGGTTAGCTAAAAATGTATTAATGGTTGAGATGAAGGCTCCTGCTCCCTGTAGGAATGAAATCGTAGGTATTCTGCAGCATTCTGGCTGTGTTCAAATGAGCTGTTTGAAGGGGACAAAGCTGAGTGTGCTCCAGCTGTAAGCACCCTCTATTTGAATTTATTTATATTAGCTACATTGGACTGTGTTGCTAATGGTCAGAATTTTGCAAACCCTTTAAGAGCAGCAGTTCCTTAACCCTGACCTCATTTTCCAATGATTGCCCTGCATCACAATTTTGGAGCTTTCTGAACCAGCCAGCTGAGGTGCTGCCAACTTTTATGGTTTTATTAGGGAATTGTGAGACACCGTTTTCTTACATTTCCAGCCTTAGGACTCCTGTTATTTTCAGACACTGCTGCTCTTTGTTTGAGCAATACATTTCTAGATTACCACGTTGGGAGAAAAGCTTAAGGAGGTAAAGTAGAAAGCCAGACAACAAATGTAATCAAAAGCAAAAATTAAAAAGAAAACCAGTATCATGATTATAAGCAATAATAAGCAAAAATAAAGGTTTTTTGAAGGGGAAAATAAAAGGACAGAGGAATTTTGATGGTGTGTGACCAATTCAAATTATCCCAAATACCTGCATCTCATTCCTCCCCCATCCCACAGGGACATGGAGTGACAACTGTGAGCTCAGGACTTGGACATCTAAGGCCATGCCTCGTAAAAAGCTGTGTTGATATTGTTCTAAGGAAAAGAATATCCTGCTTGCTCTTTAAATTGTGTATCTCTTTAAAAATGTTAAATAGCTGCTACATTCCTGCCTTTATCCTGGACACTTTTTATGAGTCTGTACTTCCCTCTCCTTTTGCTCTAACAAGCTGGCTGAGCAGAGGATTAGGGGGATAACTTAGTGCACATGTGCTAAAGAAGGGGGGGAAAATCTGCCTTCAAAATCTTACATAACTGTAAAAAACAACCATGTAAACCAGAGACACACACCCAGGCCCTCACTCTCTGCACGTAAAAATCGTCATCGTCATCATCATCATCATCATGTGGCTGAACTGCAGTTTGCCAGCTGAACTGTGCTCTGAAAAAATAAATATTTAAATTATGCAGACTAGGAATCCATAGCAGTGTGTTTCCCAAAAGATTGCTTTTCCCATTTCTCTCTCTTTCCTGTCACCAGAGCTCAGTATGCAGTAGGTGGGAATAGGCTTGGGAAGGAGGAGAAGGGGAACCACGAGCCCCCACCTTGCTGTCAGGCACCTTCCACAAACATTGATGTGACCTCCAGGACACGGCACAGCTTGAGCTCTTGCAGCCCCTGTGGCCGCTTCCTCAGCCCCCTCTGAAAGTTCCCATATTTCAGGAAAGACCTGGGTCTTTCCATGGCTGGGATCTGCTTGTAGACCCAGCCTAAAGCGGGGATGTGGTACAGAAGGGGCTGTTCCAAAGGGGCTCTTGGTGTAGAGCAAGGAGCTCCTGTTTTGCAAAGGATGTGCCTGCAATTAGACCACTCAGTGAAACATGAGAAGGGTTTTCTGTCCATCATCAAGCCCAAAAGCAACAGAAGGATAAGTTAAGGATTGAGGCAAAGCTTAGTGAAGGGAGAAAATTAATTATTCTGCCACACACTTATATCAGAATAATTTGTCTCACAAAAACACACGGGGTTTTGGGTTCTTTTTTCTTAACAAACTGCAGAAAAGGAACATATCCAACCCCCTGCCCTAAACAGGAATTGGATCCCTAGTGGTATCTTCCTGTGCTGTCCCTATTTATAGAAGGAAGGTCACCCAAATAAGAACAAAAACGATATCATATGATTTTTTTTTGGTGACCAACTGAATTCTGCACATTGAGAATTCAGAGGAGCACAACCCACATTGAAAACCTTTTGGGAAGAACACCTCACTGTGGCCATTTCTGTGTGGAGGGCAACTAAGGAGTTTGGGAGGCAGTCAGCTATTTGGAATTTGGGTGTCTTTCCCTGATTTAAGTCATTATATGGGCAGAAATTTTGCTTGCAAAGCTTCTCTTCCACATGCAATTGTGTATTGAAAGCCTAAAATAGACATTATTTTACTGTTCATGATATAAACAATTGAAAACTGCAAAAATGTAGGTATCTGCAAAGGTCACTTGGTGGGCAGATTGAAAACATACATGCACACAGAAAATCTGGGAATTTTACTGTTTGTGAAGAATTTAGAACAGCTTCCCTGTAGGTATTGCTGTAAAACAAAGTGTGAATTCAGGACCTGCCACACCAAGGCTGAGTTTGACATGTAAACTAAGGGGGGAGTTAAATATTGACCTTCTGACCTGTACCTGGACTGCAATGTATGCTTCACATCTAGAAAATACCTATTTTTTTCTCATTCCCTGGAGCCAGCCAGCATTTTTTTTATTCTTTTACCATAAACCAACAGAGATGGAAAAAGCCAAGCTTTAAATAGGTGCATATATATATTTGAATATATGTTTACATAAATACATACTTTATATGCACAAACAAGCAAAAAATAAAGGTGTCCATCCATTTTGTATTCCTAAGAAAAATGCTGTTTGACAGCATCCTTCTTTCAAACTCATCTGACATAAATTATGATCTGTAATTCCTATCTTCTCATGTCAGGCAGGCCTTTGAATGGGACCTAACGAGGAGAGCCAAGTATTCCATCATGTTTAATGCCATTTCCAAAAACCCTGTATTTACACAGCGAAATATTTAATGGGCCAGAGATTCAGGGCTACTTGAGATGACGAATTCGTCCCTCCAAGGGGTTTTGTTCATGGGTAAGAAGTTTGTCTGGGCTTGAGAATGAAAGGGAAGATTTAGTCATTCCCTTTCATAGGCTGCCTCCATCCTTCCGCTGCTCATTCACAAATACCTTGGTGCCTCTGCAGGCAGCTCAGAGGTGGGTCTGAGGTAGAAATGCTGGCATTTTCTCCTGCCTCTGAGAGCAGCAAGTCACAGCAGAACAAGGTCCTCCTTAAAGACACAAAGCTCAGCTCTGCCCACGGCAGAATTTGAGTCTCTGCTTAGTAAAGTAGAAGAAGAGCCAAAGGAACTCCCTGCTCTGGGTACCGGCCCTCCAAAGTCACATGCTTTTTAGTGATAAAGTATAATGCAGCTAAAGAAATCTCTCTGAATAATTCCGCCCCCCAATCGCTTGCTCTTGCACAGTTTGCATTAACTTTCCCACATGGTATTTCATTGCCACCGGCAGCCACACACTCCTGCCTTTTTTAAACTGGACTAGAATAAAGCTGAGCATTTTTTAAAGTGATGGACTAGAATCAGAAAGCTGAGCATTCAATAGAGGAAGGATTTTTCTGTGGTGCTTTTGAGACTGGAGGTTCTCTTTATGGTTAATGCATCGTTCCCCATTACAGTAATTTCCGCTGAAGTAAATGGCATTTGACTGTTATACTTTATGTTTATTTGTATGTATTTCCTAGCTGAATTGACATTCCTCTGTGCCTTTCTTTTTTCCTACTCTGAAATTAGAGGAAGCCAAAAATCCTTCAAGAATAAGGAGTTAAGTTCTGTAGCACACAGAGCTCTGTGCTCTCCCATTAAGTGGGCTGGGCTTGAAATGGGCACCACTTACACATTAATAGGTAAACCAGGGCAGCAACACCAATTCTACTGGAATATTTTGAGCTAAGGGGTCAACTGTTTGGCTGGAATGTGCTTCCCAGCAATATTTTGATCCTGTTTAATCAGTGACAGTGGAGAAAGACTTTCCTTGTGACTTGACAGTGAGGAGTGTGACAGAGAGGTTGAAGAGTCAAATACATCTAATTCTTTGTGGTGGCTAAAATGCTGCTGTGCATTTGGAAGCCACTGCTATTAGGATTTTCTTTGCCCTTCCCTAAGGCTTCCATCTCCAGACCTGCAGCTGAACAGAGCATCTCCCTTGCTGTCTGTTCCAAATGGTTATTAAATGTCACTGTGTGCTGTTAAATGATTTCCCAGCACTTCATCTCAGAGGCAACAGAAGTCAAGAGAGAAAGAATTGGACGGCTTGAGGGACTAGTAATGCTACACAAAGTTCTTCATATTCCACCTGAATCCAGCTGCCATTTTTGCATGACCAGAAGTGGTTATTGTGGGAAGTAATTTTGTAGATTCTGAAAAATAACTTATTTTCTTACTTTTTCTTTTTTTCTGGTTCATCTGAGTCGCAAACCCACTTTTTACCACTTGCTACAGCCAACACTTGCTACTCAGCATGAGTAAATCTGAGCCCCTAGTCACCTAATTAAATGACCTGATTTTCTCAGGAGCAAAATACGTCTTGCAGCTCCCACTGCACTCAGCAGTTGTGAAAGTCAGGCCACTTTTGCATAAGCTATGACTAGTTTTGAGTACTCAACTTATAAAAAGTTGATCTTGGCCTGGGAGCTGGAGAATGAGTCCTTTTCAGGTTCTGGCTGCAGGAGAAAGTGTTTGGGAGGGATGCAGAGGCTGTCACTCATCATCATCATTCCCTGCAGTAAACTGAAAAATAAGGGGGGAAAAAGAGTTTCAGGTCCTGGGGCAAAAATACACTTTGGCTTTTGGTTGCTTTATGCAGTATTTGCTCCTCACACTGAAAGTTAAATTGAAAAAGGACCTTATTGTCCCTATGGATGAGAGAGGCAGCTTTGGAAATCAAACATTTGTGTGTCCAGCCTGATATTCTGTAATGCCCTTTGGGGTCCCCAAGCACTGTAGCAATCTGTAGTTTATTCCAGCAGAGCTCCACTGTGTGATTTGTTCCAAGGAAATGTCAGTTCATCAAGGGAACAAGTTAACAAGGGTGGGTGGCAGAACCGTCTGTCCTGCTGAATTTTGGATGGCTCCTCCAGAAATCCATGCTGGGGTCTGGGGAGAGGAAATCCTGAGAGAGAGCCTGCTTGGCAACAGGAGGAACTGCTCATTTCAAAGCCAGGGCTTTACTGGGAGGGTAGTTTGAATTCACTGCTTCAGATGCAACAGACACATTGCAGAGGGATGGTTTGGACAGTCACATTTCCTTGTGTTTTAAAGAGCAGAAACAACCCAGGCAAGAGAGGGAGTGAACTGAGCAAAGGCAGCCCAACAGAAATAGGTGATGAAATGAGGGTAGGGAAAGCCCCCAGCTTGAGGAGCAGCCTCCCTAAGAGATTCCCAGCCTCTGCAAGAGCTGGGAAGAGCTTTTTGCTCTTTGCTCTTGCCCAAGCTACTTTTCAAAGCAAAGCAGTGGCTGTTTTGCATAGCACATCTGAGCCAGGCCAGGGGAAAGTCAGCAAGATGAACACACCAACCTACACAAGATCCGTCCTTCAGAAGGCAGGTGCTTGGGGCCAGCACTCTGCTGATCTCAAGTGAACACTAGCAGATAAGGGCAGCAAAAGCCTGCAGGAGGAAGTATTTTCATAATCACACATTTGCAACACAGCCCTTTTTTTCAGCATTATTTTTCTGCCTTCCTCTTGCTCTCAAAATGAGCAAAAGTATGTATATTCAAGGGGTGGGAAAGGCAAGGGCAGAGCTGAAACACAGCTGAGTCAACAACACATGTCTACGAGCTGGTGGGTAGCATGGCATGAATATCCTCCATTGTTATCAGAGTGCTTTGGAAAGTTATTGCTGCAGACAGAAAGGGTGACAGAAGCACAGTCACACACCACAGTGAGCTGAAAGAAGTGCTGGAGGGTCCCAACTGCCCTAATCTCAGACCCACCCGCAGTCTGTTCTTCTTCTCTTAAGCAGAAAACCTTGAAATTACCTCTTCATGGGGAATTTAGCCCTTATCCAGCTGAAAGCCTATCTTCTGCCCTATCGCCCCAATTTTTCTATCCTTTTCTACCTCCTTCAATCATAATTTTGCTCAACATTTCTGCCATATGGATTCTGGGTGAACTCTTCCTTTTGGCTGTGACTAGTTACAGAGCTGAGCTGATCCACAGCTGCATTTTACTGCTGGTGTCGAGCATTTGGAAAACGCAATGCCACGTCTGTGAGTTAAGCACCACTGTGTTGGTCTGTTTGCAGCTGGAAAGTTTACTGAACAGGAGACCTGGGTCTTCCCAGCTAGAGTGAAAAGGGATTTAGGGCTATCCTGAAAGGAAAAAAAGCAAGAGTTCTTTCTGCATAGCAAGGACTGAAGGGAACTATTCTAACCTGGAAAATCTCTGGTTTGTGCCCTCTCGTGGCAGTTGAATTTTTCTTGTCCTAAGTGCAACATCTGCACTTTCAGACCCAAACCTTTGGGTTTTTGTGCTGAAATGACCAGCCAAGAGGTCACCGAATGCCAAAATCTGGTGCTTCAATGTCCATAAAATGTGGGAAGCAGAGGGAAACCGCCAGAGCTCCAGATCTCGTACTTTGCACAGTCTGAATGACTTTGCCCTTTAAACAGTTTGCAATGATTTAGCAGGTGGCACATCCCCCCCCAGAAAAAGCCCCAGGGTTGAGAGAATCAGTCTGAAAAGGGTATCCCACAGGTTTCCAAACACACTGTTACAGCCCTTCCCCAGCAAGGAAGGTGCAAGAAATTCCTGTGACAGGAGCCACATAACCAAGCAGCACTAAAATACTCTCTGTTTTGCTCTCTCTTCAGACAAAAAGCACTGGCATCGACAGGTGGAAGAAGTGTTCAAGCAGCATGCGACTGGTTGGTATGAATAAATGTTAAAAAGTAAAAAAAATCAGTGAATTTAAGATTTTAACCATTAGAATGGGGGATGTAAATCAGGGGCATTATCTGAAAAGCACCTGCAGAATTAGTACAGCGCTATTTAAGTAGTGTAAATAAGCAATCCAGAAATGAGCCTTGTCTGAGAGAGTTTGTGATCTCAAGGAAAAGCAAAAAGAGATGAGAGAAAGAAACCCCCACTATCTGCAGCTGAACAGAGCTGAGAGCTGCCTTTTCAAAGATGTTGAGCAATTTCCAGTGCTCTCCTCCCTGTGTTTTGCACACTGAAAGGCAGAAAGGCAGAAGCAGTGACCTGGGTTAGATCTTCAGAGCATCAGCCTGAAACTAAAACCCAATTTTCTGTGTTACTTAGCAGTGGTAATGGGCTGCAAGTGAGACAGTGCAGCTCTGCCTGACCTGCCAGAGATGATTTTTCCCATAAAGGAAGAACGAATGGGAGTGAGGACAAGGGGAAGCTGATTTTGCTGGGAAGAAAACATGTCATTATCTGACAATCTAACGATGTTTCTCACTCCCAGGCTCTTCTCCCATGTGGGTGACCCATTCCTTGATGATCCCCTGCCCCGGGAGTACGTCCTGTACCTGCGCCCCACGGGCCCCCTGGCTCAGAAGCTCTCTGACTTCTGGCAGCAGTCGAAGCAGATCTGTGGGAAGAACAAAGCTCACAACATTTTTCCACATATCACTCTTTGCCAGTTCTTCATGGTAAAGCACCGCTCCTCCCTCCCTTTGCCTTTGTGCATGAATTCGTGAGCGGCCCTTGCCAGGCTCGGGCTGGAGACTTACACGCTTCATTCTGTCCCTGCATGAGGCTTTGTGTGGGGAGCTGGGGGGGTTCTGCCTGATGCCTGGGCTCCTTGAGGAGTTAATTGGTTTTTAAGTTGTTGTTTTCAGGGAAGAGAGCAACAGAACAAATTCTCATCATCTGAAGCGATCATTGACATGAGAGTGGATGTGGAGGGGGGGGGGAGGAGGAAGTTGGAAAGGTTACTTGGGGATAGCTGATCCCGCTTTGAGGACAAGGGAGGGGCAGGGGATTTCTAAACCAGACTTTTCTGTGCCCCTGTGCTTTTTCTCACTGCACTGTAGCCAGGGTAGACCATTCACACCCACCCATGCCTGAATAATGCCTGTCCTGCTTCCCTGGCAGTGTGAGGACAGCAAGGTCGATGCTCTCACAGAAGCTCTGCAGGCCACCGTGATGCGTTGGAAATGCAAATTCCCTGCCCCTCTGCCTCTGGAGCTCTACACGTCCTCCAACTTCATCGGGCTTTTTGTCAAGGAGGAAAGTGCTGAGGTGCTCAAGAAGTTTGCTGCAGACTTTGCTGCAGAGGCGGCTTCTAAAGCAGGTGAGAGGCTGTGCTGAAGCTGCAGAGAGCTCGTGGCTGGGGCATTTTCAGAAACCAGTTTTGATGCCATGAAGAAAACAAAGCTCATAAAGCCAATACCTGTTTTTTAAGTGAAAACTAAAAGCCTTGAGAGGAACACCCCACTGGGTGCTTTGGATTTCAGTCCTTTTCAGTTGAAAGATCACCTCACACTTAATCTCAAGTGTTATCTCCTGAAAGGGAAGTTGACATTTGGTGGTTTCTTAACCTTTCACATCTCATGCTCTGTCTGCTGAGCGTTTCCTTCTCCACTCCCTCCCTCAAGCCACTGCCACAAAGCTTTCCTCGACCATTTAAAGCCCATGTTTGTTTTTTCACTGTGTTTCTGAGATGTAAAGAAGACCCCAAGTGCCCTGGCAACCCAGGTTTTCACACCTCGGTACTGATACATCTGGCTCCATTGCCTGGTCCTCTGCTGCTTCTGGAGGAGGAAGCAAGCAGAGCACCCCGTGCTCCCATGGGCTCCACTGCTGAGTAGGCTCTTTGGGTGTCCTCCAGTTACCTCCAACCTCGGAAGTTGGAACAGCCTAGAAGCACGGCAACAGCTCCCTGACTAGTCCTCCCTCCCTCTGCCAATGTAGAGCTTAGCCTGGACTAGTCACAGCACAACTGGTTTAGTCTTTCGCTGTCACAGGCTTATTCTAGAGTTTAAATGCACCAAGATACAGCAAATTCTGCATCCCTGGAGTGTTTCCCTGCTGGACAGGTACCCCATAACCATGGAGAACAGCTACGAGTCCCCTGGTTCAGGGGAGAGGTCCACGCATTTGGTAGGTTCAGCATACCTCTGAAATTCATTGCTTTCACCCAACAATGACCTAGAATTTTTCTTCCTTTTACAGGAGGGAGGGAATGTTATCTTTAAAATTGCACATTTTGGAAGGCAGTGACAGGTACAGAGACATTGGGCAGGTCCAAGGACGCTGCAGTCACATGAGAGCAGAACAAATGTTCCCCTCCAAAGTGCTCCCCAGACACATCCTCCAAACCAGCACAGAGGGGCAGTTTGTACCAAAAAAAAACACTGAACCAGAAAAAGGAAGCTTCCATGGCTTCCAGCAAGCTTCTGCCCCAACACTGCTTCAGTTCAGACCAAATTGGTTCTTTCTTAGGGGAAGGCAGTTGCTGCATTGCAGCCCCCACAGCTTGGTCATGTTATCATCTTAAAGTCTCTGAGGCTTTTTCAGAACATATTTTTTCTTGCTGAACAACAACAACAACAACAAAAGATGGATGAGCCTGCCAAGCTACCCGGCCTGGCACTTGGAGCCAAGTCTCTGAATAGCTGCAATTTTGACTGAATAATCAGTCAAATTTAATTGCAATTTTTGGTTGAATAAGCAAGAATAGATTACATGCAAACAATGTATCCTATGATTTCCACATCTACAGAAAGAGTTCCAGTATTTCACACACTTTCACCTTTCTGCTTCCTATAATCTTTTCCTAATGCAGGTTCCTTTTTTCTGCAGGATCATTCTGCATCATTATTTTAGCAATGCCTGTTTCCACAATTTGGGAATACCTCACCCTCAGTGGCTAAACTGATAATTTAACTAATGCCCAGGGAAAAGATTTAATCAACTTGCATGAACCTGTAAATTCCATAGATTTGTAATTGCTGGTGTAGCAGAGAGAACAAAAAGGAGAGAGTAAAAATTATGCTTTTTAACTTGCTTATTTTGGAAAGATCCTCAGCTGCTCATGAAAGCCTACCAGTTACCTGGAAAAGTGCCTTTTTTTGGTCAGAGTGTTCAGAATTGCAATAACTGGTATCACACCATCCAGAAACCCGTTATCTGGCAGTTTGGCAAGGAAGGCTTGTCTCTCACCCTGGTGTGACTCAGGCCTGAATCAGACCACAAATCTCTAATAACTTGATCCAAGGTGCCATGTAGAGAGCTCATATTTGACTTCCCCAGAACCTTTTCAAACTGCCCTACAATTTATTCCTCTTGAATGTCTTTAAAACCCAAGTTCCTGTTAGAGGCAATAGTCACTCACATACCTTTGAAGTGCCACTGATCTGACAGTCCCCAGTTGTTTACCCACATCTTCTCCTTGCAGATGTTCATGTGGAGCCCCACAAGAAGCAGCTCCACGTGACACTGGCCTATCACTTCCAGACCAGCCACCTGCCCACGCTGGAGAAGCTGGCACAGAACATCGATGTCAAGCTGGGCTGCGACTGGGTGGCCGCGATATTCTCCCGAGACATTCGCTTTGTTAACCACGAGGTAAAGTTTTGGAGCTTGTTTCGGTCCAAAAAAGAAAATCCAAACCAAACAAACCAGTCATCTTAATGAGCAGACCTTATTGCCTTTTTTTGTTGCCTTTCTTTTTTCTTTTTACTCATTCTGTTCAGACTTGCTGTTTTCGCTCACCTCATTCCTTGCTTCTTGCAGGAACAGTGTCCTGCTGCATTAATTAATTCTAACAATGATTCTTCTGTAAGCTAATAAGCTGGTCTCATCTCTCCTGAACCAGACCAAGGTTTTAACCTGACCAGTATCAGTTCTACTATACAGTCATGACTTTATTATTAAGCACAACCTTTAGTTTCATCATGTAAGAAACATTTACCCTCATATATTTCAATTACTCATATGTACCCTATAACTGCAGTATTTAAGTCTCTTAAGACAGTTTCCTTAATAATTTTGTTTTCCACATAACATACAGGAAAAAAAATACTCATTCCATTTCAGAGATTGGTATCTTGGACATGGAGAAACCACACGTGAGATTTATCTCACCTCACTGTAAACACGCAAGTTAGACCTGCAGTCTGAGGTTTGATGCAGAGAAACAGGCACTTCCAGAACATGAGACATCTGCCCCATCTGAGATGTCTATCTCAGAATGAGATGAATCAGTGTCTCAAGGAGGGAACCTTCAGAAGGTGCTTGCTCAGGTGTTTAACTTGACTCCTAAGTTTGGGATGACTAACCCCACTACGGTGCATTGTCCAGAACCAGACACACAAAACCCGTGGCAGAGTGGAAAAAAGATGTTTTAGTCCACATGAATGCCAAGGGTTCTGGAGAGCTGACATCTCTCTGACCCAGCCTTCAAAAGCAACAGCAACAAGAACTACTCTCTCAGATCAAACATGAGTAGGTAAATCAGAGATGGTCACTGACCATGAGAGCTGTCTGAATTCCAGGTCCCAACAAGAATTCAGTTCCATTTTTAACAGGGTGTTTCGATTTAAGCACACTCATGATTTTGTTCACTTAAAAAAATCATCCCCCTCCTTTCCCTCCTGGTTATCAAAGATGCCGCTGGAATCAAAGAGGGAAGAAGGATTAAATACCTAGAAAGGCTTTCCCACAACAAGGAGGGGGAAGCAGCAGGAATTCCTTGAAGGAAAGCTTTCCTGGATAAAACACCAAGTGCTGCACTACAAGGAGAGCTGTTCACACCTTGCTAAGTTTAAAGATCTGGTGTGGGAATGGTCCTGCCTCACTCTGCCGAAGGTTCCCTTCCATTAACAATCCTATCATTCATTTGTGCCTCTGTTTCTCCCCCAGACTCTGCAAGTGATCTACCCCTACACCCCCCAGAACGATGATGAACTGGAGCTGGTCCCAGGGGATTTCATTTTCATGTCCCCAGTGGAACAAACCAGTACAAGTGAGGGCTGGATTTATGGCATTTCCCTTGCAACTGGCTGTTCTGGGCTACTGCCTGAAAACTACATCACCAAGGCTGATGAATGTGGGACCTGGGTGTTTCATGGGTAGGTAAAAAGCTTCTCGGTCCACTTCCCATGGCTGTAAAAAGGGGCTCAGCAGCTGGGATTTCACCTGGGTAAGTGAGGAGTCTCCCAGGGCTGCTAAGAAGGTCATTGGGCAAAAGGAACTGGCACACAAAGCCGTGTCTCATAAGCCAAGAAGAGCAGATGCTACCCCTGGGCACGGGATTAGAGGACAACGTGACTTTTTTAGCCAAGATGTTACAGCAACTTTTTATTACTCCCAGGATCACTGCTGGGTAACGGGGCTGGAGCAGATGGCTGCTGTAGACACTGCTCTGGAGACATCTCTGTGGTGGCACCAGGATCAGGAAGGTTTAAATTTGAGCATTAATTTGGGAAGAGACATCTTCTGTGTATAATGCCCTGTGAGAAAGGACTTGGGATCAGCAATATTTCTTAAGATACTTAGCAAGGTTTTTCAGAAGCCTGCAAGGCTTCAGTAAGAATGCAGCCCTCACCTTTTGAATGAGATTATGCCTTATGCCTCTTGATTTTAGTGGGAATTAAACGGTGATAAAACAGTAGTGCTTGAGGAGTGGCTTGATATCTAAGCAGCCAAATACCTTTGACAAACCTGGAGCATAGGGAATAGTTTGTAAGAGCTCCAGGTGCCAAGGAGGGGGAGAGGCACATCCCACCTGGTGGCCCGCTGCTGAGCACTGTGCAGGTACGCAGGTTTGATTTCATCACACCAGAGAGCTGGTTAGTCACCAAGGGAAGGGATGGAGGTACAGCACAAGCACTGTGCCATTTTGTGCCCAGTGAGAGGCAGGGCTGAGCCCCAGCAACACCTTGTGCTACAAAACTGAGTGAAAACTCCCTGCAGCCCTTAGGTCTCCACATTTTGGTCCACGAGACCATGGTCAGTGACGTGCAGTTGGTCCCCAGATGATATTAGGGAGCATCCTGTGGTTGTGAGGAAGGTCTTGGCATTTCCATGATAATATTCACAGGCTGAGAGAGCCTCACAGACCAAATTTTGGGAACTGTTATTCTGTAAACTGTTTCCAAGGAAACAGCCTGTTGAGATGGAACGTCTCTTCATGTGTGTAGATCACCTAGCAAGGTGCTCTCTAGGCCGCATTAAAATAAAAATAATAATGAAATAACATTACAACAGTAATCATCACCAGTTCCTGAAGACTGCAGAAATGTCCTCAGTGCACCCTGAGCACACAAAGCATTCCTAAAGCCAATATCTTTCTATTTCTGGCAGGTCCTACTCAATTTTGAATACTACATCTTCCCCATCCCTTCAAGGCTTCACTGATGGAGCTCTGGAGAGAAGACAGCAGGAAGACCAAGGACCTGGGGACGCTGGGCCACTCACTATCATCTGCCAGAATGTGCAGGTAGAGACCCACACACCCCTAAATCACACACAGCTTTAGAGACAAGCTTCCAGCTACTGACTTTTCCCCCAAAAATTGTCACCTGGTCTCTTTTCACCACCTGCAGCAGCAGTTACAAGTTAGAGTTCTCTTTAAAGAATGACACGATTAACCACAGGCATTGAAGACATTGCTGTCCTCAAAGTGGCTCTTAAGAGAGGATGGCGGGGCCCCATCCTCTGCTCCCTTCAGCAGTTTTATATCAGCATAAATTTACCAGTATTACAAAATTTATGAAGAGTTTCATAAATCCATAAAAATCTTAAATACAGAAGACTTTTCCTGTAATGTTTGCACTCGGGTAAAGCAAGAAGTTCCCCATCTTGACTCCTGGATCTCAGCAAACCCCTTGCACTTTGATGAAGGCCAAACATCCTGTAACTTCCCTTGCAGCCTCTGAGGATAACCAGCCAGCCAGGGCCTCAGAAACGCTGCCTGTTTGTCTGCAGACACGGGGAGAGGATGGATGTGGTTTTTGGGAAGTACTGGTTGTCCCAGTGTTTTGATGCCAAAGGTGAGTCAGCTCCAGTGGGTCTCCCAGCTTTAGATGGAGGAAGGAGAGGGGTGACTGCCTGGGGCAAAGCTTAGATAGAAGCTGTGGTTTCCTAACACAAATTGATGCAGGGCCGCAGTCAGAAACAGAAACACAAACCAGGGAGGAAATACTGTGTTTGCTAATATTTGGGAAACTATTGCAGGACTGATTACACTGCAGTTCCATGGCCATGAACAAATGTGGTCATGATATCAGTAATCAGTGTTCGGTGAAAACATTTGCTACCATTAAGAAAATATTTTGCACAGCTGCCTCTCAGTCCTAAAGGAAAATAACACCACCACAGGTGCAGCTCAGAGTGGCTTTGGGGGCATAAACTGGTGTTTTCAACCAGGTAATATGCTTGAGTTTCAGACTGTATTTAACAAACTATGACTTCAGGCTCTGTTGGCATTAGAGCTGATGAGACATTTGTCCAAAAAGCCTTTTTTGTGTTCAAAACATACCAATGTCTTGTAGCCAAAGGATGATTTCACAACTCCCTTCTTTCTACCTTAGTGCTGAAGAGCTGACATTTCAGCCTTCTGTAAAAGCATAACATTTGGGGCTTGTTTTGTTGCGGGCTACAAATTATTTTCCCATGGGGAAAACTGTCCTAGAGATAACTTTAAAAATATTAGCAGCATTCCCTGCTGGTTTTGATGTGGTGAAAGCTGTTTTACTTTGTGAGATTCCTGATGGTTTCACATGGGGAGAACTGCTCAAGAGCTAGGTCTGGGAAGCACCTGCAAGCTGTTGGTGCTGAAAGACGGCAGAATAAGTTGTGATGCTTCTGGCTCTCTCTGAAGGAAGAATTGCAGTTTGTAACCTTTCCCTCCCAGGAAGGTACATGCGCAGTAACCTGAATATGCCTCACAACTTACCTCAGAGAAGTGGTGGATTCAGGGATTATGAGAAAGATGCTCCCATCACCGTGCTGGGCTGTACACAGGCAAGGCTTGTCGGTAAGTCCTTCTCAGAAAAGTGCTTTAAGCTGACGGAGGGTAGATTGGATATTGGGAAGAAATTCTCACCTGTGAGGGTGGAGAGGTCCTGGCACAGGTTGCCCAGAGAAACTGTGGCTGCCCCATCCCTGGAAGTGTCCAAGGCCAGGTTGGATGTTGGAGCAACCTGGGCTAGTGGAAGGTGTCCCTGCCCATGGCTGAGCTTTGAGGTCCCTTTCAACCCAAACCATTCCATGATTCTGTAAGGAGCTTGCCCAGGAAGCTTTGCTATCTTCCTCCCTGACAAGAGAAAAATAAAGTGCAAGGCAATAAAAGATGAATCGGGTGCCCTGAACAAATGGGATTTTGACGTTTCAAGAAGCTTTACAAAGTCCCTTCACCTTCCCCAGCAATTTTTACTCTTTCAGAGGAAACCTTTTCTCCTTTCAGTTGCTGCAGCTGAGGAAAAGGCAAAGCAGAAAATCTGGGACATGGGATGAAATCGTAGCCATCAGCAGGGTGGGCGCATTTGGAAGACACTGGTATTACCAATGATGGGAAGAAATGCAGCAGTGTGACGGTCACCTCATGCAAAATATGCTTCTTCCTTGACTTTTGCAATCTTCAGTTTGCCTCACAAATATACTTTTATCAGCCTGCCAAAAACACAGCCCAAATTATTTCCAGTGTTCTCCCACCTCCCCATCTTTTTCCCTGACTACTGAGCCAGTTTGTGTATAGGCAGAAAATAACTTGGTAGCCAAAAAGCACATATTGAGTGTTGTGATTAGAGGAGCCCAGCCCCTTAAAGACATGAGCCTCAGTACTTAGCATTTTCTCAAATTCAAATCCTTCAGAGCACTTTGCTTCGGTCACATCCAAACTAGGGCAGCTAAAATTACACTTGCTTCTTTAAACAAAAATAAATCCCTGTGCAGCAGCAGGATGCTCAGACTCCACATGGCACCAGGGTTTACAATATGCACATGACAGAAGGGCAGGCTGGGAGCAGTCAGAGCACACTTTGCTGGTAGCATTGAAGGGGTCCAAGGACACAACTGCAGCTGTGGCAGCACCGTGTGACCTTGATCGTGCTAAAGTCAGTTCCTCTGATGATTAGAGCCATGATGGAGGGATGGTAGATGTACCTCTCCTTCTAAATTACCTCACTTCTCTCAAGAGATTTACACATCTTGACATGGTTAGAGCCCTCAGAGTCAAGGTTAACAACCCCTTCTTGCTCCCACCCCTTTGTCCTGCCTCTTCAAACAGAGCAAAAACATAACTCTTGCTTCTTACAAGTGCGTGCAGATCCCTGTTTTCCTTTGGTTCCCTTAGGCATTGCAAAAATATTAATAACCCAGTGGAGCTGATTCTTATCTCATTTTCAGTGATCTTCCACCTGTGTAATGAAATGGTAATTTATATTAGCAAAGAGTCAAGCCAATTGAATTAAGGCGGGTTTGGGTTTTGTTGCATCTCTCTGATTTATGGCTTGTAAATGAAATGGAATTAAATCCAAGCCCTCTACAATTTTTCTCAGCACACTGGTTGCTTTTTGGCTGGACTCAAGAGAGGCAGGGCCTGAGCAGCTCCTTGCTGGGTGGCTGGTGCCCTGCACATTGTTGTTGATATTGCAGTGCCATTTGTTTAGTTTTATTCACAGGTGTTAAAACTTTCTTACAGGTGAAGCTTTGCTAGAAAGTAATACCATCGTAGACTATATCTACAGCTCCCCATCCCTCCGGTGTGTACAGACAGCACACAACATCCTGAAAGGTAGGAACCCACAAAATTGTCCTCACCTTTCTGGGTAAAACACTGACAACAGATAAAAGGCATGAGAGACCCAAGGGAATGGGAATTCACGATGAAGATTATCTCCATGGGAATATATTTTACATTGGCACAACACTGTGCATAAAGAACCCTTTTTTAATTGCACAGAGCTGCCAGCCAGAGGTTTACATTACCTGGCATGTCCTATGGTAAGTACATCTATTAAATATTTCTTCTTCCATACCTACTACTAATCAACTGACCATTTAGAAAAGCAATTAATCAATGATCAAACTGAAGTATTAAAGCTTCAAAGTCTTGCTGCCTCCCTCCCCAGCTGCTTTCATTAATCCCTGGCCTCCTTTCTCCCTTTTCCAGGCATGCAACAGGAGAACAACCTGAAAATTCGAATAGAGCCCGGCTTGTTTGAATGGACCAAGTGGGTCTCTGGGAACACACTACCTGCCTGGATACCCCCTGTGGATTTAGCTGCAGCTACTTTAAGTGTTGATACAACCTACAGGTAGCAGAAAGTGGGGGGAGAGGGTCTTCTTTTAAGTTTAGGCAGTGACTGGAAGAGCTGCTGGGGCTCCCAAAATAAACTCAGAGCAGGCTTGAGGCTGCTGTGCTGAGCATGACCTGAAAATGGCTTATTATAAACTAAATTGGTCACATCACTGGCAAAGTCCAGCTATATTGTCCTTTTTTCAGTACTCCTTTTGTCCTGGGTATTTTTCAGATTTCCAGAGAAGCCTCAGAGGATTTTTGTTTGTTTTAACCCTTTTCCTAAAACTTAAGAGCTCAGCTGACATACAAAGGACACATAGAACCACAGAACCGTTTGGGTTGAAAGGGATCTTAAAGCCCACCTCATTCCACCCCCTGCCATGGGCAGGAACACCTTCCACTAGACTGGGTTGTTCCAAGCCCCATCCAGCCTGCCCTTGGACACTTCCAGGGATGGGGAATCACAGCTTCTCTGGGCAACCTGTGCCAAGGCCTCACCACCCTCCCAGTAAGGAATATTTTCCACCAACATGCATAAATAAACACAAAGGAGCATCTCTCCTGCTGCCACTGCAGGAGGAACACAAGCACACTCAGCCTGTCGTGGGCTGCCTTCAATAAGTGGTTCCCATCAGAGGAAGCAATTATCATTTTTCCCAATTATCTCAAAGCCGGAATGGTAAACATCTAATTCTTGAAGTTTAAAAATAATCATAGTGGTCCTGACACAAGCTGCAGTTCTGGGGATCTGGGGAGGGAGAAGAGTTGAAGAACAGGTACTTTGAGATGAATCATAACTGACACTTAGAACTTTATTGCTTCTTCCAATTTACTCTCTGTGTTTTTCTGCTCACAGACCTCATATTCCTGTCAGCAAGTTGGTGGTTTCCGAATCTTATGATACCTATATAAGTAGAAGCTACCAAGTAACAAAGGAAATCATCAGTGAATGTAAAGGCAAAGGTAAGTGCTATAGAAGGGTTGAAAACAAGGCAGACTACTTGGAATATGAATGCCAATATTCCTGAGCAGTCTTTCCCTCCTAAGGAGATGAATTCTCATACCTGAATCTCTCATCCCTCTCCCAGAGACACTGTAAACTCCTGCAAGTGTCACAACTATGAGTTCAGGTATACTCAGCTCACAAGAAAGGTCCATAAATTTAAATAGCAAAGTATTTTAGGGATTCCTATCCAACCCAGATGTTTCTCAAGGTAATAAATGAGCTATTTGCAGTCCACTGTCTCTTCCCAGCATCAGATGGGGCATCTGCCCTCCCCTATCTGAGCTCCTCAACTGAAATATATTCCCCATAATGACCTTAGAATATTTCTCCAATATTGAAATAAAAAATGTCTAGTTGTTGTTTGTCATTCACAACACAGAAAGAGGATGTTTCTAAGTTCTGGTGTTTTTACTCCTACCACTGATCTGTCTCTAAGTTTTTATTTTAATAGTTTGGACACAAACTTCAATAGCACAGTGGGGCATTGTCTTGGAAATGGAAACATAAAGCCATCACCATGGAAAAGAAGCAACTCAAATGAACGTGTTTGTTGTAACAGGAATTAATGTTTGCGTAGGCAGAAAGCATCTGCTTCACAAGACAGCTGAAATCTCACTGGAATTCTTGTTTCCTTCAGAAAGCATTTGAAAATTAAGTAGCGCTGAGTTAATCATTACCCTGAAAATTGAGAAATGCTCTAAATATGTTAATAAATCACATTCCCCTCCCCCCAAATACACAGTGTGATATGTTGTTACATGATAAACCAAACCCGTTTTGAGCATTTGAAATTACCGACTTGATCTTGGGCACTAGTGCCTAAATTTGGCTTCATCTGCCTCCTCAGCCTGTGTTCCTCACTTTATTTCAGGAAATAACATCCTGATAGTGGCCCATGCGTCCTCCCTGGAAGCCTGTACCTGCCAGCTCCAAGGGCTGTCACCACAGAATTCCAAGGACTTTGTACAGATGGTCCGAAAGGTAATTCCCATCAAGGAGCAAAGCTCTGGCTTTTACAGAGAGAAAAAGAAAGAAGGTGAAATGATTCAGTAGCACAGCAGGACTTCAGCCCTTAGGGCAGCTCAGCTCGATCCTTGCTTATTACCTCTATCTGAATCTCTCTTCCCACAGATTCCATACTTGGGGTTTTGTTCCTGTGAAGAACTGGGCGATACAGGTGTTTGGCAGCTTACAGACCCTCCCATCCTCCCTCTCACACATGGACCAACTGGAGGCTTTAACTGGAGAGAAACCTTACTTCAGGAATAGATAAAGCCACCCCAGCAAGGAAAACCCATGGCCTTTCTAAGCATTGGAGAATGTATCTTCTTTCTTGTGTTTTATTGACAGCGGAAAAATAGTCGTCCTATGTTCAGTGGGTCACACAAGCAGTTGTTCTGGCATATCTCACACAGCCACAGTCATGCAAAGAGTCTCATCCGCAACTAGAATACAAAAGGGACTGATTGGAGGGGGGGAAAAATACTAAAATACAGGTTGAAGCTCTTGCACAACACAGAGTCTGTGTTGAGCCAGGTTTTCCCACCGTGGAGGGAGCTCTGGTGACACTTGCGCTGCCATCTGCACCACATTAGAAACAACTAGCATCGTGTCAGTGGAGCATTCAGGATGCTGCGGTTGTTTTTTCACTACTATTTTTGCAAAGCATTAGCAGGCTTGCTCAGCCCCACGTGCTTGCTCTGCCCCCAACGTGTGAGCAGGGGCTGCACTCACAGCCCACAGATTCTCAGCACCTTTTCATCACCACCGACTGGAGAGTCCAGCACCAGGTTGTTCCTCTCCTCTGTCTGACCCCTTGTGTTGGGTGTTGTGCTGGGCAAACCCTGGATGCAGAGATTGATGGATGTTGATCTGCATCAGAAGAAAATCCCAAATTTCACATCAGTTAGAGATGAAGTTTAAGCATCGAAAGTCAGCATCATTGTGAACAAAGACTCAGAGCAGGTTCTTTTAAGTGGAAATAAAATAAGCCTATTTCAACCAAACCTGGAGGATTTAGAAAGTTCGGGGTTGGGTTTTTTTCCCCTTTACTTTGGTTATTGAAATCTGCTCTTGTGCACAGACACAGCCTAAAGCATTTGTGTCATTTAAACTCTCTTCAGAAAAGGGTTTTCTCTTTTATACTGAGATTCTGTGCTGGTCATTTACACGGTGGTGTCCCTAGTGAGCTTTTTTGTCAGCCCTGGTGAAATTCTGCCAGAAGCAGCTTTCTCCAGGAGGTAATGATGAACTCAAAAAGATGCTGGAATTCAGGACTTTGCTTCCTTATCCTTAATTCCCAAGTGCCATCTGTCATAAAGCAGAGCTGAAAAAAACCAGTACATTTAAATTTAGGAGCAGCATGCTTTGGCCTATTAAGATGCTATTTATCCAGTGGGGGAAGGATTGGGATTTTGGAAGAAGGGAAGAGGAATTTCCATCTTTAAAATCTTCGGAGTTGCAAGAGGGGTCCTGCAGGATGCCAATCCCAGCTGCACCACGGGAGAATGCAAAATACACCACAGTGGGTAGTTTATGGCATAAAATGGCATCAGAGCACGGGTGGTGGGTTTTTGGGTTTTCTTGTTTGTTTGTTTGGTGGGGTTTTTTTGTTTGCTTTTTAATTAGAATTACCTAAGTCATCAGCCTTGGATGAAAACATTGCTGCAGATACTTCTATGGGTTTCATCAGTGTAGGCTCACTGTCAGAAGGTACTTAAAAATATGTTTAAGTGGGATGAAAAAGATTTAGGCAGTCCTTCTTGGTTTGGGCCATAAGTCTGAGTATTCCCAGAAGCAGAATCATTACAGAATGGGTTGAGTTGAAAGGGACTTTAAATCTGATCTCATTCCACACCCTACGATGGGCAGAGACACCTTCCACTACGCCTAGTTGCTCCAACATCCAACATGGCCTTCAACATTCCTGGGGATGGAGCATCAACAATTTCACTGGGCAACAAAGAATAAAAACAAAGTAATAATAAAAAAATAGCATCAGAGGCACATTCAGATGTACCTCAGAAAGATATTCCAGCATCCTTCTGTCCAGCTTTACCTCTGCAGAAAGTTTTAGAGTCCTCAGTCGAAATGTGTGAATGGCACAGAAGTCCATACTGACCAAATTTGATGTAGGTTTATTATTCACAGAAGGATCAAGGTTTGGATTATGCTGATCTATTTTAACATATTCAGCAGGACTGGTCTCACCTCCACTAGGACACAACCAAATTGCCCTTCCAGCAGCCAGAACAAACAGGGAGCCAGAAACTGCAATTCCCTCTTTCTAAATGAGACAAAAGTGAGATGTAACAGATCCAAAGGGGTTTAGCTCGGTTTGGGTTTATTGAGCTTGCCAGGGAGAGCACAGCAGATTCTGTACGTATTTTCAGTCAGCAGGGAGCTCATCCTGTGCAATATCCTGCACCCTGTCACCATCCAGAGGGATATTCTGGGATTTATACCTTTATGACTGTGTAACACACCATGGGAAGTGCATTATTATACCAGAGCTGTAACTGCAAAGTCAGGAAGATAACTGAGGACATGACAGAACAAACTGCTTCCATTCAGGTTTATCACTGTCAGGTTAGTTTTCAATTGTAATTTAAACTCTTTTGGGCATCCCGAAGAGCATTTCTGGCTTGTTTTCCTCCATGCTTAAAAACTAAATAGTTGACTATCACACCAAAACTGATTTGGTTCCTGATGTGTAATTGTCCGGATTGCTTTTTGTTTCATGCTGGGGGCCAACAAGTTGTACATTGGGGCAAAAAGTAGTATATTTATTGCCTGTACAAAGCAGTGGAGGCTGCTCAGGTCCTGCAGCAGTTAAGTAACATTACAAGGACTTTCTTTAGGCAGAAGCATGAAACAGAGAGGGAACAAAACCTGAATGCACAATTGGAATAGTCTATTAACTGCTCTTTGCATATAGTAGTACAGAAGAATGTTCTGTTTGAGAAGGTAGATGTTAAAATACTCTCTTCTTTAAAAAAAAAAAGTATATTTTTGGATGTTTGGGAAAGTATTTTGACAGTTGTAGTCTTGTCTTGAATCTGGTGTCAAGAAAGAATGAAAAATCTTATTTTCTTCTAACATTTTGATTTCTCTTTGGGGTCCTATGTTGTCTCATGTTGATAAAGCTTATTTTGGCTGGGGGGATTGTGGAAGAGTAAAGATTTGTTCCTTTTAATTTTTTAATTGAGAAGCTAAGAATACAAAATGATTGCTGCTTCACTTTCACTCCATTGCTGCTCGTTAATGTGTGTTTAAGTCACTTCAGTGTTTTGTCCTAAAACGTTAGACTTGATCTATCTCAAGTCATTTCTTTGCCTTCACTGTGAGCTGCATCAGATCCCAGCAGTTTTATCAGGGTATAGGAGGCAAATATCAGTTCCCAGATTTTCCCCTTTCACCATAATTAAGAAATAAAGCAGCAAATCTGCCAAGAATAAGTTATTAATCCAGTATTTTAATGAATTGCAACTTGCGGGTTGGGTTAGAAAAAGAGAAGAGTCAAATTGATGCTGTAAACTGAAATCACAGAGCTTTGCTTGTTTATGCAAACTGGGGATCCAGACAGTAATAACTTTTTTTTTTTTTTAATTTCCCTTTTTACTCAGACTGAACAGTTTTCAGGAAGAAGCTGGCTGAGGGCAGGAGCCTCTTTCTCCCCTCTGATATTAGATTTTAATTTCAACCTTAATATGAGAGTGATAATTTTTATCACCAAAGAATGGGTTTAGTTTGTGGTTTGGTTTCTTTCTTAAAAAAAAATAAATGAAGAAGAAAACAAAGAGCCTGAGCGTACAGAAAATTATTTTTTAGTTAAAAATACACATGAAATGATGGTGGGGGCAGACATGCTTGAAAGGGTGAATCAACTAAGAAAAGAAACGTAACTAAGCAGTAGGTGTGATTGGCTGCAAACACCCTAAATCGGTACTTGCTGCTCACCACTTCCTCAAATCCGCGTTCCCTCGGGAATGTCCATGGCCTGCACACGCTTCATGACAGAAAGCACACAGCCAGTTGCTTTATTACTTCCCATTAAATGTATTTTCTGTGTGACATTTCCTCAAACTTGATGTTACCAATGGATACTTTTTTGTTGTTTCATTTTAAACCTGTTGTATCATTCTGTTTATTGTTTTTTTAGTGTGAGCAGATTGTATTTATTTGAGAAAAAATATGTTTGCTGTTTAAAAGAACCCAATAATTGTATTGCCAAAAATAGCTGTGATTACCTGTGACATCTGTATTTTTTTTATTTTGGGGGGTAGGAGTGGGGGTGGGTGGGTGGTTTTAATCTCCGTTTCAAGTGCTAACAACTGTTAAAACAACCACTGCGTTTTAATTTGCTTCTGACATTAAATGGATTTCTCAGAAGTCGAACAAAAGCGTCTTGTAGATGATTTAATAAAAATGCCAAACACCCTTCCTATTTCAATTTTCTTCTCGACTGTGTTGGAATTTGAGCTCCATTTTTCTTCCCGGCACTCCGGTGAAATGCAGCCATTTGACAGCAGATGGCACAAAACCATCTCGAGTGTGGTTCTCCGTGCACAGGGATGGAGTTTTCCCACTGGGTTGGACTCTCACTTTCTTCTTGTCTTTTTTCCCCCAGTCATTTTATGTGTGGAACTGCAAGCACAGCTTTTAAACCCAAAGCAATGCTTACTTTTACACCAAATTTTTTTATCTAGATTTTTTTAATTCAGCAGTAGTTTTATCAGCCAGAGAGACTATTTCCTTTCAAACCAGCTACATTAGTTCATAACCTGCAGCTCTGTTTCCCAGGAAAGTTGATTATATTATGATTAACATAGAAGCCATAACTTCTATAAATCAAATATATACTAATAGAATGATGCATTTCCCTGTACTGAAAGTTTAATGGAAATAGTTTCTAATAAATTAGAAGTCAAACCAATAATGCATTTATAATTAACCATTTTGTCCACGTCCTTCAAGCCCACATCATGCAAGTGCACACAGTTTTTAAACCATAACTCTTATTTTATTAAAATCAGTTTATTTTGTCAGTAATAGTCATTTACACTAAATTTTGGGCAGTTGCAAAGAAGGGCAGGAGGAGGATCTGCCAAAATCTTTTTGGAAGCCAGCACACGTGGCTACATCATGAAACAGATAAATCTTGTGATGTTACTGGTCATCACAGAGGACACAGAAGGTTTTCTAAGTCTCAGATCATTCCTGAAATAATCAGATCTTCAAGGGGATACCACAAACCCAAACTTCACCACTAGTCCTCTGGGACCTGCTCGCTGTTCCCATCCCTCCACCCCATGCTCTGTGCTCAGCGAACCTTTGACAACCGTCTCACCAAAGCTCTGCCCTCCCTGGAGAGCCACAAACCACACACAGCAAATTACCTTTCTCTCGCTACTGGTTTCCCCAGGATCCCAGCAAGCAGAGCCAAGCAAACCTCCTGGGACGAGCAGAGTGACAGAAGGGTTTAGTTTTTTTCCCAGGGATTTAAACCCACACAGCTGAGTTTTCAAGAGACCTTGCCAGTGGAAGCTCTGCCTTCCTGATGCCTCCCCATTTTGGGAATTAAATCCTGGACACAGTGCAGCTGTAGCCCGTGGTTCTCTTAACTTTTACCCCCCATGCATCTCTCACCTTCTTTGCCGCCATGGATGAGGCAGAGCTGGAGGGGGCACAAGCTGAAGTACCCCCATCCTGTCACCCACCAGTTTTGGTTTTGGGACTTGTGAGGTCACACATTTCTCAGCAGTCGCCAACACATGGGAAATGTGAGGTAGGGGGAGAGGAGAGTGGAACAGCAGCGGGGAGGGAAGGGCAGAGACCCCAGTGGTGATGAAGTCACGGTAAATCTGCTCCCCCCATGCTGAAAAGGGACCTGCTGCTGCTCAGCAGCCCCAGCAGAGAGAGGAAGCCAACCCTCGCTGCCTGCACCCACAGCGCAGCATGGTTGTCACCAGGGTGCTGCACGTTGTGGCTCTGCTCCTTGTGCAAGGTAAGGCTTGTGCATTATCTAACTTCATCTCTGCTTTGCACCCAGGGCAGCCTGGAGAGCTCTGTTCCCAGAGTTCCAGCACATCAGGCACAAGGCAACTTCGCTGTTGTTGCTTTCTGGTTGACAATGAGATACTGTCACCCCATTCCCAAAGCTCACTGGGGCTGAATCCCTGCTGACTCCTAAAGCCAGGATCTGTGAGGCCAAGACACCTCCCAGCAGCCGATGGGATGCCTGGGATGGCAAGGCATTGGGATATCAAAATACTCCCTTAAATTTGGACAGTGGATCACTGCTTACCTTCCATGGCTTGGATATCTGTATATGCATTGTGTAAAAGAGGCTGATAGAAGTCAGAATAATTTAGAAAGCACTTGCAAAGCACTTTGAAAAAACACTTTAAATGCTCAATTCCTTACTCCTGCTAGAGGATGTAGCTTATACCTACTTTGCTAATCTCCTGCCTCGCAGACAGGAGAGTGTGAGAGATTCATATTTGATTAAGTTAAACTGCGAAAGATTTAAGGAAGACAAGAGCAAGACTGTGTTCCATGCTCAGGATTCTTGCAGGCTTCATTCCTGACCTTTGCAGGAGAAATGAATGCAGGGTTCCAGTACTGGCTGGAGCAATAGTTCTTCTCCCTTCTTACCAGATGCTGGAACAGAAACAACTACAGGGCTATTGCTGACACTTTGCTGATGCCCTCAGCAGCTTCCACTCAGAGTACAACCCCTCTCCCTCTACTGCCAGACTCCTGCAAGATGAATCTGTATCTGCTGACAACCACTGTCTGCCTTGGGCAGCAGAATTAGCTCACAGGTAAAAAATAACTCGTTGAACAGGGTGCCTCTCTGGGCCACAGGTTTAAAGATAACTCTGCAATGATGCTCTGAGTGCACATCTCAGTACAGTGAGTTCTCAGTGCACTTCCTGATGGCTCTCAGAACAGTAACCAGAGGCATTAACCATTCTGTTCAGTGCAGCCTGAAATTTCTATCAAGAAGTTGTTGCAGTTGTGGATATATCACTGTACGTGATGCCAGACTAGTTTTTCCAAGTGGTATCCGCATGGTATGAGAACCACAGTCCCCTGGAGCTTGCACAGGAGCATCTCCCACACCCCAGTGACTAAAGATCACAGCCAGGTCAAACTGCCCCTGTGCAGGGAGGATTTGACCTGTGAGTCATGGGTTGACCAAAGCCACAGTCTCCCATGGAAATTACATATATGCTCTGTTTTAGAAAAGCAAGCCAAACCCCCATTTCTTGCTAGTCTTGCTGTTCTCACCTCCAAAGGTGTGATGTGAAAGCCCCCGCACTGCTGGTAGTGACAGGAAACCATCATGATGAAAAAAAGGCCAAAGGGACCAGTGGAAAACCACAGATGAACCTCCCCTACCACTCAAACAACATTGCACCTCCTTCCACAGGTCTCCACAAGGGCCCAAGACCCACTGGGAAACTGCTGTCTTACAGGGAGACAAGTCCTTCCTCTGCTTCTAGTGGTAAAATAACAGTACCAGCAACAATGCTCAAAAAAAAAAAAAGGTCCATTTCTGATATATTTAAAATTTTCAAGAACATGGAAAGCTTTCCCAAAGCCCAGTAAGATTCATTTCCCCAAACTTCAGTGCTTATGTGTGCAGTAGGAGCTTGCAGCAAGCAGCTACCTGGAAAATAAAATCAAAACATATAAAAAGGGAATGAAAAGCAAAACTCTCTCACTGCCTATTTACTTAACTCCAACCCAGGCACTGCTCTTTGTAATTTCTCCAGGGCTTGCTTTTTTCTGGAGAAGGTAATTCATTCCAGGTCATCAAATATTTTCGTAAAATATATATCTTAGAATGTCTGGAGAGAAAAAGCATTTTCCTGCCCGTCTGTAAAATGAACTAAGAGAATGAAATTTCATTTTTAGTAACCTTGCCAGGCCGGGTTTGTGGATCTTATCTTGGCAAGAAGTTTCAAAGCAGTTGCAGTATTGTGATTTCTGAATTAAAAAGCCTCATTTTTCAGAGATGCTGAAAAAAAATCATTCACTGCTCAGTCTCACACATCTGCAAATCGGGTTCAACAGCTCCTCAATGGAATACAGAATCACAGAATGGTTTGGAAGGCACCTTAAAGATCAAGGAGTTCCAATGAAATAAAGACAACTAATGTTTGTTTTAACATACAGGGAGAAATTGCATTAAATGGGTCTACTATCAATTCTTTAATGGTTAATAACATTTAAAAACTAAATCTGGTTGTGCTGATCATGAACCTTTGGTACAAGTCACCAGTGACCTCTCTAGTGATTGTGATTTATTTATATCAGTACAATCACATTGGCAAGTTTCCCAGTGCAGAAAAACCCTTGGAAAAAAGAAAGTTGCCCTATTACTCTGTGCAAAACATTGTTGGTTTCCTTCATGTCACATTTTAATAGGTGGGTTTTTTCCCTTGCTCCGTGGCACGGGGGTTTACAGGGTCTGGCAGTGACACCGTGACCCTGAAGGAAGGAGAAGAGCTGAACCTCCGCTGCACCCTCGGCACCCCCAGCAGTGACAGCAGCGCGGCTCTGCAGTGGTTAGACCCTCGTGGTTTCACCATTTTTCTCAACACCCAGCAAGGTAAGTGTGAAAACCCACTGTGACACTTTCCACTGGGGCTGACGGTCACTCGGGGGGGCTGTTCCAGCTTTCAGTCTGACTCACCCACTACCCAACCACTCGAGTGGCTTTTCCATCCAGCCCGTTTCTGGCAGGAAGCTGATGAAATGGAACCCTCCCCAAAGAGTGCTCTGGCACTGGAGCTTTTAGTAATGAAACCCCACTCTTGCCTCACAAGAGAGAGCAGTGGACGTGCCTGAAAGCCCTGGGCACTCTCCTGCTCATCAGGGAGTTGGATGGAGTGCATCAAGAGAAAGGTTTTAGAAACGAGCAATGATTTCTAAGATGTGCTAACAAAGCCAGAGGTACAATTACTGCATTCCCATCTACTCCCTAAACCTCACTTTCCTCTGTCCTTATCTCTCCTCCTCTTGGTCCAAACTCAACAGCTCTGCAAGCTGAGAACTGCCTTGGCCTTCCCCATCTGCACAGTACCCAGACAGCATTCTTTGTTAAATTCTTTAGGTTTTAATGATGATAATGATGGGTTTGTCCAAATTTGGTACCCAACTCCTATTAAACCTGTCCAGGTCCTCTTAGGTTGCTCTGGGAATCACAGAGACATGGTGTTGCCACCCACACCAAACCAGCCCACTGATATTTCCCTTAAATATTGCCAATATTTCTAAACAGAAAATGTCATGAGTAACTGTTGTTCCTATTTACTCAGTTTCAAGAGCAAGTGGGACGAGTGTTCATTAGCAATTTGAAGTGACTCACACCTGTATGGATTTGAAACAGTTTCCTGTGGAATCCAGCATCCCAAGTTCAGCACTCTCAGTATAAAGCATGTGAAACACTAGGTGCAAATTGCATCAAAACCAACTCTGTGCTGAGACTCTGAGAGCTGAACCATATGGCAAGTGGGGTCATTTCAACCCACCCTGTGCTGCTTGGACATCCAGGCTCCCAAAATCCACGGCAAGCTGTGCCAGACGTTCCTTTCCCCCATTGCAGTCTATTAGTCTGATCATGCACCTGCAAACAGGCGAAATCCTCTCTCCATCAGATATCTCTATTTTTGACATTTATCTAAATTCCCAGTGTTTTACACCACAGAGGTAGGCAAGAGTAGCAAAAAGCCCTTTATTTATGCAAGCTCTCTGTGTCCACAAACACTCTTTCCACACAGTTTTGGCCCAAGACACTTGATTCTGTCCATATCCACTTTTAAACATCTCCATCTTTTAAGCATTTGTCCTTTTGATGCTTGGCTTTTTCTGAGCTGACACAGCAATTTAATAAGGGTAAGGAAAGGACATATCCACAGGTAGCTACAGCAGTAGATTCTAACTCAAGTGAACAAAACTTCCACCACCTGAGGATTCCACCCATAATTTCAACATCCCACAATTGCCCCTCAGTAAGAGACAGGATATAACAGCCACAAGGACCAGAGCTTGCGAAGCATTTGGATCCTGGGTAAGTCAAGCACACCAAATATTCTCCTTTTGCAATACAAAAGAAAACATTCTTTGTTAAGGGAGAAACCAAACCTGACCCTGCACATGGAAGTTTTGCATTTTTCATTCTGAGTCACCACTGGGAACCTCTGTCACGTTGCTTCTCTAATAAACCACTTTGGGAATCAGTTCCCTCCAGTCTCATTGTAACCACAAATATGGCAAGTCTTACATCATGGTGATCTCAAAATAATTTAGTATTTCATCACCTCTGTAAATTGCTGTGATTTTTTCCCAGCCTTGTATTTTCACAAAACCTCAGTTGGAATCAAAAAAAAAAAAAAAAGGTAAATAAAAAAGATAGCTTTTGAGGTCTTTTTCTCCCTGTGACTGGTGCACACCCACAGTTTCAGTTCAATTTAAGGACATAAAGTTACACTTTCTGTGCTGCAATTGTGCGAAAAGTCCATGAACTTGGCCGGACCCTGAGGGCTCCTGTAAGTCCTCCAGCAGCAGGAAAGAAATAAAGACTAGAAAGTCAAGAGAGAGAAAGGGGACTGTGCAGCAGAGTACAAATATCCTAGGAGATAGTTTCATTAAAAGCTGCTCCCTTACATCAAGTGTCAATGAATTTTAAAAATGTAATAATGAAAACTGCCTTCATTCATTACTGCTTTGATTATCTGCCTTCCTCTTATGTACCAACGCGTGTGGCATGCTGGGTTTTATTTTCCTTACAGTTTTAAAAGACCACAGGTACAAACTTATCCGTTACTCCAAGGATGAATTATCCATCCAGCTGTCCAATGTCACAGTGCACGATGAAGGCTCCTACAAATGCTTCTACTACAGCAGACCATTCCAAAGCAAGGCCCAGACTATTGAGATATTAGGTAAGTTCCTTCACCTGCTTATTCTAGAGGAGCAGGACAACAGAGCCAGCTACTGGAGTCCAGGCCTGCAGATCTGTGTGGAATTCTATGGTGCTTAACACAACATCATTCTGGTTTTAGCTCAGCCCCCCCAAAAATGCTCTGCATGCAGCCATTCATGAAACTGAGTAGAAAGATGCTCTATAACTGATTCTAAATCTTCTTCCTGCAGCTGCTCCTTCTAATCCAGTACTGGAAGTATCTCAAGACACAGAAAGAGGCATTTCACTGTCTTGCTACAGCCAAGGATGTAAACCCCAGCCCCACATCACCTGGCTGTTGGACAACGGGATAGAGCTCCCAGGTAAGTGTTCAAGGGCCAGAGTGGATCACTAACAATTCCTTCTTATCAGCCTTGGGCACTTTAAAAATACTGGAGGGTGAAACACCTTCTTGCATCACGTCAGCTGGGTCTACCACTCATCCCTGCTCTTTTGGTACAATTTGGTGCAGCTTTGGAGGCTGAGCAGCACTAAATTCCAGTGTCTCTGCAAGGGAGAAGCTCATCTGCTTTGCTCACATTCAACACAGAACAGCAACACTTGGCACCAAAATCCCTTGAGACCATGGAGTTAAATTCCACCAGAATAAAATGAGCCCCAAACCCTGGAGGCAGAGTTTTCAAAGCCCCAGTATAAAGACCATTAACAAATCCATTGTGACTATTTCTGTGTTGTAACCAGCAGACAGTTTTCCATCAGCTTTGCTGAGCAGCTCACACACAGCAGCCGCCTTTCTTCTCATTTAACTTGTGTACTATATAAAAAGCTGCCATTCTGCTAGTTCTATAAATAGCACTGTTCTAATAGTCACTACCTTGTTAGGCCCAGTGCACAACTGTGTCAAAGTGTGAGAAAAACACTCACTGATGCAAATGTATTTTCTTTCATGCATTCATAAGCTCTTACTTGTATTTTTCATCATCAAGCAACATATTCAAAGCTTAGTCTGTAATCTCCCCTGGCCCCAAGATGTTTTCAGGTTTGGTGTTTTTTTTTTTGACTAAGGCTCAAGAAAATAACAGAGAAGTGTATTGACCTGAATAGAGATAGAAATCAGGAGTAAATAAAAAAATCCAGGTTGCTAGATACACAGGTATCAATGCAATAATTAATGCAAAAATTAAAAAGGTGCTCTGGGTGAAAAAGCAAGTTCTAAAATTCTGCAACTGTTTGGGAAGAGCTGGGCTCTCTGTGAGTGTAAGGGTTTGGGGAATACCAGCTGAGAAGTTATGAAGAGCTCAGGGAAGCAAAACATCACATCTAAGTTTTTATATCTGTTTTTCACAGTGTTTTTCTAAACTAGGGGTTTCCTCAAACCTGAAACAACCTCAGCTCTGGCCTGACAAACTGAATTATTTGTAGCATCACAACACACAGCTCAGACACTAAACACTTCCCTAAATCCAGCAATGCATTTCTCCACTTAGTTTAACAGATGTGCTTTTCCTTCTTGAAGGCTTGTACCAACTCTTTTTCCGCCCCCTTCCATTCTCAGCTTTAATCACTTACTGCAAATATTTACACTAATCAGAAAATAACTAATAAATCTTAATTATCAGCATCACCTGAGTTCCACCAGGGCTCAGCAGGGGCAAACCAGCTGTAATTACTGAGCTGTTGCTGACAAAAGATTATTTCCTTCCTAGCAAAACCACTCTGAAATCCTTTTGAGTTCTTACATGACCCTGCTGGGGATGGAAAAGAGGGTTGAGAAATACTGGTCTGGGTGATACAGTGAGTTATCTGCAAAGGCTGGTTTGGAAACAAGGAATTTCCTTCATTTAAGGGTAACAGAACAAGGGAAAGCATCAGAATCTACATTATAGACAGATAGTAGAAATTATTGTGCCACCATGGACTCTTACAGGAAACATCTGAAACACCTCCCTCTCCACCAGAGCTGTTCAAACACATTTCTGTGTCTCATGAAAGTTCTTCCTCAAGTTGAGGTGCAATTTTTTGTGTTTAGTTTATGGCCATTGCTCCTTGCCCTGTCACTGGGCACCACTGAAAAGAGTTGGGGAACATCCTCTGACACCCCTTGCCCTTAAACTGTCCCAGACAAAGCAATTTATTGTGTCTGGTAAGCACCAAAACTGCCAGTGGGTGTGTGGACATCGCACCACAGATGGTGTGTGGGGAATTTCCCCGTGTGAGTCATGACATGAGCAGAGGTTTGTGTTGAGCACAGGAGGTGCAGTGAGCTCTGCACTTAAACAGCTGGGAGCAAGAAAACCTGACCTCTCTGCCTTTGGGCTCCCCTGAAATCCATTTGCACAACAAACCACTTGTGCACAGTGATCAGGTGCTGCTCTAGCACAGCAGAATAAAGCAGATTGGCCCTGGAAGGGTTTTCATTAAATTGCTCTTGACTAGAAAGCACTTACATGTTTTCTTCCAATGGGTGTAGGTGACACCAAGAACAAGCTGGGAGCTGACGGGAAGAAATGGAACACAACCAGCACATTGACAGTCCTCTCCTACGGGCCCAATGCAACAGCCAGCTGCATCATTCGCCACCCAGCACTGAGGGAAGAGAAGCTGATGGCATCTTTCCGCTTCCAGGACCTCCCCAGGATGGGTACTGCAGGTTCCTTCCCAATTTACTGCTTTGAGGTGATGGAAAAAGATGGAAAGCTGAAGCCCAGAGTCTGCTGCCCTGTGTGTAGAATCTGTTTTTAAATGAGAAGGCTCCCTGGGGCAAAAAGAACTTGGAGTTCTTCTTCAGGGTCAGATCTGAACAGCAGCACGGCCTCTGCTACAAGCTACCCACAGAATACTGTTTCATCTTATTCCTCATTTCACAGCAATAAATACATTCAGAGGACAGGAAAGCAGAGGATGGGAGGGTAGGACTGCAAGTGTAACCTCAGGTCAGAGAGAGAACCCAAACAACCCAGAGCATTGAGGCATAGGGCAGGTTTAGCTTTTCAAGGATTATTTCAGTGGCAAAGCATGTTTTCTAATTTTTGTTATGTTTTGGGGGGTTTCCTTTAGGCTCAAAACAACCACCCATCCTTCCTGCAGCACCAGAGGGTCCAGCAGGTACCAGCTCAGTGCCAACACCAACCCAGCAAAACCTCACAGCAGATCTCACATCTAGCTGTAAGTTTGGTCTCTGTTACATGAATTCACCAGACCAGTGTGGAAATGCTGTGAGAACAGCATTACATCCCGTGTTACAAAGAATTGTGTAACATAAAACATAGCATTTCTTGCTTGTTTCCTCAGTTTCCCAGCCATGCAAGCAGCCAAAGCCTTTCTCCTTAGATGCAGAAGGATGGTGGGCTCCAGATTGGGATCCTCTGAATGGGTTGCACTAGATGGCACTGTGCAACAACGCTTCATCTGTGCATGTACCAGGCTGCACTTATTGAACTGTTTCCAGCAGAATCAAGAGCTTCGCTGCCCAAAAAAGTTGGCCAAACCCCACCAAGGGTTTTGTACCTGCTTAGCATGAGGCACTGCAGTGAAAAATCAATTGCTCCTTTAGAAATGCACAAACTCTTTGTTTATATGTGTTTAAAAATGCTATATCAGTGATTACAAACATCACAGAACAGCCACATCCTGATAAACAATTCATACATGTGTTGATAAACACACATGGAAAGGGAGCTTGAATCTTTTAAGATGAGCTGGAACTAGATGGCCTTTAAGTCCTTTCCAAGCCAAACCATTCTGTGATTCTGTGGCTTTCACAGGGTGTGCTTACATACCTGAGAAGGAAGAAAATCTCTTCTGAATGCAAAGTTTTGGTGCATCATTATAATTTTAGCTTTACAAATCAAAGTTAATATACAAGGATATATTGTCTGTGTCCATAAGAAAGTCAGAGCTCATCTCTCTGTCTGTGCAGGGCCCAAAGGAACATCAACTGCATCAGGAGATGAAGAATTGGGAAGTTCATCAAGTTATGATGACCTCAATGGTATGAGGTGACATCCGACATGGGGGTGGTGGCAAAGGACAGGGATTCTCACACTGTGACTGCACCACTGTGGGCTATGAAGACACTAAAGAAGTACTCAGGGATTTGAATACCAAAATATCTTCTTTAAGGAGAAGGATACACCCTCATTTCTGTTTTTCCAGCAAGAGAAGCAAACTGATGGACAGGAAAAGCCCCAAAACAACCAGAGAATGAAAGTTCAGCTTTGTTTCAATTTGGCTATAAATGGGAACCAATGAGTTCAACAATGTGTAAGAGATTCTGAGGATTTTCTGTTCATAAAGTTTTGGGTGATCTTCAGATTAAAACAAAATGCACCATCAGGGGAGTGAACACAGACCTCTAAGTCAGGGGAAATCCCAGGTGTTTCAAAGCTGCTGGGAAAATATGCATTTCTTAAGTATCTCTTTGCTCTTCAGAGAAATACTGTTCTCCTTTCTTCTCCTCCAGGGTCTGAAATAGCATTCAAAGGAAATGTCACAAAAGAGGAACTTCCCAGGACAGAAGCCCCACTGCCACATGAAAATGCAACTGTGATTTCCATCTTCACCATTGGTATGAACACATTAATGAGCTTCCAAACATGCAATGAGCTTTCTGACACCGAGATGGATCTCTCTGACCACATCTCCCTGTCCAAGCCTTTTGTCAGTGCACCAGGGTAATGCTGGCTTGTAATTTTGGGGGGACACCACAGAAACACAACCATTTGTATCATTTAGAAAAAAGCTAAATTTTGCTGGGTTTTGTGCCAAAGCACAAGTCCACTGATTTCAATCAGTTTTTATTATTCATACATGAAAAAATTTGACCTCGCGTCCCAAAATGCAGCCAAATAAGGTGACTTCTGCTCTTCCACAGTGTTCATCTGGCCTGGTCCAGGCTATATCATTCTTGTCTTAATTACCAGAGGCTCACAGGACATTTAACAACACAGACATCCACCTGCCTCTGTTACAGAGCAAGATCCAAAGTCCAAAGGCATCATAAAGAAGGAGAAGAATCTCTTGCTGCCAGTGCTGGTGGCTGCCCTGATTTTTGTGCTGCTCATCATTGTGCTGCTTTTTATGATGAAGCTGAAAAAAGCTCACGGAGTGTGGAAGAGAGGTGGGTGATGGCTCTGGCCAAGCAATGTGCTGACCGTGGAATTGTTGTGTTAAGCCTGTCTGTGAGCTGGTCAGGCTGATTGAACCCCATTTCATAACTAGTCCCTCAGGATTTTCATGCTCAAGGCAGTGGGTGAGAGTCATGGAAAAATCTCATTATCTTAATTACAATTGTTTTCTGCACAGAAAATGTTTCAGAGCAGACACTGGAGAGTTATAAATCCAGATCTAATGAAGACAGTCCAGGCCATGAGAAGAATGGTCAAGGTAAAAAGCTTTAAGCAACATAAAATAACTCTTGTTAGGGCATCGCTGCAGATTATAATAATAATTATTATATACATAATAAATGTGTGTTTCTGTTTCAGTTGTCAATCTGAAGCCCAACGTTCAATATGTACCAGAAGGATATAGGGAAACCACCCGGAAGAATCCAAGTGACAAAAACATTGCAATAAGTGAGAAAATATTTGCATGTGGAAAGGAAATGGATGTATAGCAATGGGAAACCTGTACAAGGTGCAGAAGCACCCGTTTTCTCATCTTAAATCTTTCAGGTATCATGAATTCAAGGAGCGGAAGCACCAACAGCTGCTCTCCATCCAAAAGCCAACTGGGACTGACTGCTTTTATTAAACAACAGGACAGGTAGATGGGACTGGTGCTCCTGGAAACCTGTCAGCAATGGACTGATTCACCTGAAATCCTCAGAGGATTTAGTTATCCACTGCCAGAAACAGAGCTCATCAATCCCAGCTCACATCTGATCAGCAGTTAGGGTCCTCTGAAGATACTCAGATCCATACGAAGAGATTCATGTATTGCTTCGGCCACCTCCTCTGAGACCACGGGACTGAGTAGGAAATCCTGGGCGCTGTTACCCAACTGCGGCTTATATGATCTCCTTCTGCCCCAAACCTGGATTAAAGCAGGAAGGCATCCTCATGTCCCAGGTGTACAACAACAGAAGGTTATTCCCCCTCTCCAGGACTTCTGCCTCCGTTTCTCGCCTGTGTACGAAGCACATCCCTCCCTGCTGTGCACAAACAGCATCAGGTACAGCCGCCAGGATCACCGAAACTCTCAGGGGTGTCACCGAGAAGATGGATGTGCGTTAAGACCCCTCCCAACCTAAACCATGCTATGGTTTTATGATTCCAGAAGCACGGAGGGGATGCAGGATGTAACACACGGGACTCCCCAGCCCCAGCAACGAGGGCGGTGCCTCCAGCAGGCGAGCTGGGAGCTCCGCCACGACTTTACACCTGCAGAGCTCGGGCACGGCACCACCTTCTGTGTTGCAGAAGGGTAAAACTGAACCCCTAAAATAAAGGACGTGTTTATGGCAACAGGGAGCTGTATTTTTGCGGTTCGAAGTTGTTATTTCTCACTAGAAAAACGCTGCGAACTGCGTTTGAATACCGAATGAGACAAACACCCCTGTGGTACCCGCGGGGAAATGAAAATAATTCCATTTTTCGGCGGAAAGCGTCTTCTCCCGGGCGCTACCACAGTCCCCGCCCGGGGGGGGCCGCGCTCCCCCCGCCGCCCCCGCGCTTGGTACGCGCCGGCCGCGTCCTCCGCGGTTACCACGGCAACGCGGGGGGGGGAACAAGGCCCGGGAATGGGAGCGGGAATGACCGGGGAGCGAGAGGGTGAGAGCGGATGGAGGGCCGGGAGAGGGGCCGGGGGTGTGGGACCGGGGGCAGGGCACCGGGAGAGGGCACCGGGAGAGGGCACCGGGAGAGCAGATGGAGGGCAGAGGACGTGAGGCGGGGCTGGGTGAAGAGAAAGGCGCCGCGGGTGGTCGGTGATGGGCACAGGTGTCTGCCCAGGTGACCAGCAGTGCTGACCCTGAAAAATTAGGGATTGTTTGTCACCCGCGTGCTAAAATGACAGTGCCCCATGCTGGTCCCGTGTGTATGCTGTGTCTCATGTACATTGCATCACAAAACAGCCCTTTTCCTCCCTCCCGGGCACTTTACCTTGTAAGGGACTGGCGGTGCAAATGACTCATGAACACTTCAATCAAATGTAAAGAAACTCTCATCCTAATTTAGGATCTTTTCACCATGTTCCCTGTCACACTTTCTTGCCGATATTACACGTCAAGATGGTATAAAGTTGAATAAAGAGAACATAAAAAATTTATTTTAACTCAAAAGTTAACAGATAACATCGGGTTGCTGTCTTAGCTTACTTTTCTTTCTTAAAAGCTGTTTGTGTATTATTTATGACTTTCAGTAGTTTAAGGTAGATTTCATAGCAATTGCTGTATAGAGACCTTGATGTTAACTGCTTAAAGGAGAATCAGTGTGATAGAGGAGAATAAAGAATTGTTGAACAATAGAAGGTCAAATTCTGAGCTTTACCCAATTGTAATACCCACAGTTGCAGCTTTTAACAAATATAATCATTATTATAATAATTTGAACAGCCTTTTTATGTTTACTCTGTTTTCCAAATACAGGGCTGGTATAAACCATCCGTGCAAAACACGGAATGAAGTCTTCAGTGATGAAATACCTTTCAGTTTCCACTCCACACTCTTACAACATGAATAAAATCCATGTTCCTCCCAAAGTCCTCATGCCACCCATTTTGTACCCTGTGAAATGGAAAAAGGCATCTGTCAGGGAAGAGGGATTTGCCTCCAATCTGCAAGACTTCCAGGACTCTGACTCTGAGAGCCTTGCTGAGGAGGGGCAGTACCAGCTGGAATTCCAGCAGAGGATTCTGGAAAGTGAAGAGCTGGTAGGACTGTGTTCTGGTGAACTGGAGAATGATAGCCTGGAAGAGGATAGCCTGGAGGAGATGAGTTTAGAAGAAGAAGGATCTGAATATGATACCAGTACCAATGGAACACAAAAGAAGGGTGGCAGTGGAGGGTAAGGCTTAGATTTTAGTAGATGAGTAGAATAGTTCTGACACTTTAAACCCTTATGTTCCTCAGAACGTATCTGACATTTCAAGACCAGTTTATATTGCCAAAATGCTGTTAGAGCACCTACAGACATAGTTACAGGCTAAGATGCAGTTTCATCTTATATTCATAATTACAATGCCCTTTTCTCAGCATAGCCTCAACTTTTATTATGTTGGCTGAAACATAATATGACCTATGAGCATTCCTATGAGGATAAGACGGAGAAGAAAACATCCCTCACGTGCCTGTGTGGGCAAGTTGAATATGAGTCACAGTCGCCCAGCAGCCAGAAGGGACATCCATATCCTGGAGGGCATCACCAGGAGCTGGACTTGATGATCTTTGTGCATCCCTTCTTACCCAAGATATTCCATAATTCTATGATTCTCCAGTCACTGCTTGCAGAGGGAAATGCTGCTTGGAGGGGAAGACAAGAAAAAGAAAACAAGAACTCAGCGCTGAGCCATCCTCTTCTCATTCCTTACTGAAAGTGCTGAACAAACCAGGCCACCTCTGTCAGAAAACTTGTAGGCAAATATCGGTGGCTTGAATAACTGCAGTTTTGTCCCTATGGCTGTGTAAATCTAAAAATTTCCAGAGTTACTGTCACCTTTAAACATCCTTTAGAAAGCGTTAACTTAGTACATAAAATAAAATTTAATTTGCTGTCATGTGCATGAAAGGTTTAACCCTCTATAAATTGGGAATAATTCTCAAGTTTAAAGGGATTATATTAAACCCGAAGTAATAATAATGTGCAGTTTCAATATAATTGTCTATTTAAAATAAAATTACAAACAAATGAAGGCTAAATGATTAATAGCATGCTTTTATTCTCCTCCTCAACAAGCAAAATGGCCAGTTATTGAATATTTATTGTGAGTGCAAATGATGTTAATTGTACTAGAAACACGCTCTAATTTTTAGTAATTTTTTTGACTGAATACTACTCTGAATGTGAGGCTCTTCATTAAATGGAAATTTTATTTTATTTTGTTTGAACTTAGCCCAGTAAGTACTCCAACCCAGTCCATTAACCAGAGCAAATATCACAGCGTATACATATGAAACCCCTTCTCTACATCCATTACCAACCCCGGAATTTGAAGAGGAAATGCTGCATCTGTTGTCTGTACACCACACAGAGTCCATCTAACCTTTCTATCAAGTTGGGGGGGAGGAATAAAAGGTGCCCTTTTTGTCTGGGGATGATTAGGGATGAAGGGGCTCTTCACACTCATTTTGTCCCCATGCAGTGACCTGGGCTGCATCCCACAAGGGAGCTTCTGTGTGCACAATTCAGCACAATGGGGCTCTTTAGCATTATACTCTGTCATCTGAATCATTGCAATTATAGCACATATTTCTGTACTCATTTCCAAATGTGGTCACCTATTTCTGTTTACCTACAGTGCACGGCAACTAGAAATAATCACATTTTGCCCAGTGTAAATCATCTCCTCTCTAGGACACAGGACACCATGGCACCAATGCTTACCTGAAATGAAAATGAAACATTATTTTGTTATTAGGAGCCACCTGAAATGTAGGCAAAGGCATGTAACTAATTTAGAAACATGAGTAAATGATTTATGGCAATGTTAATAGAATTAACTAGGCCACCCTTTGGAGCATACAGCACATCAGAACATTTCTTTTAATAGGGGCTGAAGAGTCAGCCAGGTTTCAGTGCCTATAAATGGCACTCTGACAGGCTCCCCATGTCAGTGCCTAAGAAACCAGGGCTGCACTGCAGGTCCAGTGAATCAAAAACAGTCTTAAAAGCTTTTTTCTCCCACATTTCTTACTCCTGCCACTGCCTCCACACCTCCTGGAAGCCAGTTTGTACATATTTGGCTCCTGCAGTTGGTTTTCCTCCTGTTGGGTCAGATCATAAATCATAAATTGAATCAATTGTGGATTTTTTTAAGGCAGAGCTTCTGTGTTTGCTTTATGACAAATGAATTTCAGAGTAATGGCTTGGCCACTTGTTAAAAAAATAGGCAAGCCCACAGGCCTTTCTTATTCATGTTTTTCTACATTTATCTCATTTTTTAATGAAAAGTTATTTTAAGTTTTATAGAAAGAGTTTTTTATTGAACCAGCATGATGTTTCATAGGAAGGAGAAGAGAAAATAAAAATACAGAGCTGTAGGCTGTTCTTGCTTAGACAGTCTCAAAAGGACGCTATAGAGAGTGATTTTACCAAGAATACTACTTTTATTTTACTCAGCAGAGTCTTCGAAGAAGAAGAAACACACATTGCCTTTTGTAGGCCACATGATTTTTAAGGAAACAATAGAAGCAATACAATATATCATTTCGCCTTTTAGCTGATTCTACTACTACTTGTGATTTCTGTGCTACATTTAGGATAACGATTGTATTCTACTGTGATTTCAATGTTAGACCAATTTACCATTCACTGATAATGCAAATTAAAAATTAAGAGGAGGTCCTGCCTAAATTTTCTGCTAAAAAATATTTGATAAAACTGTTCTGATTCCAATCCCAATTACTGTATGCACTGAAATAATTCAGTTAGGCATATCTGCAAGGCTCAAATTGCGTACTGAAATAGTGCAGAATTTGTACAATTTATACAGAAATAATTTTGCGTTTGCTTTTTAATTAGGAAACAACAGTCTGTGGACGAATATTCCAGCCTAAGGTACAATCCCAACTGGAAGAAGACACAAATGACAGCAGAATTTTTGGGGGCAGAACAAGCATCTCAAGTTCCTGGAGGAAGCAGTGTGGACTTTTCACAGGATTCATTTTACCTCCATTCCAGTGGCTCCTCGGAGGAAAAGCATCAACAGGTTGCAAAGACGCAAGTTTCATTCTCAGAGTTTGGTTCAGAATTATTAAGCTTTCATGAACCAAATGTCCTGGCCAGCAATGAACCTGTAGGGCTACAAACCAAAAAGAAGGAATCTGCAGATGGCTGTCATTCCAAAGGTAGTGCTGGTACATGTGGCAGTGCTTTTCCTCTTCAGAATCAACAAGATCGACCACAAAGAACAAAAAAAAACTTTGTGAAAAAAAATAAACAGACTTTGGGATTGCCTTCAGAGAGGACAAATTCCTATCTGGAGTTACACAACAAAAAACAAGTTCTTCAAGAGCAGGTGGGTAATTTTTAAATATTCTCTAATTACTATGAACTGAGGACTGTCTTGAGTTACAACGCAATGGCTGCATGGTCAGGTTTGCAGGGAAGGTAAGGAGATTTGCAGCTGATAAATTAGGATTTCCAGTGAGAATCTTGTTCGCCTTTTATAGAATAATTGACAAGTCCTCAGTTACAACGCCAGTGATGGCCGCATTACAAGCCTAGTGTGTTCTTGGCCATGAAGGTGTTCCAGGGGTGATCTCACACTAGTTTTTAATCATCCTGAGGAAATGCTGTCTTCCTTCCCCTGGAATCTACACTACAGTGATTCTTTTGTTGCTGCCTCTGATTTTTGTTCTGCTTGGCAGAATTTGACAATGATTGTCTCTGCTAATAGCATATTCTAAGTTTTGCTCAATGTAGAAAACACAAATTGATTGGATCATAGAGTAGCCTGGGTTGAAAGGGATCTTAAAGCCCACCTCATTCCACCCCCTGCCATGGGCAGGAACACCTTCCACTAGACCAGATTCCTCCAAGCCCCGTCCAACCTGGCCTTGGACACTTCCAGGGATAGGGCAATCACAGCTGCTCTGGGAATTCCATCCCAGCCCCTTACCACCCTTGCAAAGAAGAATTCCCTACCAATATCCCACCTAACCCTGCCCTCTGGCAGTGTGAATCTATTCCCTCTTGTCCTGTCTCGCCAGGCCCTTGTCCAAAGTCTCTCTTCAGCTCCCTTGGAGCCCCTTTAGGCACTGGAAGGGGCTATTAGGTCTCCCCAGAGCCTTCTCTTCTTCAGGTGAACACCCAGAGAAGAGGACCTCCAGACTTTGAAGCATCTCCACGGCCTCATCTGGACTGTGCTTGGCCTTATTAAACTTCATTGGAAAGTTTCTATGGGCCCATGTCTCAAGCCTGTCAAGATCCAGTCCAAATTTTATATTGGGCATCAGTCAGCAGGTACAGAATCACGTGCAACACTTGTGTTTGAAGGGCCTGGCTGTCCTATGGCTGACTGCAAAATATCAGCCCACTTGTGTGAAGGATTAAGTCTGAATGTAATTATAGTTCCGAATGAACTATTACACATGAGTTTGTTGCTTTTACTTGCTACTTATTATGCATAATGGGAAGGTGGAAGTCATTGAATCTCTCCAGGAGTTGCGGGATAGAAAAACTCTTAACTTGGAGAACTACAGGGACTTTGTGCTTCAAGTGAAACTGCTGCTTCCAGAGGCTAATGAACAGTTGACACATTAGAGGGCGTGTGGTGACTACATTACTCTGACAGGAACAACAGACAAGCTTTCTACTAGCAGGGCTATTAAGACCACTTGGTTTTTTCAGTTATAATTTGGCTGATGGCAAAAATAATTACTGTAGATTGATACTAATTAAAGCTGTGCTGATATGATTATGTTTGCTATTTGGGGAATTCTGAAAAATCTTTCATATCTAAGTATTGAAGCCAGGGATCAGGACTTCATTGTGTAGGCACTATTCAAAGATACGTAATAGGAAAAACACCTGTTAAAATCAGAGCTGTGATATAAGATTACCTTGCCAAAGGGGCCATGGGGATAGCAGAGCCATGACATGTGTAGGAAGGTGTGTTTCTGCCCTCAAAAATTTGATACAGCCACAGCAGCAGGTTGCCCAGAGAGGTTGTGGACTCCCCATCCCTGGAAGTGTTCAAGGCCACATTGGACAGGGCTTGGAGCAACCTGGTCTACTGGAAAGTGTCCCTGATCAAGGCAGGGGATTGAACTAGATGATCCTTAAGGTCCCCTCCAACCCAATTCTATGATTCCATGAACAGCATCACCACCTGCTGTCAGCTACCTGTGTATTTGCTGCACAGGAAGAAGCACTTAGCTCTCATGTTCTTCATCAAGATACCCATTACTCAGTCTTGTTGGAAGGGATGAAAGACGGCCTGAGGGAAGCATCTTGTTGGCCCATGAACCAACTTTGGTCACCTCACCTGGAAAACTTTGTCAAAAGTGCAAAAGACACCAAGTATGTGAAGAAGCAAGCAAGCCACGTCTTCTGCTGTAGCAATCAAACCGTTGTTTCCTAAACTGGATTAATTTGACCTTTGCAGGGGGTTGAAGCTGTTTTTATTGATATGACACTGTTGGCTGTCAGGTGCTGTGGTAATGAAATAGCGTTTCCACTGAAGTCAGTACTCTCTACAGGTGACATAAGTTAGTTAAAATATTTGCAGCCATGTTCTTGCAAGAATTACAGCTGTTCTCTGTGTGCATACAGGATGTATGTGTCAAAATATACCATAAATGTGTGCTGATCTGTATATTTACTAATTTATATAGCATTTTATAAAACATGAAGTTCTTTGCAGTGTTGCCTGGTTCTTAAAGAACTCAATGATGAGTTTCTTTCAGAGTCAGAGAGAGAAGGAAAGAGAGAAGTAGTGGCCCAATCTAGCTCAGCTGTGCTCAATATGAGTTGCTTTCCTACCTACAGGCCCCTCACTTCAAAGCAAGGAACATAATGTACAATTTTTTAATGGCTCTAGACCAAGGCACTCAGACTCTCTGTGCACTGTGCCTTACCTCAGTGTAAACACCTAATCAAGATTGCCTGCGCTTCAACAATAGCAGCCAAATGCAATTCGAGAACCACAAGCCTTTGAAGTCCTCACTGCAAAGGCTGGTTTTCTAGTCTGGGATAATGACATGCCATGATTGCTGTCTTTGTTGTATCTTTTCAGTAGAGAAGCAATTATGGGCCTCAATTTAACAGAATAGGCATTACACAGCTTATGATTCTCAAAATGCAATTTCATTTGATCATTTTCTCAATTTGATTGGTATTAATAGAATGGTTCACAAAAAAAATGCTGGCAGAGGTTGTGTCCTGTTCCTCTTTCAAAGAGATAATGTAGAAGTATGTTTTACCTGCCCAGGAAACGATCAATGCAGTGAGTCAGTTGGTTCCACCAAAAACATCTTCCTGCCTGTAGGGCTGTGTCTTTCCATAGCTCAGGAAACCTGTGTGCAAACTTTTCTTGTTTTATAATTGGATCTGCCTTTTCATTTGGAGCAATGAGATCACCCAAAAGCTCAGCAATAAACCCCACTTACATTTTCTTACTTGTCCTAATCTCAGACCCCCAAAGAGGCTCAGCTTCTCAGAAGGACTTCACACTTTCTTCTCACTGATTTCACTATTACGATTTTTAATTCATAATTCTTTTGGTCACAAATATATTCTCAGTGCTAGTTCTCCTGTGTGAGTCACTCTGCAGTGGAGCAGAGGCACTTGTACACAGTCACCTGTCATGGTGACACTGCCCTACTCATGGAGGTCACTTAGCAGGATAGTTTGGGACAAATATAAGTAAAAAAAATAGAAAAAAATGTGTTTCCTGCAGTTTTATAGATTAGAGGAGGAAAAAAAGAGGCTCGAGGCTTTCAAGAATACTGTTCATTATTGCAGTATTTACAAGGGCATCACTTGGCTTTGAAACCTGTAGTGCCACCAACCACCCCCAAAAAATTGCTCAAATTAGATTTCCAGCCATCATGCTCCCACAGTTATTGTTTGTGAGCTTATTATTTTGCTAGGCTACATGTATTGGATGTTTTCTTTCTGCAAATGTTTTATTCCGTGTCCTTTTCTGGTCCTTCACACCATTCCTGTGTTTTGCCATCTCTTGCTCAGGACCTGGCAGTGGGGTATTGTCATCCATCAGTGTCTGAGCACTGGCTGATTGCTTGGCCACTGATGGTTTCTAGTTGCTTTTCTGTTATTAGGTGCATCCACTCACAGAAATGGAACAGCCCAGACATTTGAGAGTTACAAGTAGGTTTCTGTGCTGCAAACTTCCTGCAATTTTCTTTTCCTCTCTTCTTAAAAGGAACACTCCCCTAATAACACACCACTGTTAATTGGGTTTTTGCTTCCTTTTCTCTTTTAACCATTTATTTTCTTGTTGTCTCCTATGTAATACCTAACTTCAGCATTTTAGTTTTAATAGGAGGCATATTATTTCTCATTCTTTCCCCAAGACTTTTAAATCCTTTCCTCTCCTTGGGCTGTGGCCATGAATATTCTTGGCTTTTAGGTTACAGATTCTAAAACTGTTGATGAGGAAAAACCACTTCAGGGTGTCCCACCATCCCAGACTGCAAAAATGAAGCCTGAAGACAAGCGTTGCCTGAAAGGACAGCAGCTCAAGGTTCTCTTTTAATAGAATTTAATAATTGCAATATATATATGTAAGAGCATTAAAGTGTGGGTATTTAAAACTGTCATCTTATTGCTCCCCTGTACACAGAAATCTGTATATCTGTTTAATGCTGGCCTTTAAACTTTAAACCAATGCAATGGTAGGCTTTGAAGCAATAAAGAGACCAGGTTATCACCACTCATTAAAGAACAGGAACTTCAGAACCAGCCAGCTGGGATTATTATTGGCAAACCTGGTTATTCTCTTTGTGCTACAAGTATTTGAGGTAGTTCAGGCACTGTTTAAATTCCCAGCTCTTCACTTCACAGTGGAGGCTGCACCTCTGTAAAGTACAAAGAGGATTTTATGCTGCTGTTCACTGGGAGAGATTTGCTTTGTATATGGAATTTCAGAAACAAGTGGGTGTTTTGCAGGGCTGTTCATTCTGTTTAAATGGGGAAGCTTTGGCCTGGGCCCAGTTTGGCAGCAGTTCCTGCTTTCCACCAGTGGCACAATATGCCAGAAGATGAGTTGCTACAGCAGAGGTGGAGCTAACAAGTCATCCTTTTGGCTCCGGGAGTCAGGATTCCCTAGTGCTAAAGCTTTCACCAAACCCCCCTCGTCTATATGTGGATTTAATACCCACCATTAAGCAGTTATTCTGAGTGCATATGCCATGTGCTGATTGCAAGTGTTGCTAACAAAAGAACCCTGGAGAGACAGGAGGATGAAATGGAGGATTTTAGCACTGACAAAGATTAAATGGATTGATAATGGATTTGTATGTTCCCCAGAAGGAAAGCCAGGTCTTTCCTCAAAGTGGGCAACACCTGATGCTGTAATTGGAAAGGGATAAATCTTAAATTCCAGATTTACAGTATGGTAGATTAGCTCAAAACAGTAGTTCTGGTGTGACTAAATTCTGAAATTGTTTCTTATCATCTGGATTATGTTTTGCAGGACGCAGGGCAGGGAGGAGTGCTTAGTTAAGAAATAAGATCATGCACATAATTGACATCAGTCTGTTTCTACTGTAGATCAATCCAATAGCATGTACAAAGCCATCTTCCCCTGAAATCTGGGACAGTTTGCTTTCACTAGAGAAAAAAAATCCAAGAGTTGGTTTAATTTTTGCAAGGTTTTCTCCAGATGATTAACAGTGAGCTACCAGTTGTCCATAGGGTTGGTAGCAGGTAGTCCTGTGCATTTAAGGGCACCTATTGAACACCTAAACTGAAATTCACCCCACTTTTGATGACTTGTTTCAGGATCAGCACAATAACTTCTCCCAGAGAAATAAACCAAAACCTGACCAGAGTCTCAAAGAAAGAGATTTGCCAAGGAATAACAGCCAACAACCACCAGGAAGACCAGCAGAACGAAAGTCTTATCACCAGAGTCACCAGCAAATACCAGGATTTCAGGCTGCTACCAGTGCAGTGGAGCAAGGCAAGAGCACTGCCCTGCAGGAACGTCTGCATCCAAACCCTTCTCTTGGCCCTGATGCTGATCCAGCAAGAAAATCAAATACTTGCCTAAATAACTTCCCAATTTCAAGACATTTTGTTAAGCAAGACTTCACCACATTTACCTATCCTTTTCATCCAACCTGGCATCACTTTAACCCAGCAGAGGTTGTGTCTCCAGCATACACCAACATGGAGAACAAGAAATACCAGCAGGATTCTCCCAGTGGAATTCCACATGACCAGCAGCATTTACACAACCATATTCCTGGGCAGCATTGTGCAAGAGCTGACAGGACCAATGGCCAAGCACATCCAAAACAGAGGAATATTTCATCTACTTTTAATGCCGATTTTCAAGAATTGGTAAAGGATCAAGTACCTCTTCAGGATTCCAAAAAACACGTTCCTGAGGATAAAAGGTGCCAGAACTGTGCTATCAGTACTTTATAGTAAGGATATAAGTATTGAAACAGTATTATTATAACACTATGATGCCCAAAAAATATAGAAATGGACAATAAAATGTTTTAAAGTCTGAAGCATAAAGCTATTTTGCTACAACCCCCCAGTATAGATTACTACTAACTTAAGATTTGTTATAGCTATTGATTTTTAAATACAGCATTGAAAAAGGGCATTTCTGTGCTCCAAACTTAGAATTTTCCACAACTGAAAGTTTCCAGAAGGAAAAGTTTAAAATATAGATGGGAAAGACTGCTGTGCATAAACTAAGTATACTGTGGGCTGCATAAAGTTGGAGCAAAATTGGCCTTGCAGGGGGAATATCCAGAGTCAGTCGAGTGCCAGTTCTGGCTCCTACATGTGGAGAAGGGCATGAAAACCCTTCAGGATGTAGGATTGCTCTCTGTACTCAGCAGGCCTGATCCAGAGCCATTCCACGTCAGCTTTTCTTACTTTAACTAGCTTTGCATCAGGCTGGAAATTTCTCCATCTATGATTTTTTCCTTTTATTTTAAACAGTTTCCTTACACTTGGGTGCAGGCAAAGTCATTGTGAAATACCCATCTTTCCATCTTCGTCCTCCCAGTGTATTTCACGTACAGGCTGCTTGTTGACCTCTCTGCTGTATATAAAAATATTTTTCTATTTTATAGGTTATATTTATATATACAAATAAACATTTTCTATAATTTTATTACATATAATAAAATTATATAACGTATTTATTAGAAAAATATAATTTTATATATAATAAATTCATAAATTGAAATATGTATTAAATATTCTTACTCTTTCCCCTCTCACTTTTTAAGGCCTTCTCAATCTTTTGTTCACAGCTCATCAACAGCCCCTTGTGCAACCTCCCAGTTTAGAGAGATGATGGAGCAGCATCACCCAGGAAACCCTGGTTTGGCAGGAGCTCACTTTGCTGACAGGTGGTTTCTCGGTCTCATGCCACCTGCAATCCCACAGGTACAAAGTGGTTCAGAGGGAAATCCAGAGGGAGGTGAAGGAAATCCAGGGCAAATAAGCAGGAGCAACTCAGATGGATATCTCATGCAAACGAAAAAGCAAACCCAGGCTAAGGTCAACAAGAAGGTAAGCAAATAGATGTGAGTTGGATGGTTTAACATTTCTATTCCCATTTTGATTATTTTTTTTCTTAATAATCCAAAATTCTTTACCAAAAAGAAAAAAAGTAGTAGTATTGGGGACTGAGAAATATTTGATTGTTACAGGAAGCACATGGACACATACCAGCTTGCCCAGAGCATTACAAATCAAGGAATAAAGGTAGAAATAGACACTACGATAATTTTTTCTAAGGAACAAGGTGATCCACCACCTCTCCCTGGGTCACTTTCAGTCTTGATTAGCTCCAAGAACACACAGAGCAGTATTTGTCCCTTAAGTTATCAGTGATAATATTATTTAGAATCAGACTATTTGTATGAAGCAGCAGGTAGCCTGGCCTTAGATCTGAGCGAACTATTATCTTGGTCATGCTCATTTGCTGTCCCACTCAAATCTCTTGGTTTCCAAGGGATTGCAAGTGAACAACACGAAACTTAGAGGATTTATAAAGCTAACGGCATAAACATTATTCCAAGCCTCCTGATGATCCCATTTGGGTCCTTATTAAAACCTGGCTCTTTTTGTCTCTTCTCTGTGTGCAGCTTCATAGTCGAACCAGTTAACACAGATGCAGTGGAACAGCATAAAGATATCCCTGTGGGTCCATGACAAATTAAATGTTTAAGAAGTTTGCTCCAAGTCTCAGGGCAGACAAACTAATCTGAAATAATGACTCCTGTGTTTCATCTTGGAGGCAGTTTGTGTGTTGCTGCTTGAATGCCTCTAAGAAGAATTAGAAGGGTTATGATAGTAACTGAAGGGCAGATTTCCTTCCCTTCCTGTTCCCCTGAGTTCAAACCATTGTTTCTGTCCTGTATTTTCAATGGCTTTCTCACGCTTCATATGTGAGGAATGCCCAGAGAATAAGAGTTTTTGTGTCTCACAGGAAAATCCAGCTTTTCCTAATAAATAAATGCAGTTTTACTCATCATGTGATGTGAGAAAACCCTGGTTTTGCTGTAGACAGCTGAAGGATTAACTCCGCACAGTACCTAAAAAGTTAGGAATTTATATCATAGAAGAATAGGGATAACTGAAAAAAACCCCCTCAAACAGAAAATTCAGTGCATAGAATTAGTTTCTTTGCAGTTGAGTTTAACTTGAACACGTTGTGTAGAAATGCACATTTTATTTGCAGGTAAAAATGTCTTGGTGATTCTGCATTGCTGTGCGATTGAAATTACTGGAGAGCTGATCATAATGACAAGTTTTTAAAACAGCTCGCTTCTAAAACTTGAACTTGAAAGACCACTTTTTATTTATTTATCAATGTTTTTACTTTAAAAAGCACTTTTTATAAAAATCTTTTTAGGAAAATATTCTGGAAGTATTGGTGTCTTTGTACAATGCCATGAGGTATTGAAATGGTGTCAGCATCACTCCTCTATTCTCCATACACTTGTAAAGCTTTTACTGTGTTCAAGGCATGGATTTTTCAGCTGCCGGTGGACAATTTTTCATTGCAGTTTTGGGAACAAAAAAGGTTGCTATTACTATCAACATTTGCCTATTTTTTTACCACCAAAATCAGGTACTTTCAACTGCTTGTCGTACAACAGTTCCTTTGCAGTCTCACTCTAATAATGGTGAAATGGGTCACTTTCAGCTGTTTAAAAATAAAGCTAACAAAAGGTGAGTTTTGACTGAGAAAATACTGCTTTGTGATTTGGATAATTGGCAATTTCTCACCAAGATTCAAAGGAAATACAGTGTCATTTGCCTTGTGCAATTAACTCAGTCTTGATCACTTAGTTAAAATGAGACATGCCAGGGGTATGGCTGAGCCTGCAAGTTGAATCCTGCTCTTACCTCGAGTGTCCACTGTAAGACTTGGTTTAATTATGCTCTCTGAAACTGTATAAAGGAAAATGTGTCACTGCTGTTTGTTTTTCAGCCATGTAGCAGAAAAGTCTACATAAATCTGAACGTGAAGCTTGGAGGCCTTGGACCTGACTACGAAGCAGTCAAAGAGAAAGTGAGTAATCCCTGTTACCTGCTCTGCTTTTCAGTTGTGCAAAGAGAATTTAGGCAGAGAAATCACTGCTGAGAAGCAGCCTGTGATTGTCTGGCACTTTATGTCCTTGTCTCTAGGCCTAGCTTGAGATGCTAAAGCAAAATTCAAATGGAAGGAAAGACAACTGTACTGTGGGTAATTTTAACCCTCTAGTTTTGTAGTTCCAGAAACAGGGAGTAGTTCACAGAATTCAGCAGGGCTAATTGCACATCAGTAAATTATACAGCCATGCGGCTGATTTGCATTGTCATTCCCAGTGTAGAAGGTCTGCCTAACCCTCACAGGGGAGGTAAAAGAAATGTCCACACAAGAAAGTAGCTGGATGCACGTTACTCTGTTGAAATGGAGACAGATTGTTCAGATGTACCTGTCACCTTTCTGTTGAGCTCCAGCCTTAATACAGTCCAAGGAAAAGCTCTTAAAAATGAAAAGCTACCAAAACCGCTGTGCCATTTAGCAGGGTTTCCTGTTGTGTTCTGCTGAGGGGTGATCAATGGCATAGCCAGGTTAAGCAGCAACAGAGGTGTAAATGGAAGACTTGTTGGAAAAAGTCTTTCATTGATGGATCCACTGTGACATTTAATTACATACCCTTTTTTCCTTTTTTTTCAGAGAGAGAAATTAAAGCTACAAAAGGAATATTCAAGGCAAATTAAGGAATACAATAAGAAAAATATTACTTTTTTTCAGAGGTTACCTACAAAACCCCAGGTCACATCTTCAGTGTCAAGACGGAAGGTAAGAATAGAGTCCCTTTAAAATGCACAAAGGCATAGGTTCTGGGCTTTGCACACAGAAAAGGAAAAGCATAAGTTTAACTCAGAGTAGGCTAAAATAGTTTCTCCATTTTGATTTTCCTTTTAACAACTCCCGGGATCCTTGTGGGATCCTGGTGAGTGCTCCTCTGTGCATTTGTTCTGTAGTTGTTTGCCAAGGGTTGCTGATCTCCTGGCCAGCACCAGCCCTCAATCCATGCACCTGCTTTGCTCTCCACAAGTGTCCCAAGTGGAAATGGAGCAGTACTCCATCCCAGCTCCCAGCGCTCCACCGGGCTTAAACAGCTAGTGATGTTCTCCTGGGAAGGGTGGGAGTAAAGGAGCATTCCCCTTAGGTACATGCTCTGCTGAGCCCATGCTCCTGCACAGTGCTCTCTGCTAATGGACCACCAATAATTATTATCCACCTGCCCCTCAGGCTCTCTCACAAACTCCTTGCACATCAGTACCATAGCTATAGCAATTGCTCTTATTTTTCAAGCCCACACAACATCGCTTCAGCCTTCACTGGCCTCCAAAAACAGCCCAAGTGAGCAATGAGTGACTCCGTGTCAGTGGCACACATGCACAAACCAAGGGAGCACTTTTTCCTTCTTGCAGGAATTAACAAAGCTCTGGAAATATTGTATTTGACCCATCAGTTCTGCAGGAGCTCACCTGCCTAGTGAGGTATTTCTGCAAGGTGAAAAGTGACACCTGCAGGCTTCAGGAACAAAGTTATGGGGTTTAACATCAGTTGAATTCCTCAGTTACTTGCATTTATTTTCAAACTTCACATGAACCACAAAGAGATAAATCTATATTCTCTGGATGTCAAAAGGGCTTTGGATTCCTTAGAAGACTTCCCACACACTCTTCCACCAAGAACACGAGACAAAGCAGCTTCCACTTGAGACATAACAGGTGTTTTGCAATGCATGCAGCAAACACAGACACCAAAAAATGATCCAGATTAAACCAGGGTTCTCTCAATTGCAGGATTTCTGCAATCCTGTTTCCATTCCCTCTGCAAGACAGCCTTCAGGTTCCAGACATCATTCCATACTGTTGAACACTCATAGAGGTATCTCTTTCAGCATGGCCCTGCTCAGCTTCAGTGAGACAAGTCAGACCTGGAATAAGAACCTGAATACTCCCATTTTGCTTTTTAATTTTGATAGTTAAGCCTATCATGCAGTACTATCTAAACTTGTCATGTTAACCTGAAAAATTCCCTGCCTTAAGATATGCCTGAGGGCAAAAGCTTAATGAGACTGGAAAAAAGTGTTTATAACCTTAGTGGATGGTTTATAAATGTTTATAAGCTTGTGTTGCTCTTTCTCTCTAAAACACTGTTTCAGTGTCTGAGGTGGCCTGTAGTGGTGTCAGAAAGCAAAATTCCTTGGGGTGGGTTGTTTTGCAGTCACCACTGAAGCATCTAGTATTGAATTCTGTCAGAAAGAACATCAGGAATTAGGAGAAATATTAATTTGGCTCAACATAAACTCACCTAAGTATTCTTGGAAATACTGGTCAGGTTTTCTCACAATCTGTTACCCCAGTTTTCATGTTTTTAGGCACTGGAATATGCTAAGAAGATTCCAAGGCCAAAGACTTTCATCACAAGACAATCAGACAAGGAAGTGAAAGAGGCAGGAGTTCTGCCCCAGACTTCAGATGGAACCAGTTTACCCAAAATCCCATCCTTGGAAACTCTGCGAAGTAGACACGAGAAGGAGAAGGAAGTTGTGGCTGCTTTCAAAGCCCTTCATATATTATAAGTGATATATTTGAAAATATTAATGATATCTTCAAGGCAAAAATGTCAGAATTATTTAATTATGAGCTATGACATCACATACTGATTTACCAGCCCATTGAAATATGAAGTGGCTCAAGTTTAATCATTGCTGAATTTCAGACTCAGTTCTACTATACCTATATTTTTAAATATAATAAACCTTTGCATATATAGCATTTTAAATATGGTCCTCTGTTATTTTTCTTTGAAATAATTGATCTAGCAGTTGCACCTTTCAAACTAATCAGTTATTGGCTTGTCACAGCTGGATCATTTTTGGACATGTCAAACCTGTGGACACATCTACAAAACGTTAAAAAGGAACTTCTGTTTCATGTGATGATCTTAGTACCAATATTTTTCTTTTTGAAGTGCAGAGGAGACTTTGGCAGACTGTCCAGAAGTAAAGCCAAAACTAAGCCATTGCTGGAAAGGAAGAGAAGAAAAATATACACCAGTCGGTAATGATACAGTACTAATTATTCAAATATTACTCTGTCATTTATTAGTGAATAGTTGTGACATTAAGACCAAAATTTTGAAGCTTCATCTGGGACAAGAAAATTCCAAACATCTCCTGTCTGAGCATGCAGACAATCTGTTATTAGCCAGAAGCAGTTGGAAAATGTATTGGGTAACTAAGGATAATTGAGAGCTACATGTTTGAGAGGAAACAGCTTTTAACAGATTAAGTCTATAAAAATAACAACAAACAGATGGGTTTCTTACCATGGTTCCATTTTTTTAACTTAGTGAATTGTGAATGAAGTCAATGCGTGAAATGTGATTAAAACACACAGCAAGGGAATTTTTACTAAAATCTCTTAGAAAACAGGCTGGTTAAAAGGAAAAAAAAATAACCAACCACCTTGTGATTATGTGTAATTGCTTAATCCAATTTATTAGGTCTCTTTATATATGGGAGGGGAGAGAGAATTAGTCTTGGGCAAAAAAAAGGGTCTGCGTCTCCTTGTAGGAAGGTAACAGTGGAAAGATAAGGTGGGGAGGGAGAGAGAGAATAGGTTTGAAATGGCCTTTTTCATGTTATGGCTATTTTATACATTGCTGGAAAAGTTCTGTACCTTCCATTTCATTGAGTCCTGGGTGAATTTGACCAAACTCCTACAGCCCTTGGGATGCCTCAGTCCTTCTCAAAGTGGGTTAGTTCATAGAATCTTGGAATATCACAGAATATTCTGAGTTGGAAGGAACTCACAAGGATCATCAGTCCAGTTCCTGGCCCTGCACAGACACCCCAACAATCTCACCATGTCCCTGAGAGCATGGTCCAAACTGTAATATGGGGAAAATTGATCACCATACTGCACTTCATCATGGAAAAATGGGACATGTGCCCTTCTTTAAAGCCCTCCTGACCCACCTGAGAGACAGGAACCTCTCCAGCCATCAGCTGCTTCCCACTTCACCTGCTGAATTAGCCTGTTGGACTTTCCAGCTGCAAATTATGACATGTATAATATTTGGTGAAAACTTGGTGGAAGAAGTGTCTGCCAATGTGGGGAACATGGGTGTGGCTGCAGGGGGCATATTTGGCATGTCTTGGAATATGTCCACTTCCAGCTTCTGGAACAGGACCATCCTCTGCCTCAGCCTCCCTTCTCCTCACCTTTGGGCAGTGCCTGTGTCCCTCCTGGAGAAGGTGGTAAGACCCACCCAGCCAGGCTGGAAAAATGGTTCCATGCTCTGCCAGTTGCTGCTTTCCTACTTTTTATTTTTAAACCAAATGGTAACACTTTTAAGCATTTCTGATTACGGAACCTCAGCTTGTTGTTTCTGCTTAAAAGTGATAATCCCCCCTTAATGTAAACCTCAAGTGTCTATTTTAATGAAACCGTCAGATGAATATCAAAGAGCTGTTTACTCGTATCTAATATTTTAATTAGATTATATTCTCAATTTAACCCATTAAACCCCCTTTGATGATCTCCACGTTTAGTGTTTAGCCCCAGATGCGGGAGGTAATGAATATTGGACCTTTGATTTAATGAGAACTTCTGCCTTTCCAGCCTGACTCCCTTTGTATCCCCCTTTTTTATTTTCTGAGCTATAGAATCCAGTTAATTGAAGAAGTCTCTATCACCACACATTAAGGAACCTAAATTAGCATCCCTTTTCTGATTAGAAAATGCAAGCAGACATTTTCTCTTTGATCTGAGGATTGAGTTGAAGTAGGCAACAGCCCCCTGAAAATGAGCTGATGGCCTTATTATTTGGCTGTCATGCAGATGCATCCATGTGGTGCAAAATGCTTAATGTCTTAATTGATCACCTTCCTCTCTCTCTGCCATCCCACTACCTTTTAGCGCTCCCATAATTTAGGGGGATCTTTCTGGATGGGTGGTGTGTGTTTGTTTGGGGCTTTTTTAACAAAACAATGAACTTCTAAGAAGCATTTAAATACTAAACCCATGCTAAACTAGAAGCCCTGTATATGATGCTGCATCTGGGAGAGGGATAGTTTTTTATATAAACACTGATCATGTTTTGATTTATTTCCTCCCAAAAAGACATTGTTTGCAGCATATGTGGAAAGAAAATCTTTTGATCTGCCTCAATACTATTGCAAAATTTCCCTGCACCCAGGAGATCTGGTGGCACAAAAAGGGACCATACAAGTCAAAGATGAGCATCTGTCTGCTTAAAAGCAAAGGACACAAGTTCATGTCTTTCAGATTAGGAAGACAAGCAGTTTAAGTAAGAAGCAGATTTGAATGTTGCATTGTGTTGAAGGAGGGATTGAACTGGAGCAGAACCTGCCTGCCATGGTCCCATGGTCCGGCACAGCGCAGAGAGACATTTGTGTACACTATCCAATGGAACTTCCCAACATTTACTTGACAGGCCTTTTGTAGTGCCATAATTTCCTAGTATTTTAGATTCTGGGAGCATTTCAGCCAAGACCACCTTCAGTGGTCAAAGGCCTGGGATCAGTTCTACTTAGGACCAACATTACTACAGTAACACCACCTCACCAAAGGCATGGACAGCTGCCTCACAGGCTGCTGACTCCACCAAAAAAGAGTTTTATCAGTTAGGTACATTAAATAAGGCAGAACCTCAAAGCCATATTTCATCATTACATCTCTAAAGACAAAAGTTGAACCAGCCAAGGTTATGTCCAACTCCTGCAGTCATTGGATGCTTGAACAAGCTCTAATGTCCAATAGCCCACAAGCCAAGCATTTGATTTTTATCAACTCCTATTAGGGTCAATTCTGCAATAAATTATAATGGCATAAAGAATGTACCTTTTATGTTATTATGTTGGTTGTTGCCCAAACCTAAGTGCTTTCTGCAGGAGAAAAAGCAGGAATGTGAAGAAAGGACCAACTCTGGTTGTGCCTGGAAGGTCTGAAGAAAAGCCGGGGATACTCAGAACCAGAGTGACGGGTAAAGGCAGAGAGTCCCCACTGGTGACAGCTGGCCAGGGTGAGCTGAAGGGTGTGCCCTGAGCCTGCTTGGAACAGAAGTGATGCTGAGCCAAAAACATGTAGGGAGCAGATGCTAAAGAAACATCTCACAGCTCAGCAAGAGCTTTGCATAATGACGAGTCAGCTGCAGGTGACACCTCAGAGCTGGGCTTGTGTGTCCCAAGGAGCACCTCAGGGTTTGTTCCAGCAGCCATGGCAAAGCCAACAAGATACAGCTCCTGGAATACCATGTTTAGGAAAGCACATGGAGTGGTCTCAACAATAGCTGAAGAGAATGACAAAATCCGGTCAGCTTGCCGGAAACCTGGATCTTGATTACCTTAAAACCAGCTTCTTCCTTGAAAGTCTGTACCCTCACAGGTAGAAAAGACCTGTGGGATCACCCTTTCTTCCAAACACATCCTTTACACTCACCTGCCTTGACCAAGTATTGTTACTGCTGCATTAATCCTCTGAGGAGCTGACCCACCCCAAGGCACTCCTAGCAATGAACCTGGAACTGTCTCATCTAAGCTTGTTATTCCATAGAAACAAGATAAATCTAAGACAGAAATAAGCCACTTTTTAGGCTGAATAAGACCATCCAAGTAAGTGTTTGAGGTTAATTAAGGTGATGCTGTTTGTTATTGTGACCAGAAGAGAGAAAGAGCAAAGTCAAAACTGACCCTACACACGTTTAACAGCAAGTCTGTATAAACAACTCACTCTGTAATTGCCCACAAAACCTGAATATCTGATCTGCTTTTATGTAGCTCTGGCCAAAGACTGAAAAAATTTGTGTTGGAGCTTCTTTCCAGACCCATAAAAGTTAGAAATGTTTAGGGCAGTGGACAGGAAAGTGTTTAAAATCAAAACAGCAAATGTTCATGGAGGGATTTTATACACTGATTTTTGATTTGCTATAACAACAAACCCCCCACCACATTAACCACTTAGGTGTTAAATAACAGGAAACAATTTCATTAAAAAAAACTCACTGAAGAATTTTAATGAAAATCAGTTCAATAGATTTCTTGAAAAATAGGAAATTCACCGAGACTTCCTATTTTCAGCAATTATTTCCTGCAACCCATTTTCACTCCATCATTTTCCAAAGCAACACATTAAATATTTTATTAAAAAGAGAGAGAGAGAAAGGAACAGCTCTAAACAATCTCTCCCCTATTTCTCAAGCTTTTGGAGAGAGCAGGAAAAAATCGGCCATTGTCATGGAATAAGTCAGGACTCAGGAATAAAACCCCATTTCACTTATTCTAAGAGTAAAAAATCTCTGAAATAAACAAATAAAATGTCTCCCCAGCCCCTCTTTCATCCCAGGGCCACCTCCACTACCCAAACACACAAGAACTGCTTCCCAAAACCTTGCCCTGCCTGTCTAGAAACGACATCCTCCCATCACCAGCCCCGAAGGCATCACTTCCCAGATGGGAAGGAGCTGGCTGGTGACAGAGGGAATGTCTCAGGCAGTGACTATTTCCTTCAGCTGCCTCCATCTCGGGGGGTTTTGCATCAAACTTACTGGGATAAGCAGCTTGTTCCCAAATCTTCCTGTGACCTGGAAGGCTCAGTGCACCCCACGGGTGTCCACCTGGGACGGGGACATCCCTGAAGTTGAGGGGTTCACATTCTGCCTGTATTTGTCACTGAGGTTGGCAGAAGTCAATGGCTTTGGTTTTAAATATGACTGTAGCTTTCAACATCATCCAAGGTGCCTAAACCCACAGAGAGCTGAAGATGGTTGGGTGCTTGTGGGGTTTATTTTATTGATCAGCATAAATACTTTGTGAAGCGAGCTCCTGTAGTGACAGGGGAGGAACAGCAGAGACTTGAGTGTTATTTGAGTCATATTCTGATTTTGCCTCACGGACCTGGCACATCACTGACCTCCAAGAGCAGAGCCAGGCCAGTCCTGAGCTGTGCCCATTCCAAAAGCTGTGGTGCACAACATCCAGCCCTGGGAAACAGCAGTGGAAATATGGTCAGAAAAAAAACCTATCAAGTAAATATCATGGTAGAGCTTCTCTTTTATATTGTTTTTAATAGTCCCCAATGAAATAGGTGCTCAGCGGAGGCTGACAATGAGCACAGAGCGAAACAAACCAAATACTCGTTGGGCAGACATGGAAAAATAGTGCCAAATTGAAAGGATTTTGAGGCAGCTTCCATCACATCCCTGCCCATGGCCGGGCAGGTGTTGTGAGAAAAGAAGAGCCATCGAGCTGGGAGAAGTTTTTCCAGCCAGAGATGTGAAATGACCGGCTGGACCCTGCTCTTGGCTCCCTAAGCTGCTTCAAACCACATCAAGGCTGCAGGAGGAAAGCAGTTGGTTTATCTTCTGAATCGCCATTTTTAGGGAGGTGGGTGGCATTTTGTTGGTGAAAATTATTGTCCTGGTATTTACAAATACCAGATAAAAGCTTTTTCTGAATAACGGGGATTTTTCCTCCCTACAATGTGCAATCTTTATTATTTTACATGTAAAAAAATCTAAAGAAAAAAAACACAAAAAGGAAGCAAACACACAGTTTTCAATCATCTATGTTTTATATATTAAACAGGGACTCGTTTTTCTCTCACAAAACAACCCATCCCTTAATCCAAAATGCCCTTAAAATGCTAATAACGCCAGACAACCAAATTTAATTCCCAAATAAATTAAAAAATATAAGGAAAATAAATTATAAACCTAACGAGACACCGACATGCCACCGGGTTGCTGGTGCAGCGAGGTGATGTGTGAGCCAGCACAGTCTCTGCTCCAGGTTTTTATGGAGGAAATCCCCAGTCCCACCATCTCCTCCCCGGAGATGGGGACCCTCCACCGCGCTCCCAGCGCATTTCCCAGCCAGCAGCTCGCCCCGGAGGGAAACAAAAGTAAACCATAAAAATCTTAATGTACCTGGAAATTAAAACCACTTCCCGGGCCAGGAAGGTGAAGGCAAAGCGAGCGCGGCCGGTGGCTGCTCTATGTGACCGCGACACGGAGCGCGCAGGGAGCCGGAGGGGAGATACAGGAGAGGGGGAACAGTAGCCAAACGCGGGACCAGTTCTGGGGCTATTTGAGAGGAAAAGGGAATATCCGCGAGGTGATTCACACCTGGCAGCCGGGAAGGAATCAGGCTGCCGGCGCAGGTGTATTTCCAAGCTGTAGAAAATCCCTTTCGCTCGCTGGGAGCGCGTTTGCTCCGAGCATCCCTGGCAGGATCGAGTTCTTGGCGATGCTCCCCCTTCCCTTATCCATATCGGAATTAAATAAACGGTAATTGTGCTCTTATCTGTTTCTTTGGAGGGATTTTCTACAATTCTTTTTGTTTGAGTATGTGCATGTCCTGGAAGCTCTACCCGGGATCGGCACTAGGGATGGAGTCGGCGAGCGCCAGCCCAGTGCGTGGAAAAGAGCGACGAGGAGTCAGGGATTCAGGGAATGGGGATGGGGCTTGCCCTGCCTGCCGCTCCCAGGAACGACAACATGCTGCCACGAGTATACATTTATTTTACACTCCAGGAAAATTCAGGGAACGGGGAAAAGTCCGACATTTCGAAGGGAAGGGGAAACCTAAAGAAAACTCGGCTTAGTTTACTCTCCTCCCGCCCCGCTCCGTCAGATTTCCAAGCAAAGCTCAGGCTTGGGGGGATGCGGGAGGGAACCGGCGGTACTGCCTTCATCCCGGGAAGGGGAGGGGGCTTTCCTGCCATCAAAAACTCGTGCCCCCCGTCCCTGTGCGCGGTCCTCAAGGCTGGGGAGGAGGGGGCGACCTGCGGGGTCGGGACTTGGGCAGAGCCGCCCCGGAGCGCAGGAGAGCCCCGGAGCGGGCTAGAGACGGTGGGGACCGGCACAGAGATCCCCCTCCTCCAGGATGTCAACCTCGTCCTCGGGGTCTTGGAGCAGGAAAGGGCCGGGAGGGCCCTTGCGGGGCTCAGCGCCGGCCGGCTCGGGCAGCTCGGGCTCCGGGGAACTCGGCTCCCGGCTCTCCTCGCCGCCCACCTGCTTCGCGCCGTCCTGGGTTTTCCGCAGCTGCTTTTTGTGCTTCATCCTGCGGTTCTGGAACCAGGTTTTCACCTAGGAGAGCGGGAAAAGGGGGAGAAAGAAGGAGAAAGAAAAAAAAAAAAGTTAAAGGGAGAAGGACGCTGAAGGGGATGTGGGAATGCTGGATGTGATACTGGGAATGCTGGAGGGGATGTAGGTTATTCCGAATGGACGGGATGCCAGACGGGATACGGGGGATGCTGGTTGCATTGGATACGGGGATTTTGGACAGGATTTGGGAATGCTGGACGGGATACAGGGGATGCTGAATTGATGGGATACGGGGATTCTGAACGGCATGTGGGGATACTGGATAGGATTCGAGGATGCTGGAAGTGATACAGAGGGTGCTGAAAGGATGTGGACGGCGTGTGGGGATGCTGGACGGCATATGGGGAGCGGGGGCAGAGGTGCCAGACCCCTTCCCAGCAGGGCGATGCCGGCCCCCGCCGCCCCGTACCTGGGTCTCGGAGAGGCTGAGGGCCGTGGCCAGCTCCACCCGCTCGGGCGTGGAGAGGTACCGCTGGATCTCAAACCTCTTCTCCAGCCCGGAGAGCTGCGAGTCGGAGAACACGGTGCGGGCTTTGCGGCGCCGGCAGTGCTTCCCGGGCAGCTCGGCGTGAGCGTGGTGCTGGAAAAGGGCTGGCACCGGCATTCCTGGGGGGACACACGGAGGAGGTTCCGGGCTGCGGTCGGGCCGGGAGTCGGGGAGCCCCCGGGGAGACTGCGGCGGCTCGGAGTGGGCTCTCCCATTTCCTCTTTTAATTTTTTTTGTTATTTTTTTAGTTTATTTCGTTTCCGAGGTAGATTTATTGGTTTGGTTTGGTTTGGTTTGGTTTGGTTTGGTTTGGGGGATCCTGTTGCTTTTCCAAGCTCTTCGCCCCTGCCGAGCTCACCCCGGGAAGGAGCAGGCAACCTGGGCAGTGCCCGCAGCGCTGCCACCGAAGGGGAGTCGAGTCTGGCTGGGACACCTGCACCTTCCCGGCAACGAAACCACAACGAAACGGGCATGGAAAAACACAAGGGAGCCCTGGAAAAGGCCGGGAGGAGGAGAGCGGTCCTCCGCGGTCCCGCTGATACACATCTTGGACTGCCCAGTGGGAAACTTTGGAGGTTTCCTCCTTCCAGGGCAAGGAACGGGCCCAGGGAAGGGCAGAGCCCCAGGATGTGGGAGAGGAGTGGCAACAGCCTCAGTGCTTCTGGAGGTGGAAAACCGAAGCCCGGATGGACAACACAAGGGAAAAGAGAGGCTATCAGTCCCAAAATAAAAGTGGTTTAGAAAATTTTAAAATTAAAGGCAAAGAGAGGGAAACCCTCAAGATTTCGGGCAGCTGAGGGAAGGACGAGCCGCAGCGCGATGGGCTCCTCTCCTCGATAACGATGTGGGCTGTCCGGGGGGCTGCTGGCGACTCCTGCTCCGGAGGACGCAGCCAAAGTGTCGGTCAGGGGTATGGAAAATGTCCGGCCGCCACAGAGAGTCTCGCCTTGTCCCACCCGAGTCCCCACCTCATCTTCCCAAACTCCCCCTGTTCCTCCCGCACTTACCCGAGGTGGCGAGGAAATAGGGGTGGTGGTGGTGGTGGTGGTGATGCTCCGGCTTGTTCAGGGCAGGGTGCGGGTGAGGCGCCAGGAGGGTCGGGGTTGGCATCAGGGGGTACCCATAGTCCAAGAGGGGGACGCGGGAGGCCAAGGAGCCGGGGAAGTGCTCGGGGGGCACCTCCCGTAGGGGTTTGGGCTTGTGCAGCAGGATGTCCTCGATGAAGAAGGAGGTGGGCCTGGGCGCCGACACGGGGTGCACGGGCGAGGT
>VWZF01004996.1:466307-490643 GCA_013396755.1 Sclerurus mexicanus
GGTGAAGGTGAGGTGCCTCGCGTGTGGGCCCCCCGCGGGCAGGGGGGAACGGAGCGAGCCGGGCTGAGCTGCCGCAGAAGAGGGGGGCGGCCAGCTGCACCCCCGGGGGGGGAAGAGAATAAACAAAAAGAATGATAAAAATAAACAACAATTTAAAAAAACTCTGGAGTATAAATAAATAACGATAATAATTTTAAAAAAATTATATCCTCCAGCCAGAAATAACCTGGCGGAGCCAGGGGAGGTGAGGCGAGCGAATCGGGGATGAGCGGGGCGCTGCGCGCCTTTGAGGCGCGGTGGGAAGGGGGCTGCGCCGTGAGCCAATGGCGAGCGGGGGGGGGGACGGGCCTGCAGGGCCACCCAAACCACTCCTGGGGCGAGGAGGGGGCGAGGAGCCGCTCTGGAGCCGCACCGGTGCCGAGGAGCCTCCCCCGCACCCTGCACCCCGCACCCCGCACCTCACCGCACCAGCCCGCTCAGCACCCTTGGGGAGTTTTCCCAAACATCACTGTTTTCTCCTTCGCCCCCCTCCCTAATTTTTAAAAAACGAATACTTGTGGAAAATTAAAGAGCGACTGTTTCCCACGCTCCGCTCCCAACCTGTGTCCCTGCACGCAGGTTCTCCTTTCCCGCTCAGGTTCTTACCCCGTCGGGGTTTTGTTCCCTTCCCACCTTTTCTGGGGGGTCTTTCCTCGGTTTATCTTTTTTTTTTTCCCCCCCCTCTTATCTGTAACATTCATTTCCCCGGAGTCAATTTGCTAAAATGAGGGTGATACACCACGTCATAGCCGAGATAATTTTGGTTCGCATCTCGGAAAATTGCTCTAATTATTGATGTTAAACTCAGGGAAATTAAAAGAAGGCGCTTCTCCTTCATCTTCTGATTTTAAGCTCTAATTTGTTGAAATCGAGTTGTCATCACAATTCCAATCACTACTGTTAATAGTAAAAGTGTTCTAATAGAGCCAGAATTCACACAACCCATGCTATTAGATAATTAAGAAAGATGTTAGAAAGGCAAGTGCTAATCCTTGGGCACACGGACAGCATTTCCATCTAATCCAGCAGGTAGAACAAATTAATTACCCGAATCAATTAGTCCTAAAAGTACAGTTCTCAGGGAAGTGTAAGCCATGTCTTCCATATGGATGAGCTGGTAAATGGTAAATAGATGAGGAAGAAGCTTTAAAAGAATAGACGTGGCAATCATCGGGACTTAATGAATGTGCAATGCCCGAGTTTTCCAGCGGTGCCGTCCATTCTCTGCCACCGGCGGGCACAGACACGGGTGGATAGGATACAGAGGTGGCTCCTGCATCAGTTCTACCTAGACAAAACTCGGGGTGGGGTGGGAGGACCAGAGAACTCCCCATCCCACCGGGAAAACCCATGGGAGCATCCTTCTCCCTGTATGTGTTAAGAGCCATGCACACACTTTGTTTTACATATGTAGTGTCCATATGCAGGCAGTCATCGCTCATTTAAACAACATATATACATATATATATATATTAGTTATTTTATTAATATTATGTATTATACTAGATTCTTATATTTATATATACACATATACATACAAATTCTTGCCTGCAGAGTATAGACGCATGTCTGCTGATGTAGGAAAGTAGGAGCAAACCCCTTCAGAACTAGGGGAAAAGCTCTCTTCTGCCTGTGCTGTCAACAAAATTCCTTTTTTTTTTTTTTTTTTCCCTCCAGGACAAATAAATAAATAAGTAGCTAAATAGATAAATGTAATAAATCTGTTGCAGTGTCCCTTCCTCAAATGCTCATTTCAGCATCAGCACAGCATTTTGGCTGGGAGTTTAAAAACATGCTAACAACTTTCTCTGAGGAGCAAATGAGTAAATGAATCAACAGTGATTAAATGGGTCTAAAGCCCAACTTGTTAATGGAGTGGGTGTATAAGCTGCTTGACTGGCCATTTCATCAGCTGAGATTTCTTCTCTGGGTGGGCTGGGGTTTTACTCAGCCTATAAATATATATGTATTTATTTCAAACAGATCTGAAAGATTAAAGTTGTGTTTCTTCAGCCAGATTGGGTCACAGCTTTAGGACTCAGGCAAGAGCTCCTTGCCTGACAGCCACATTGAGAGGGACTGCTTTTTGGAGTCCCTCTTTATTTAGGGTACAGACAAATAAAGGAGAGGGGGAAGAGGGTCCTGTCTTGGTGTTTCTTTGCTGCAACAGCAGCAAAACTCATCCCCAAACTGGGCAGTGGCACTTCAGGCACTGCAGTCTCTCCCTGGTGCTGATTCAGGGGCAGAGGTGATAACACCCATCTGTGAAGAAGAGAAGGGATTCCTCATACCCAGGAATGTTTTAATGGCTTTTTTTTGTGACAGAAATGTGGTGCCAAGGGCTTCTCTCCATCAGCAGGCATGGCTGGCAGGGTGGCCTCTTTGCCCCAGAGGTCTCTTACCTATTTTTCTCCTTTTGTCCCTCTTCTGCAGGTCCCTGGGGTGATGGACACCAGCTGGATGGATCTCACCCAGGGAACCCCAAACACTCCCAGCCCTGGCTGTGCCCTCCCCAAAGAGCAGCCGCCAGATCCCAGGTTAGCCATTTTTGCTGGCTGGCCAGACGCACACAGCAGATATTCCTGTGTATTTTTGCAAACATACAGTTCCATTTGCTGCCGGATACAGGGGTGAGGTTCCTTGTTGAAGTTGTCCCACAGCTTTTAACCAGATTTAGCAGAAACTGCCCCAAACCTGTGCAGAAGCTAAGGTTCTGCTGGGCTGGGATGCACATCTAGGAGAGAAAAAAAGAGGGACTGCGATCAGGGCAAGGCAGGGAGAAGCTGCAGGTTTGGCTGTTTTACTCACTGTGTTTCTCCCTCCCCATTTGGGAGGATAAGAATTGCCCCTCAAAGCTGCACTTTTACACCTTGGGGGACTGTGTAACATTTCAGCCTGGACCCCCAGACGAGTCAGACCTAATGATTGATACCTAGCCCAGGAAGCCACACTGCTTTGGAGTTTGTTTGCTGTTTCTTCAATAAAATAAAATGATTCCTAGATGCTCAAACAGCTTTATAAACTTTTATAAAAACATTGCCCCAGTATTTGTACACCCGCTTTCCTTTTATGATTTAATAACATCCATAACACATGTGCTCTGCTTAGATAAACACCAGTCATCATTACTTGCACACTTAAGATCATTTGAGGATATCACAGGGAGAATTTTGCCCAGGAAACCAGAAATTTATTTGACTTAAAACCTTGGGGGTCATTTAAAAGGCTGGTGCAGCTACTTTGATGTTGGAAGCTTTATTTCAGTGTGTTACATTGGGGATAAATTTGGTGCAGCTTAAAAATACATGCACTTACCTCCCTGTGGCTCTTGAAGAGGTAAGGTATCTTCGGAGCCTGGCCTTTTCATGTCTTTCAAGACAAATCCACTCCAAAAGGAAGGGTTAAATTAAAAACAGACAGCCTTGATATGATCAAAATGGGAGCCTGGCTGCAGGAAAGATGTCTGAAGAGCTCAGGTTGAGTAGCCACACACGTAACATAGAGAGAGGCCTTTTGAACACAAAGCATGGCTTAATGGAGAATGTTCCATCATGATGCTTCAGGCAAAACTACCTCCCACTCCAGAGGAGCAGGTGCCTCTGCCCAGAGGGTCACTGGGTGCTGCTGCTGAGAGAGAAAAACACTCCTGTCTTGCTCAAGCCCCCCTGCCCTTCTACATCCCACCTACCTTTGCCTACATCTGGCACCCAACCCTGCCTCCTACCATCCTGCAGGCTCTGGAAAATCCAGGAGCAGGGATGCTGTGTTGGTGGTGGGAGATTTTATAAATTCAGCTCAGCTGCCATGAGATAAAAGGGCAGTAGTGAGAACCCCTGGAGTACCAGGTTGGGTCCGCACTAGAAGGTTTTCCTGGCATTTCAGCATTGCCAGCGAGAATCAGGAGCTGGACTCCTTGTGGGTCTCTTCCAACTTGGGATATTATAGGATTCCATGAATATTTTAATATTTCAAACCCTCTGCTGTGCCTTGGCACCAGCTCAAGGAGGGCTTGGTGAATGGGCTTTGAGGTCAAGTGCTCCCTAAAACCCACAGCCCTTGTTCCAGGGCTGCGAGAGGGTGGGAGGGGAAAGGAAGCATCAAAGCTGAGTTTACCTCCTAACCAGAAGAGTCATTCGGGTTTTCCAAGGCTCAGAACTCTGCCACCCTTTAGCTTTTGCTGCCTCAAAATGTGTCGCCCTATGGACTGGCACTGGTACTGAAAGGAACAGGAGACAGAGAAATAGAGAAGAAATCAACCTGTTGATTTTATTCCCAGGCAATAAACATTCAGGTTAAGAGCTGGGTCTATGTCATTCTAACAGAGTTACTGAACATATCCACGAACAGCAGAGTCATTTCAGGGCTACAGTTCTGGGTAAAAAGCACAGGAGATGGAAGTGTTGCTGATGCAAGGTGACCGCATTGAGAAGTGCTTGAGACAGGAAGGCACTTTTGAGGCTTGTGCCACTACCCATAACTGCCTGAATCTTGGGGATAAAAAGAGATATGGCATCGGTGACAGGCAAAATAAAATCTGAAGTGTGAAAAGACTGTAGCTTCCTTACACAGCTCCCAAACCCAACTATCTGTACATGAGCTCAAGGCTTTCATTCCAAAATCCAGAATTTTGTCTCTGTACTGAAAATTTCCCTCATGAGCTCATAATCCTGAGGATTTTCTGAAGGCAGGGAGCTTACAAGAAGAGAGTGAAAGTATTAATATTGACAGATTTGGTCTAAACACTTCCCTTAAAATAGTGAACCTTATTAACTAAGACCTTTTTAATTACCTAATATTTGTTTTCAACTTCAGCAGGTCATCTGGACTGTTCCAAAACACAGGAAGATTATCCCTTCCTCTTTGTTTTCTTTTTTCTTTTTTTTTTTTTCTTTTCTTTCTTTTTTTTTTTTTTTTGAATGAGTCAGAAATTGGGAGGGAGGCTTAGAAGGGACCTGCTTTCAATTAGTCTCCTCTTCATATGGTTCCATCTCAATTCCTCCTCATCATGTGCCCAACCCATGGACATTGCTGACTCCCTCGAGGCCGAGGTGATTATTTCACCCAAGACCATCTGTACTTTGGGACCTCAGTTAATCCTTTGCTTTCTAAAATAGCCATTCTTGCTTCTCTAGTCCCTGCTTTGTTGTTGCCTTTAGCACATTATTGCTTATTCATCTGCTTTCATTCCAGCTGTGTAACAATCATCTGTACAACTCAACATTTTGATTCCCTTTTCTGCTCAGGACCTCCCTTGCTTCCCCAATTCCAAGATGTACGAACCACGTATGTCCTTGCTTTTAACCTTTGCGGCAGGATAATCCTCCTTTTCCCTTTCTTATCCATTCAACTTCGATTTTATTCCCATTGTTTTCCTACTTTTCTTTGTGTTTTTCCTCTTTCTGCAGCTCCAGGTTCCTCATGAAAACCTCATATCCCTTTTCCACCTGAGGAAACACTGAATATATAATCCCCAAGTCTGAACTCAAGCTGGAGTAAGTGAGAAGTAACTTCAGTAAAAAACACTGGTCCGCATAAACCTAAATGATGCAGATACTTTGATTTTCTTTTCAGTTCCACTCTTCACTTTCCAACTTTAAAGTGTCTCGTTTTGAAGCCTTAAAAACAGAAAGCAGACAAATGAAGCCCTCCCAGGTCAGAGGGAGCTGTTCCGACCATCCAGTCTGACCTCCTGAGTTTCATCCTCATCAAACACAGAGGAAACGTCCAACCTTGGCAGTCTGTGGAATAAAACCCCCCAGTTTTCTAAGTCTTTAAATTATAGTTGATACATCGCAATGCAGAGGAAATAAGTGTTTATAAGCAGGGTGAACGAGCAGCTTTCTCTCATCTCCAGATCTCTAACAAGGCTCTCACTCTGTGTTTGTATTTTCAGCAGCTCCCTTGAAAATCTGTGGTTATTTACAAACCACACTAAGCTTTTGTAAACGTGATTCAGCCTCCAGTTAAAAGGTCAATTCTACTAGAGAGTGGATTTTATAAATCACTTAGGACTGTTTCTTCCTCCTGGTTTAAATACACAAATTGTTTTATCATCTGATGTACAGAAATGTCACAACTCCCCCCCATCTCAGGTGTGTGTCACCTGCACAGAGATGGGCACAAACTGATGCTGCCTAAGCACTTTCATAAAACAAAAGAAATTGTTCTTCATGGAGAGAAAATTAAACCTTTTTTTCTTTCATGTTTGCTCCAAACAGATTGCAAAACTAGTTGGACCTAGTTTACAAAAAAATTATAACCTTTTTGATGATCAAAGGGAGAGATTGGTTCCATTACTTGCATTAGTCAGAGTTGCCTGTGCTGTGGCCTTCAGAATAAAGGCAGAAATACACTTTAGAAAGACCTGAGTAACACACTTTACTCAAAACATTTCTTTATTATGTGGCTTCTTGAACTGTTTCAGCTTACTCTGTATCTGTGCACTTTATTTTAAGCACTCCAGAAGTGGATGACAGGTCTGGGGGGAAAAAAAAGGACAGAATCCAGTCAGCATCTTGCAAATGCATCTTCAAATAATGTTTTAAAACTGGAAATTACATTCTGAAATGGTATTTTGTCCATTTCCAAGGATGAGGTATTCAAATGGCCATGTGATGTGAGGGAATATTGTCTAATGTTAAAAACACTTCCTCACATTTGTCAATATAAATTTTAAAGGGAAATATTAAAATGCTCCAAGTCATCTGAAACAAATAGTGATGCAGGTGGGTACCCTGTAACAAATTAGTAAGATAATATTTGTATGATTTTGCCATGCTTAAAAAATAAACTCAGTTTATTTCGTTCTGCAATATTTGATTCAGCCCAGCTACTCCTTGCTCTTTCTGATACTTTATTTTGATTTCCTGCTGAAAAAAAAAAAGTGAGGCTTGTATATCCCTCTTTAATTCTCCTTTTTCCCCTTACCATGGTTTTAACACAGCAATCAATTTCAGTCACATTAAATGGACAATTATCAGCCTCAAACATACATTTTCCCAAAATATTCCATAAGTGACTGGATAGAGGGCAGCAACTCCATTATTGCAGTGTGGGCTGAAAACCACTGCAGTGACTTCGGCATTTCTTTTTAGAACAGAAATGTGACGGAAAATTGCCCAGACTTAGAAAAACACTGTTTTCTTACTGATAAATACACAAATTTGATATTTTTAGGTCTTGATTTAGCTTCCCCCCATCTATTATTTTTAATAATGAGTCATGGGGCTTCCTAGTCCATAAATACATTTTCTGCTTTTCACAGCTGGTATTAGAAACACTCAATGCAATGCAATCACCAGGTTCACCAATGCAAAGGAAATAATGATTTTCTGCCCAAATTTTGTTTTCTTTTGACTTCTGGGGATCAAGACTTGGAATTCAGCAGCCTAAAGGAGCCTTTGCAAATGAGTTTGCCATTTGTTGTTGCATATGGAAAACCAAAACTACAAGTCCAACAGGTCAAGTGAAAAAAGCTTGGACAGAGGAAAACAGTAGCGTGAGATGGGAAATAACAGATCATAGGAAATGTCCTGAGGATATGGGGGATTTTAGAGTTTTATAAGCTTGTGCATCTTTCTATATAAAATAGGTGATTATAATATACATATAATATAAAATCATAATAAAAAAATAACATAAAATAAGAGATACGTGTTTGTCTGCTTGTCTGTGCATTTCTGCCCAACTGAGATCTGAGATCAGTCCTTGAGTGTCCAAATAAGTTAAAAAAAAAACAAACAAATTCCAGTTTGTATTCTCTGGCATAGGCAGTTTCTCTCCCAACACACATTAAATTCATTTAGCCTAGTGCATTTTTAATAGACATTATTCATCTATTACCTTAATGAGCTTGTGGTGAAAGCGTATTGCCTCCTAATTTTAACAAAAGCAGTCTAATCCTGCTGCAGCTTTTTCCCCTTTTGCCTTCTAAGGCAGCAACACGGAGGGGGGAAGAAAAAAAAGCCATAGAGACAGATAAGGTTTTTATTCTGTGTCACAACACTACATTAAGAATAAAACCTTCCACTTAAACACTTAAATGAAAACATCGAGAAACTAATTTACCATTTGTAACCACATGATTTAAGTAGGAGCAGCTTTAATTTTCTTGCCATTTTCCTCATATTCAATGTGAGCCCACATTAGATTTCACTGGCTCAAATCACAACACTTAAAGCCACTTTCATTTTCTTTTTGATTAAATAATTGAAATTCCTGTCACTGCCTGCACTTTACTAGCACACAAATTTTCTGTGTAAAGATAAATACTCTTTTTTTCTCCCTTCACTGTAGGCTTCTTTTTTCTTTTACTTTTTCTTTTTTTTTTTTTCAGTTTAATCCTAAAAGCAGGCAATGTTTAGTTTATTGATGGTTCCATAAAATGGATCAGTACTCCATTCACCTATTTCATGGAATTACACTGCTCCCATTAAGTGATTGTTTGGAGAAATTATGGAAAGCCATCTTCTCTAATTTAGCTGTCATCGTTGGGAGGTTATTTCTATCCAACCCTAAAAGGACAGGAAACCTGGTTCCTTGTGCTGCTTCCTCTGCCACGCACACATCCATTAATGCCTGGAACTTTGAGTTTTATTGAAGTATTTGTTTCAATTAGGGTAACAAGTTTTATTAATGCTCCCTAATAAGTTGCTCCAACAAAATTCGAGACTCTTCCCATGGCAGCTCCGTGGACGTGCATCATCACTTGGCACTGTGGGATGAGGGGGAGGGGAAAGGTGCTGGGAAAAGGCAATTCCATGAATTCTGGGCTCTGTTTTCAGTTTTGGGCTGTGGAGGAAGTGACCCTGCACAAGGTGTTTGGGTCTGCTGAGGGATGGGTTAACTGTGATTAGCAGGGCTTAGATTTGCACGCCTTGGTGTCTCTGGGCTTCAGTTCCTTATATATGAAGTATATATTATATATTGTGTGTGCTTTGGTTTCTTATATGTGAAGCATATATATATTTATAGATATTATATAACAGTTCCTTATATATGAATCATGTCCAACATATACATATATAAATAGATTACAGGTGCTCTGTACCTGTAATCAGCCTCATGATTTAACTCCACACTTTTTCATGGCTCTGAACTGCAGGAGATGACACAAAATAATTGGTGTTGCCTGAAACCACAGCAAAAGACATATAAAAGACATTTAAATGAATTTGGAGGCTCTTGAGTTCCTTCCCCTAGCCTTGACAGAGGCTTCATGTGTGCCCTTTTGGAAGCAAGTAGGGGATGGAACACAGCTGGATCCATCCTTTTTTAATGTTTTACTCTGTTTTCCCAGTGGCAATAGGAATTGTGGACGTACCTGTGTCACCTGGCTGAGCACAACATGAGCTCTCAGAGCCACAAACACACCGAGGTGTCTCTGCAGGGGTTATAAAGACAGAAATTAAAGTGTGAGTCTGAATCAGGCCAGATTGTAAAACCAGCAAAGATGAGGATGATAAAACTGCCCAGATAATATTCCAGCCATGCAAAGAGCTTTGCACTAAGTAGGACTGACAGCCAGCTCAGGGCTCCCTTAGTCCAGCTCCCTGCACTTCCCACCTGGGAAGTCTGACATCCTGACTGTTGAATCCTCCAGGATTCCTGCCCCCATGATCACCACAGTTTTTACATTCTCTGTGTCAGCAACACCAAACTAATCTCAAGTTTTGCTCTGCAGCACACAACAGCACCCTTCTATTTTCTCAGATGGAAAAGTCAGGATATTTTTTACGATTCCCACAGAAAAGCAACATATGACTGCTGACCTCGTCCCCCCAGCAAAGCAGTGATGTCTCTGAAGTTTGTGCAGAGTTCTTTGAGAAGAGTCTATGAGCTTCAAAAGGTGTTTCCCAGTTTTCTAAGTGTATCTGCTGAGCTAATGAAGATCCTGCCGTTTGCTGTCAGCCTGGACAAGTTTGTCTCAATCATCACCCAGGAAAACAATAAAGATAAATTTAATTTTTGTATAAGAAGACTCCATTCCACTCAATTTAGAAGCCTTCCTGACAGTGTTGACTATGCATTTTCTGATTAAAACAAAAAACCAAACAAACAAACAAAAAAAAATCAACAAACAACGCCAAACTTCCAGGGGAAAATTAGCCAAATTAGCATTTGGCATGTGAGCTGAGTCCAAAAGTTAAGGACTTTTCTGTGAATAAAGCAATGCACCAGGTCAGCCCCAGCTTTTAATGCTGAAAGGAGGTCCAAGAAACAGAAGAAAACCCATCTTGTGATTACCCCATCCCTTTCCCTCTAACTATTCACCCCACAGGACATTGTCAACATATAATAACTGGGCATGTCAGAATCAATTAGGCAACTCATAATAAAGCAGATGCTGCTATTGTGAGGACCACATGTGGGTGCAGCAAGGCCCTCAGCACAGCCCAGGCTGAGCAGATATGATGCTAATTGAATTCTTGCTGGTAATTTTTCACCCCTAAATGAACAAGAAAGAGAGGAATCTTGGAGTCTCATCTGCTTAGATTGTGAACAAAAAAATGTTTTGAAGCCAAGCAAATGAACAACCTAATCCACAGGGATGTTTAGCAGGAGGGACTCGAAAAAAAAAGCAATGCCCTCAAACCTGGAGATAGTGACTATGGGTTGTGCCCTGTTCTTACCATAGCAGCAGGGATCAGGGACTTGGTTATTTTGTTTAATCTTAAGGAAACTGAACATTTCTGCAGCTTTTCCACGGCTGGAGATCCCACACAAGGCAGCAAGAGGGTTTCCTAGGCTGCCTTTGGTACATCAACTGCCACTTGCACCAAGGCAGCTTCAAGCAGGCTCTGACAGCACAGATATTTCACATAAGGACTTAATTAGACCGTGGACACCTGAATTCAAAGCTGCTCCTCTCCACACCCCTTTACTGACAAACCCACATCTAGATCCTGCCTCTCAACCCCATCAATTCTTTCCTTTTTCCCTTTGTAAGGATGCTGGGAGAGGAAAGCTCCAAGCCCAGGTGTTTAAACCCAGTCAGATGTTCCTGAAACAGCCTCTGACCACTGGGCAGCTGGAAGTACCAGCAGGCAGGAAATTTTGGGTGCTCCGGGACCCCCTTAGCAGTGCTCAGCATCCCCTCACCCAAAAAAAGAGAAGAGAGACCTTCCCATGAAGGTGTTGATACCAGTTGGCAAGTTAAGCCTGACTAAAGTCAAGGTGAGGACTCCCAGATTTCTACATGGATTGGAACCCAAATTCCAAGGTTAAACCTGCTGGGTACTATTTTTTGTCTGATAGCCTCGTTTTTTTATTACCCCTGGCACAAAAGAGCTGATTTCTCCACCTCATAGTTATTAGTGAATAATTAAGTCTCTTCTAGTAACCTTATGCTGAGAATACCTTTTAAACTAAAATATTTTCCATTTGATTTTTGTTAGCTGCGAAATGAAAATTGGGGAAAATAGGCTAACTACAGCTATGGTAATTAAGCTGCTACAGTAACCCATAATTATGCCCACATTTATCACCTTTGTGCTGGACACTTTAACCTGTTGTGATTTGTAATTAGTCTTGGGGGCTTTAAAGTACCATCTTTTCTCCCCTGGTCTGGGTAGAGTTTGAACTGAAAGTGTGGAAGTGAACCCTCTGCTTGTGAATCTGTAATTGTGGTAATTTAGGAGTGGTTTTATTAGCAGCCAGCCTTGGTCAGAGAGCTGGGCTGGGTTCAAGCACACTTAGGTGACTTCGTGGAAATACTTGGAGTAAGGAAAGAAGGAATTTGTTAAATCCAGTAATTTTACTGCTCTGAAATAGGGGGAGCCCAGTATTGCCCACATTTATGAGGCCATTCAGAGCTGATTTATTCCCTGAGACTACAGAGACAAGGATCAAGCCATTACAATCTTTTAAAAGCTTTCATGCAACAAACTTAAAAATATCCATTGCTGACAGATGCAAGCTGTCAATAAGGAATTTAAGAACTCAGTATGAAGAGTGGAAAGCGTGCGAAGTCTTGATAAACATCTCAAATTGGGTCTTACTCAGTGGGAAACAAGTAGTTTATAGTGGTAATTGTAAAGGGCATTTTACATTGAATCAATTAAATGAAAATCTTTTAAACCCTTTTTAAAAAGAGACCTTTTTAAGTTAACAGGTGATTTTAATTGGAACCATAGGACTTGCATCACAGGAGGTGTGGGGGGTTTTTGTTGAGGGATTTTTTTTGGAAGCATTCAATATAAGGCAAAATCAATATACTTCCATCAGGATTCGAACTCCTAGAGTCTTGCAAGTTGAATAGTGAAGCCAAGCAAGAATTACAGTTTGCTCTGGGTTTGTGAGAATTTTTCTAGCAATTAAATATGTCTCCATCACAACTCTTGAATTATGAAAGATGCAGGAGAATTTATCAAGACTTCGTTCTTAGGATAATTTCTTTTAGTCAGAATCTTCTGCCATAACCTACTGTAGAACTTTTTTAGAGGGTACTTTACCTTGCGAGATGATGTCAAACATCCCAGCTGACACAATCAAAAGCAGTAATTACACATAAGCAGAATTTTACTTATAAATTCCTTTTCTTACTTCTTCACAGCCCTAAAGGATTCTCTGCAGAATTATCAGCAGCAGGCAATGCCTGTGAAGCTGAAGGACAAATGCCATGAGCACAAAAAGCAAAATGTCACTTTTAGCCATTGCCTTTTAGAGCTGGTGAATTCCTCCTCTTCCCAATGCTCTGCAATCTACCAAATCCAGCACTCTCTGCCCTGCACGGTGTGATCCAGTAACACCAGCTGCCTACCTGGGAAGAGGAGAGGGAAAACCAGGGGCAGGAATGACACTCATTCCCCAGAGAAAGGCTTGGAACTGGTTCCTCTACAGAGCCATGGAGGCAGACATTAACTGGGTTAACCTGTGGATCCTTTATTCCTCAAAAATAAACTTCAAATTTGAGTCTCACTCCTAAAAGTCAGAGGGAAATGTCTGGTGTGTCTCATCCCAACAGGGACAGCTGAGATCCAGGGGAGTAGGACAGCAGAAGAGGCAGAAAATGCTTCACACAACCTGCATTTTCTTCTCAGCGTTGGGTGGAAAAAATACCTCAAAGGGGCACTGAGGAGATCCACAGGGGAATAAACACAGGAAGAGAGCAGGGACAGCCTGGCTGATCTGGCCGCCACCCCCCAGCAGTGTCAGCAGCTCCTGGGATTTTACTGCGATCTTTGTGAGACAGTGTACGTTCCTTAAAACAACCCTGGAGTTACATCCAAGTTTCTCCAAGGAATAAAAAATGTTCAAAGCCTCTGAAAGAAGCATTGAAGCCTCTTGAATGTGGGGGGAAAAAACCCTGGAGAAATAGCCTGGCTGAGTGATAGGAGGCACAGCACCAAGGATGGGGCATCCCAACATCGTCCCTCCCTGAATTGTAGGATTGAAGCCAGTAAGGTCGAACACAGGAAGCATTGCCATGAGTATATTTTTTTTATGGAAGTGTTTGGGTCATGAGAAACACAAAACCGCCTAAATATAAACAGCACATATTCCCTGGAAGGGTTCAAGGCCATGTTGGACAGGGCTTGGAGCAACCTGGTCTGGTGGAAGGTGCCCCTGCCCACAGCAAGGAGTTGGACTAGATGAGCTTTAAGGTCCCTTCCATCTCAAACCATTCTGGGATTCTGTACTACAGGGGTGGTTTGAATCTCTCCTGCTCTTCCCTACCCCTGCAGTGACTTCCTTGCCCTCACACACAGAGCAGGGGAGCAGAGCCAGCAGCAATCCAGCCCCTCATCCTCGGCATCAGACCCTCCTTTCCTCCCTGGAATTGCTGTGCTTCTGCCATACACCGAGTGATTAGTGTGAGTGTAAAGTTATGGAGCGAGAGATCCAATCACAGGCACAACTCCAACTCTGCACAGGCCTATCTGAAAGGGTAAGTGTTCCACAGGTTTTTTTCATGCCTGCAACAATCTACACAAATAGGCTTTTAAATTAAGCAGTGATTTGGAATATAAGTGAGTGCATTTAAGCTGCTAAGAGATGGAAAGATCCTAATGGCTGAAATATTTGTCATATCACAAATAAACTGGCTGTATGGGGAGCTACTAATATAACTAATTTTTACCAAATCCTTCACTGCTCTGTGACAGAAAATGAGGTCAGCATAGGTTGAGGCAACAGCAAATGAGCAGCTGTCAGAAGGCAGCACAGAATACTGATAAAGGACTGTGCTGCCTGCCCACAGAAACAGGAATCAGTTTGTTCAAATTAAGATACAGCTTTTCCAGAACATCCAGGATTTTAATAGAAAGGTGCCAATGAGGCTTTCAATGAATCCAGAATACAAGAGCATTCCGAGGTATTTCCTCCCTACACCCCCAGGCCTAGGATCGTCCCATTTTTATCCACATTTTTATCATGAAGTTTGTGTGATTTTGGAAGGCACTGGGGTGTCAAAGAGGGCAGGAGGTGCCTTGGGACAGCTGATGAGAATCCCTGGGATTTCTACAGTTCCTCTGGAGTCTTTCAGTTACAGGAATTAAACTCTGACTTAATCTGTCACTCACAAGGAGAAAAAGTGAAATGAAGAGGAATTTGGAGGGCTTGGCCCACTTTAATAGAGAAAAAACAACCCCAATGCCCACAGAGATGGTGCCTGGCAGTGCCTGGAGCAGCTCTTGCACCTCTAGGGGTTGAGGAGCCCCCCAAAATCACCCAGTTTCTGTCAGTACAAGGTGCTGTAAACTGCCTTGGGGAGGATAATACATCCAGAGAAGAGGGAAATGCATCATGTCAGGGCTGCAGCAACAGCCTGTGTTTTTCCTGCCATGCTCTAAAGGCTGCCTCAAACATTTAGGACCAACTGGGATGCAGCCATAGTCTGGTTATATGAGAAAAACAACAGACTTGTTTTCATTCTCAGAAAGAAACCAAGCACACTTTGGAAGGGGCTCCTTTACAGGCATGAGCAGCCGCTCTTTGAATAAGGGGAGGATTTTGGTCATAATTTTCTCTAAACAGCAAACGAATGAAAAAACCATTTGTCTCTGTTGGACAAATGGGAAACTGAGGCACAAAACGTCTTCCATAAGAATCATAGAATTACAGAATATCCTGAGCTGGAAAGGATGCACAAGGACCAGCGAGTCAACTCCTGGCCCTGCACAGGACACCTCAGCAACCCCACCCTGTCCCTGAGTCTTGCCCAAACACTCCCGGAGCTCTGGCAGCCTTGGGGCAGAGCTGCCCTGGGGAGCCTGTTCAGTGCCTGACCACTGTCTGGGGGAAGAACTTTTGCCTAATACTCACCCTAATCCTCCCGGCACAGCTCCAGCCATTTCCTCAGGTCCTGGTATAAGGGAAGAGACCAAGTGTCTTCACCGTGGCAGCCTGAGAGTGACCCCACTATGGCAAAAACAGGTCAGAGAAAGGACCAGGGCGTCCAGTTTTCATTTGGGATGAAATTTAATTCAGGTTTGCTCACATTTAACCCCAACTCCCTGTGCCACATGAGAAAGGCTCTCCTGGTATCAATGCCCAGGGAGCTTTGACAGCAGAACAGCTATCACTTGGGAGTGTCAGCCAGTTTAAGAATAATAAGCTCAACATGGATTAGCAATAAAACTTAAAGCTCACTACACTCTCTACAAGGAACAGTAGAAAGGTTCATATTTGATAACCATTAAATGGTTTAATGAAATAATTATAACCCAGACTCCTGAGCCCAGTCAGGATCAATAACTATGAGCTCTAAGCAACAGCATGACCCGAGTTCTGCCATTTTCCCAGTGCTCCCCAGCAGGCAGTGTGTGACCACAAATGAGATTGACTGGAAAGTTGCATTAAAACACCCCCATCAAGGGCAATCATAGATTAAAGGCCACTGTGGCACTGCAGTGGGCTGGTCAATACGCTTTATTTTCTGCATCACCTCCAATTTTGCCACCCTCCCTCCCACTAGTAGTGGGAGTCGATGTGCTGTCGATGTCTGGTGCTGGCAGAAGCTGCATTAATGCAGGCTCACAAAAGCCGGGCACATGGCATTATCACTTCACTCACTTTCAAATTACAGCCTAATGCTGTCTCCAGGCAGCCTGTGACGCGTTAACACGATGTGTGGTTTGCTGGTGCTGGGCTAAATATTTCATGGCTAAAGATTCCAGTCGAGATTTGCCGACCAAAATAAACCGTGGCCCAGTGGGAAATCATTCCTGATAAAGGGAGTTGGGCATTGGAAGAAAATCAACAGGAAAGGGATGAGGATGATGTGGGAATGGGGAAGAAGAGCAGGGAAGGTGTGAGGGGAGAAGGAGGGCTGCTGAGTCCCTGTGTCTGCTGAGTCAAGGCAGTAGGACAAATAAATAAATCCAGTGATGGGGGAGAGGTGGTGAAAAAACCAGTATAAGTACCTGCACTTGTACGGTAAAAACCGTACAAGGTACTCACTTGTGCAGGTACTCACTTGTACAGGCGCTTCATAGAAGCACCTGCACTTGCTCCCAGGTACAGGCTTAGGTACCCTGTTGCTGCTTTTAAATGTCAAAAAATCCCCACATGACACATGAAATGCAGGTGGATAACCCAGAAAAAATGCTTTATTTTGCTGGATATGCTTTATTTTCTGCTGAAACTCCTAAACCAGTCCATCACACCTGTACCTGTGCCCTCCTCTGCCACAGGCTGCGTTATCCCCACTTCCCCAAAGGGCTGGGCAGCCCTGGCTTTGCAGCCTGGCAAAGGAAAGCCTTGATCCACTGCTGGTCTGGGTGCAGGGCTCAAAGGCACAAACCTGTTAATCCTTGCTTTTCCCAGCCCCAGTGCATTGACTGCCTTCTCCAGCAGACACTGGACTTTCAGTTGGAACAAAACAACCATGGACTCAATTCTGTGATGGAAAAACAGGCTCTTGACCAGGGAGAGGAGGCAAGTGCTGAGGCTCAGCACTGAGCAGGCTCTTGGATTCCTGGTTTAGCTGCATTTTGCCTTCACATCAAGCCCTACTATAATGGGAATTTCAAATCACAACTTTTACACAGGGGTTTTTTTTGTCCCTTCCTTACAATCAGCTGTTGCCACCCATCAGCCAGTTCCCACCTTTCCTGAGGTGTTTTTATTCTTTTTTTTGTGTGTGTGTGGGGGGAGGGGGAGTTCTTCAGGGCTGAGTGAGAGAGTTAATACCATCTTTAGAGTGGCTGACTTAACCCACTGCTTCTAAAATACTCTAAAATACCACTTCGCAAACCCCATTTCCATTATGTGTCCCTTAGGGCAACAAAGGTATTGCACACTATTAATGGGAGGTGCCGCTGTGGATCCAATTAAAAGCTGTATTTTGGAGTTATATAATTCAAAACCTAGAGGGGCAACCAAAAGAGGCACCTCTGTGCCATTCCATGGTCAGGTGCTGCTATCTGGTGGCCCAGCATCAGCAGTGCCCCCAGCCTCCCAAACTCAAAGGCATTTAAACACTGCAGTGCAACACTGATTTCCCTCTCCATTTCGTGAGATTAATGTCTTGGTTATTCCCCTAATTATTATTAGGGAATTGTAACAGCTGGCAGTGCAGAGGATGCTGTGGTCAGCAGGCACAGGCAGCAAGGGGACACTGAGGGACAGTCCTGTCACTGTCCTATCCCAAGGTAACCTGGGACAGGTGAAATTGTTCGCAGTGGTGTGTTCAGGGCTGTGTTTGGGGTTTGTGATGGAAACAGGGATGATCACACAGGGATGGCTCAATTGCTGCTGAGCAGTCCTTGCAGAGAGGCCTGATCTACTTCTCACTCCACCAGTGCAGGCTGGGGGTGCCCAAGGAGCTAGGAGGGGACACAGCCAGGACAGGTGAGCCCAGGAGATATCCCAGGCATTATGAGGTCATGCTCAGTACAGAGCTGGGGGAAGGAGAGGGGAGACAGTATAGAAATTTGTCTTCCCAAGTCACCATCAGGTGTGATGGCGCCTGGCTGTCCTAGGGACAGCTGAACACCTATCTGTGCGGCAAAATTGGGAATAAATTTCTCTTTTGATTTTACCAATGAAATTGTCAACCCACAGGCTCTCTCAGCATCCTTGTGGCCTCAAGCACCACACACAGCTCTGGCACTACAAGCTAGAAATGATGTGAACATACTTTAAGGCCACAGCCAGCCAATGAACGTTTGCCTAGTCTAGAGGTGCAATCATGAAGTGGACGTGATCTCTGCCTTGGATCCCATGGCAGGTTGCATCACAAGCAGCACAGAGCTGTGCTGGAGGTTTGGACTGGACACAGGAAATTGAGAGTGAGCAAACACTGGGACAGGCTCCCAGAGCTGGGTGGTGCCTCTGGTCTGGCATATTAGTGTCTTTAACACCAGGTTTTTCTTTTCTGACCCACTCAGGCAGCTGGACCCATCAGATCAAGTTCTTTCCCACTGATTCTTCCCTAGGGATTTTCACGCACTGCACTTACAACTTAATGGAAGTGTCATTCCACTGCTGCAGGCTTGATTTATATAGCTGCTGCTATATAACACACAACATAAACTTCTGACACACTACTGCCACCCATAACCACCTCGCCCCCATCCAGCACCACCTTCTCCAAACCTTGAGCCACCCCTCTGGACTTGTCTTCCTCCAAAGTCAAGATACTTCAGCTCTTAAATGCTTCCAAGCAATTAATTATTTTCTCCTGCCAATTAATGATAACCAGCTTCCAAGAAGCACCTTATTCTAAAGCACCAGCTCCCTTTTCCCTAGTACAGTACCCATGTGGATCCTGCTCAGGTACCATTATCCATATTTACCCTTCTATTTTAATTTTCTCTTAACATTGGTCAAGACTGCATGCACAAATAAGCAAACACAGAGACAGGGTGATGCCCATTAAATAGCTTTTATTCTTTTAGGACATGAACTGCATTTCCACTTGTTACAGTACTGTAAAGTGCAATGATATTCATCTCCCTCCTGTGCACACTTTCAAGTATTTAAAATGCCCAGAAAATGTGGTGGGTTTTTTCAACTTTTTTTACAGCAGCTGAGTTATGGAGTTTTAATCTGGCAAAACCAACCCAGATGTGCCTACAGGTTTGGGTCCTTCAACTCTAACCCCCAGGCAGGGGGGGTCCTCCAACACTAACTGCTAGTGGAATGCATTTCCCAGTGTCCTTAGTCCACCTCCTCGATGGTTGGTCCAGAAGAGGCTCCACCAGAGGGAGGAGCTCCACCACCTGGGAATCCTCCAGGCATCCCACCAGGCATTCCTCCAGCGCTCTGGTACAGCTTGGTGATGATGGGGTTGCACACCTTTTCCAGCTCCTTCTGCTGGTGCTCAAACTCCTCCTTCTCTGCTGTCTGGAAAAGACAAGAACCTGGTTCCTGCTGCTCTCGCTCACAGACACAGCCCAAGAATGAACCAGCACTACCTGGATTATGTATTCCAAGAAAACAGGCTTATGTTTAGCCCATATTATCTTAACATATGTTCAGCCCCACCAAGTCAGATTTGCATTACACAATGCAAGGCAACTTCTGCTTGGTCTAGTCTCAACACAACCTATTACTGATCAATCCTCAGTCCTAAGGTCCTGCTGCTCCAGGAGCAAGATAAGCTAAAAATCACTCTTAGAAGTCACCCAGCTGGAAAAAGGAGTGGAAGCTATGTACTTGCAAGCTGTGGTCGCTCAGACATCCAAGGAAGGAACTTGGACCAACACAAGTCTTTCGACTTCTGGTGGAAACTACGAATGGCATTGGAATCACTTTCATCACAGCAACCAGTGTTTCTCCTCCATCCTCCTCAACCAGCCAGGCCAGACACCAAGAATATGGAATATGACATACCTGATTCTTGTCCAGCCAGTTGATGATTTCATTGCATTTGTCCAGGATTTTCTGCTTGTCCTCGTCAGAGATCTTGCCCTGGAGCTTCTCATCTTCCACAGTTGCTTTCATGTTGAAAGCATAGGACTCCAGGGAGTTTTTCGAGGACACCTTATCCCTCTGCTTCTCATCCTCTGCCTTGTATTTTTCTGCCTCCTGCACCATCCTCTCAATGTCTTCCTTGCTCAGCCGGCCTGCAGGACAGAGGGCAGGTGGCTCATGCTCAGTTCTTTTCAGTGGAACATTCACAAATTCTGATTAGAAATTATACACTTGGACCTTAGTTTGGGCAGGCAGAAGACACGCAGAATGTGCCTTTCCAGGAACTCACAAACCATGGCAATAAAAAGAACAAGGCTTACAGCTATAAACCAACACAAAAACACCAATTACAGGCAAGTTTTGGTTGAAACAGAAGGCACAGTTAAGTACATCTTCAGTCTCCCACCCTCAGAACACAGAGGTCCTTACCCTTGTCATTTGTGATGGTGATCTTGTTCTCCTTGCCAGTGCTCTTATCCACAGCAGACACGTTCAGGATGCCATTGGCATCAATATCAAATGTTACTTCAATCTGAGGGACACCTCTGGGAGCAGGGGGAATGCCCGTCAGCTCAAACTTGCCCAGCAAGTTGTTGTCCTTAGTCATAGCACGTTCTCCTTCATACACCTAGTAAGGAAAAGCATCCATTCTGTCATTAGGATTGACCATATTATTAAATTTTACCAGGCTATTTATTATCCTGAATGGACATGGTCGCTCAGACATCCAAGGAAGGAACTTGGACCAACACAAGTCTTTCGACTTCTGGTGGAAACTACGAATGGCATTGGAATCACTTTCATCACAGCAACCAGGTATTTACTGACTACAAGGACACACCAGCTCTGACCTAGGAGTTACAGTAAGAATCAGTATCTTATTCCGTAAGTGCGGTATCACCTCAGCCCAGAGCTCTCTGCTTACCTGGATCAGCACTCCAGGCTGGTTGTCAGAGTAAGTGGTGAAGGTCTGAGTCTGCTTGGTGGGGATGGTGGTGTTGCGCTTGATCAGGACTGTCATGACACCTCCAGCTGTCTCGATACCCAGAGACAGAGGAGTCACATCCAGCAGCAACAGGTCCTGCACATTCTCAGACTTGTCTCCAGACAGAATAGCAGCCTGCACAGCTAGAAAGACAAAAACAAATATTAGGAGTCCTGCTTCAGATAAACTGCACACTAAGTTATGCACGTGGCTCGCTCAGACATCCAAGGAAGACTTTGGCCATCATTAGTAGACTTCTGGTGGAAACTACGAATGGCATTGGAATCTGATTCATCATTGCAAGTCCACAGAATATCACACTGTTTGGGAAAGCTTTAGGGATTCAGACAAGGCTTCAGCTCAGATAACACAGCTTGTACCACCAGTTCCCACAGCTGCAGCATGTGAATCACACTTACCTGCACCGTAAGCCACAGCCTCATCAGGATTGATGCTCTTGTTGAGCTCCTTCCCATTGAAGAAGTCCTGCAGCAGCTTCTGGATCTTCGGGATGCGTGTGGAACCACCCACCAGCACAATGTCGTGGATCTGGGACTTGTCAAGTTTGGCGTCACGCAGGGCCTTCTCCACAGGGTCCAAGGTGCCACGGAACAGGTCTGCATTGAGCTCCTCGAAGCGTGCCCTGGTGATGGAGGTGTAGAAGTCGATGCCCTCGTAGAGGGAGTCTATCTCGATGCTGGCCTGGGTGCTGGAGGACAGGGTGCGCTTGGCACGCTCGCAGGCGGTGCGCAGGCGGCGCACAGCACGCTTGTTCTCGCTGATGTCCTTCTTGTGCTTGCGCTTGAACTCGGCGATGAAGTGGTTCACCATGCGGTTGTCAAAGTCCTCCCCACCCAGGTGAGTGTCCCCTGCTGTGGATTTCACCTCAAAGATGCCATCCTCGATTGTCAGGATGGACACATCAAAGGTACCACCTCCCAGATCAAAGATGAGGACGTTCCTTTCAGCACCGACCTGGAAGAGAGATCAATTTTCATTAATTCACCATGTAGAGTAGATAATGACCAAGTTTTTTAAGTATATAGATTTTAATGCAGTTTAACATTTTAGGGTAGAGCTTTCCCTAAATAATTTTGTACCGAATTCCAAATATGACTCTCCTCAAAGATTTCAACAGATAGATTTTTTAGCAAGCTACGGTACATCTAGTTTAAAGAAAACGTACAAAATATAACCAGCACATTTCTTGCAATAACTTTAGTTAAAGCTATTCAGATGGCCCAGAATCCTTCAATCTGTTTCAAGCAAGACAGAACAGCTCAGGAAGATGAAGAATGGGAGTAAAGGGTGGTCATGGGAAACCACCCATATAATTAGGGCAGCCAGGCCCAAGGGTGGCCCAGAGCAAGGTCCTGGGGACAGACAAACTTGGGGGTTTTTTGGGTGTATCCCATTAGATGTAACTGCAAGTATTGCTAAATTTTAGAAGTTACACTGTGCATGTATGTTAACAGATTTTATGCACCCTGAAGAGCTTTAATTAAACACACACTCTCTACCTTACTATACTAAAATGGTCCAGAGTATTTTTCTTTGGTTTTAGGCAACAAAACCCTTTTTCCAAAGGATTTCACTTTAGAACATTAGAGCTTAATTAAATGTTTTGCTTGAAGAGACTTTCTGCCTAAGAAAAAAAATCCCTTTTTTGAAAATAGTTGGCTTTTTCAACTATATTCCAGAGAAAGCTGCAGCCTCTCTCTCTGCATTTGAGGAGAAATAAACTCTCAGTGCTACAGGCCTTAGCTTCAGGGAGGGCATGGGCTGGGGAGGACAGAGAAGAGACTTGGATGAGAACAGGGGTACTTTCTTTCTGAGGCACAGCGCTTTGCTGCTGGTGCAGATTCTTCTTATAAGTTTTCAGTGTTTTCCACTTCAGAATAAACCTTCTGGATTCTTCCCACTGCCTTGGCATTTGTGGGGGTACCTGAATGTTGTGTTTTACTCCATACACCTTTACTGTTTTGCCACCAGACAGTGACCACTCCATACCTTTTTGTCCAGCCCATAGGCAATGGCAGCTGCTGTGGGCTCATTGATGATTCGCAGCACATTGAGCCCTGCAATGGTTCCAGCATCTTTTGTAGCCTGACGTTGAGAGTCATTGAAATAGGCTGGGACAGTCACCACTGCATTAGTAACAGTCTGAAAAACAGTAACAAAACAGCTCAGTTATCTGTGTCAACTACTCAAGAGAATTATTCATTACATTCTTTCAGTCCTAAGCCTCACCTTTCCAAGGTAAGCTTCTGCGATTTCCTTCATTTTGGTTAAAACCATGGAAGAAATTTCTTCTGGGTAGAAACTCTTTGTCTCGCCTTTGTACTCCACCTGCACTTTGGGTCTGCCAGCATCGTTCACCACAGTGAAAGGCCAGTGCTTCATGTCAGACTGGACTACAGAATCATCAAACCTGCGCCCAATCAACCGTTTTGCATCTGGAAAAGAGGATTTGACCACATTAATGTTACATTCGTTCATTAAATTCTTCTTAAAAATGCAAACAACCCTGCAACACTACCCTGAACCTGGAATTATTGCTGCCTTGTCAAGGTCCAGGTGCAGGCACTGGGTTGCACCTCTCAGATACGCCCAAACTCAAAAATACTACAGCTACTGTACTATAAACCACAGTGTGAGACACTTAAGGCCACTTACTACAAACTGCCACGAAAACCTGCAGCAAGTAAAGTTTTTAGCTCTAAGGCAAATACTTTCCCTATATATAAAATTAATTATTAATAATCTCCTTGCATTAAGCTAAAAACAAATTAGGCATTTTAATTTCTAAAAGGAAGCTCCAAACCTGCTATCAGCAATTAATGTAACATAATCTTTGCTGAGCTCCCGTACACACAGCCCTGCCTTACCAAAGACAGTGTTGGTTGGGTTCATGGCCACCTGGTTCTTGGCAGCATCTCCAATCAGCCTCTCTGTGTCTGTGAAGGCCACATAGCTTGGTGTGGTCCTGTTACCCTGGTCATTGGCAATGATCTCCACCTTCCCATGCTGGAACACACCAACACAGGAATAAGTGGTGCCAAGATCAATCCCAACAGCTGGTCCCTTCGACATCTTGTCTGAAAAAAACCCAAGAAAATAAAAGGAATTAACTTAGCTATAAGGGAAGAGTTACTGAAGGTTGCCCAGTGAAGCTGTTGCTGCCCCATCCCTGCAAGTGTTCAAGGCCAGGCTGCAGCAAACCTGGTGTACTAGAAAGTGTCGCTGCCCATGCCAAGTTGCAATCGGATGATCTTAAAGATTCCTTCCAACCCAATCCACTCTGCTATTCCAGGATGACCCCCAGAATCCCAGTCCCGCTATCCCACGTGGTACAAGCACACTGGGTGCATTCCCTACCCCCGCCGCTTGGCGGCTCACCCCCCCCCCGCAGTGGCGCGGGACTACAAGTCCCAGCGTGCCCCGCGCCGCGT
>VWZF01004996.1:493218-520173 GCA_013396755.1 Sclerurus mexicanus
GGGAGGGATGTTGTTTTTGTAAATCATGGGCAGACTTTCAGTAGGACCTAAGAATAGGCACCTTGAAATTCCACAGTGACATTTAGATGTGCAACCACACTTGGCAGAGCAGAGTGATAGCAAGTGAAGGCAGCCTGGAACAGCAGTGAGTCAGTGCAGGGAGGAGGGCAAATGACTCATTATTTTAGAAATGAAAGGCTGTTAACAAACTGGACCAAAGTAACTCATTTACTGTATATCAGAAAAATTAAGACTTGGCAGGCTGGACATTTAAGTATTTTGTGTGTCGTTTTTCCTAATTATGGATTCTAGTGTTACTTTTCGATGTGAATTTAGTACATTAGGGATCAAGCACTGTTTCTCCTTTTAAGACTTTAAAACAGCATTGGGAGGAGAATAGAGATTATCAAAGACATACCTCCTGTTCACAGCACCAGCACTTATTTATACAACACTTGCATCAGCACTTCCTGGTTGAAGTTTGATAATCACACATGTGCAAGGCTGTCCCTTCCCTTTTCCATGATGCTCTCCCCCTCCAGTGTATCAGTTCAAATGGATCTGGGTTAAAAATAACCCAAAATTCCTAATACTGTACAGAAGTATTCAACTGCTCAACTCCTTTCAAAATCTGTATTGCTTGATCAGGTTGTTTTTGGTTTTTTTTACCAACTTCAGTGGGAGCCAGGGACAGTGCTTTCTCATGAATCAGGGGCAGCCTAGTCACACCTATGAGACTACTGTGTTGTCACTGTGTTTTGTTTTAAATACTGTCTGATTATGTTGCAATTTTTACTCCCAGATTTCAGGATTGCTGTTGTGGGGAGGCCTTTGCAAAACACCCTCGGGGAAAGAAGGCTGATGGTTTAGTTACCCTGAATTCCAACTGGAGCTCCCAGACTGGAGATTACTGTTGACTGGTTCAAAACATTTATCTGCAGAGAAGATCTGAACTGTTTGAGCACAGGTCAGGTGGTTGTTCAAGGTTTCCTTGTCATCTCGCAGCTCATGAGATCAGTGAAACACACAGTAAGGTCACAGGAGTGGGAGAATAATGCCACCAGGGGTTTATATCTGTGCTGGCACTATTTACCACCTCTGTCCTCAGCCAGAATATCTTAGGTGAAATAGAGAAAGAAGTGGAAGAAAAGACACTGGTTTTGTGATACACTCAAGGTCTCACATGTTTCATACCATGTCATGTAACTTAGACTGAAAAACATCTAGGAAAAAGACCAGCTTCCCCATGCTTTCCATGCAAATATGCACATAGTCCTTGTCAGTTTAAAAAGCGTATTTTTAACTCCACATTTTTTATCTTGGGTTCAGCTTGACAGCATGTAACACATCACGCCACAGAAGATGGAGCACTGTACAAGTTGAGTTGAGCTGCAGCACTTCAACTGCAGCACCTTTATTTATAAAACAACCAAACAAAAAAAATTATGAAATCATTGATTCAAAGGAATCAATAATAAATATTTGCTTTCCTCTGAGTTGTTCAGACATAGTACAAGTATACCAATTATAGCAGGTAGAAGAGATGGAAGCTTAGTTCAGCTGCTGAGAAACAAAAGAAAGCTACATAACATGACTTGCATTTAATCACACTAGTAATGACTGGTATATGACAGTAAATGCTTTAATACACTATTTTACAAAAAGTTTGGCTTATAGTTCATTTGCTTCCCTTGTGCAAGTCCCCATAGCATCACCCTGAGCTCAGAAAATAGAATGCCTTTGGAATGATGTCTTTCTCCTGTTCCCTTTGAGTAATGAACTTTTCCCCTCAGGTTTCCTGCTGGCGGCTGAAGTGCAGCACTGACTGTGTGTTCCCCTGGGACATGACTGATGTGGGGGCTGGAAAGCACCACACCATTTCAGATTTAGAGATTTTAAATCATTGTGATGCCCATGTTTCCTAAGCAGGGCCACAAACCTTTGTTGCATGGCAGGAGAGGTGCTTTTTCTGGCAGGGTTTATATCCAGGGGAGTGTGCTGATACTTGGATGGCAGGTACCTGAATGGCCTGCTTCCCAACAGGGCTTGGAACAGCCAGGAATGATCACACACTCCAGGCTTCAGCGATTTCACCAAGGCTCACAAAGCTTTCAGCCCATGCAGGCAGACTGATGCCTCGTAGGGCAGGGAGTAACTTCTCTGCTTCAGGAGGGTTGGGGGACCAGGAGAGGGTTGCCACACCTGATCTGTCCTGCAGCTAGTTCCCAAAGGCCTCCAGAAACTCTGCCAGGAGCAGGCTGTCGAATTCTCCGAGCCTCCAGGCTGTAGACAGAGGATCCTCCTTCCCTGCTAATTACAAGTCTGGTCTGTGACTCAAAGCCAACCCACAGCCTTTGGTTCTCAGGCTGGAACTAACTCAGCTGTTGGAATTGTCACTCCCAATTTGTGGTGAAGAGCTCCTGATTGCTCAGGCATGAGAGATGCACTCCAGGCTTTGTGTGCATGGAGTGAGGATCCTCAGATGCAGCACAGGTGACATTAAGCACAATAAGCAACGATAGAAGAAGCCACAGACTGCTTTAGCCATCTTACTCCTGCTCTTGGGATTTTCCCAGCTCTGGAGTGGCTTGTGAGGACTCTGCAGTGCCTGAACCTTCAGGGCTCAGGAAAAGAGCAACTGCAGAGGAATCACAGGCACTTACAGCTGCTGCTCCAAAACAGATGATTAGAAATGTTCTCCTGGAGCATCCAGGGAAGCTTTCTAGTAAAATGATAGAGTATCCAACACCAGTAGCTGTCATGGAATCAGCAGCATATCAAACACCTCATACCAGGTATCCTTTGCTTAAACCTGTGACTCAGGATTGTCTTCCCTGCACAACATCAGTACTTTGTCTCATCAAGTGTTGACTCAGAGGTAGAGAAAGCAAGTGAAATTTTGGTACATCTGATGAAAATAGGTGACTGCTCCCAAGAAGAGAAGTTCTCACATAGTACAGAGCAAGTTTGAAAACTATTTCCCACATGAAAGTAGCCCAAACAGGGCTTGGCTTTGATCAGGTTGTCTAAGATCTCAAGTGAGCAAGTTAGAATTCTGGCTCTCAGTCAAAAAAGGAGATAAATTACAGTCCTGGAGTGAAAGAATTATAGATCTGTGGTTCTTCCGTGCTGATTCATCTTCTCTAGACTCAACCCACAAATTGGAGAAAACCTTCCCTCCCTCAAATAGAAAAAAAAGAAACCCACCCTCATTTTTTTAACAGAAAATCATCATCCAGGAATAAAGGGATCTAGAACCTACAAGCTCAGTGTCTTGTGTGTAGCAGTAGTCAGAGCCAAGTCCTTCAGAGGAAAATATAAATGACAGAACTATGCATCTGTCTCCAGAGGAAGCCTGTCCCTATCTCCCATCCTTTTCTATTGGCCTTCAACTTGAAGTGTAAGACTTTCTATTCCTTGGAAAAGTTTATTCTGAAATCACAAAAATATTTTCTACAATTCTTGCACTTTCTTAATGGTCTTGCTGAAGGTTTAAGCCTCAGCTATAGCACGTGGCCCAGCATTTGATGCATGAATGGAACAATGCATACAAGTATTTCCTAGTGGAAGCAGCATTGTGCTTGTTTACCTGTCCCAGGTATATTGTCCTCATATCCTTTAGTCTTACCTGGAGGTCACCTCAAGAGTGTTGTTCATTCAATCTTGGGAAGACCTCTCCATAAGGCTTCTATAATCCCAAAACTGGGGATTTCACCCCCTGCCAATAACAAAGGTATCTTCCAAATGCTTCATTCAGGCTTTTTGGTGAAATAGTGGCCCTCACCTCCTGAGGTGGGTTCAATGCCCAGTTCTCATCTCATCTCATTTGCCACAGCTACCACTCCACTGGGGTTCATGTGGCTTTGCAGTGCTGGCCTTAAAAGCAGAGCAAGCTCCTGGCCCTGTCTCTGGGCACATCTGTAACTTTGTTCTGGCAATTAAAGCACCTCTGTTTTCTTGTCATAAAGGGTCCTTCCTCATTCATGCAGAGTTTATTTCAGACACATGCCTTAATACTACATCTCTTGATCTTTTTGAGTGATCCTTTCATTTCCACTTTAGTTACAGTCTCCAGAAGTGTTTCACTAGAAGACTGAATGCAGAAAATGTAAAGCACCTTCAGTCCCCTCTGAGGCTGGACACCAGCCTGCCCTCAAAATCTTCAGATAAGACAATGCATCTTTGAGAGAGTTCTCCAAAACCAGTACAAGAGACTTCTTTCTCCCCACAAAACCTCTCTGGAATATTATGCATCTTTATGTCTCTGTTGATTTCTTTCAAAAAATCCTGAGGTTTGGCTTCTTTTCACCTATCCAGCACTTTGCTATTGTAGTTTTTAAATGCTCAATGTTCCATTTAAAAAAAAAAAGTTCGCTTTTCCCTCAGTGTGTTTTTCTTCAATAAAAGAAAATCCCGTATCAGAACCTCAGTGCTGGAAGATGTATAAGCATTAAGTGGAAGGGCTCCTTGTGGTGTGAAGAATCACAAGTGATTAAAATTAAGCTGACCAGGAGGATAACTAGCTAATCTAACAATTCCTATGTGGCTGGTGGTGTGTGAAGTGTTTCTGGGAATCAGGAGACTTCCAAGGGTCACACGGTCTGGAAGGCCCGGCTCTGGGCAGGCACCATGACCAGTGTCGCTCCCATTTTCATCAGGTTGTTGTAGTCGACTTTCTTTGGCTCCATCTCCTTTCCTTCCACCTCCCTCTGGCTATACTGGGGAGGGGTGAGGTGGGGAGTAGCTTCCGTGGACAAAGTCCGTTGGCTGCGGGAGGCACTGTTGGCTGTCGACCTGGTGGAGGAGGAACCTGAACGCGAGCTCCTGGAGCCAGAGGAGGAGGAACTGGGCTTGACCAGGTGGGCCTTGGGTGCCTCTGCATCTTCTCTGCAACCAAACAGATGACAGGGCTCAAACACCACGAGAACAGAACCACTTGCTCATTTCACCACTGCAATAAGCACTTGCTCACTGAAGCTGCAAATCACCAAATCTGTCCAGAAATCTGTTTTCTGTTATCTGTTTTCTGAATTTTGTGCTGTGCAACTTTGTGGACTGAACTCCCTGTTGCCCTGCAGAGCTGTTGGTCAAATGAGTTTGGAATAAATGCACACTGTTTATGACCAGCTCTGTGTGCAGTTCTGGTGTGTGGAATGAATGCTAAGTGTCAGTGCAAACGGCTCAGGTAGAACTGTCTGCTCTGTAATCCTTAGTCATTATGAGAAATGGCCTGGGCAAGACTAGCTTAAACCGGTTCTTCCTCTTAAAATAACCTGTGGGGAGGAAAGGAGGTGCAAGAACTGGGTTCTGAGAGAGAGAGAGGATGTAATGTTCAGGCGTGAAAAGGTGATATAAGAGGGTGAGGCTCAAACTGAAAATTCATGCAAGATGTGAAAGCAAACAAGAAAAAGGGAAGGGAAGGAATCAGCAGAGACTGCTTTTTTGTTGGCAGCCTGACTATGAGGCAGAGGGCTCAGCTGCTGAAGGGATTACAGAGGTGCCTAATGGTGCACAGATGTCATATGAGGGCAGTCATACAAATAGACACAAAGATGGATCAAGGCAAGTGGGTTGTTTCTTCCAGGGCAGGAGCAGCTAAAACTGATTCCTGGAAATAGATCTTTTCCGCACTTTCCTTTTTGAGGAGTTTAGGCTGGGTTGGCTAGAAACCAATCTCTGCTTAGGGGAGTTAAGAGGCAGGCCTGGGACAGATGAGCTCAAAGAACATGTGTCAGCACTGCTGGGGTGAGGATGCTCCCTTCACACGCAGCTCAGGGGATTGCTCACCCCAAACTAAATCCAGAAGCACAGTTGTTCAAAAGACTCAAAGAGGACTGAGAGAACCTGCCTGCTTTGGAGCATTCCCAATAGAAGCTGCAATTGAAAAGAAGAAATAAGGAAGAGAAGGTGAAAGAGGATGAGAAAGAAAGAGAAGGAGAAGGAGAAAGAAAAGAAGAGAGAGAAGGAGAAAGAGAGAGAAGTAAAACCCCCAAAGTCCTCTCAGAGCCGCAAGGGACAAGTAGGTTGAATTTAATACCATAAAAGATTATGCAAATGCTTTAAAATGCTGAAATTGCAAATGTGAGAGAGAATAGTTTGTTTAGTTTTATGCTGTTTTGCCCTAGGGGTGAGTGGGGTAGTTTAGTCTAATTTTCTGGAAAGTCTTCACAAAGATTCTCACAAGTCAAGAAATTTGTCAGTGGTATTTCAGAGACTTTAAAAGCTTTTTAGAACAAACTTTGGTAACACTTATACCTACTTACAGTTACTTTGTAGTGAAAAGATGTGTGAAACTGCAAGGAGTGTGGGAGGTGGGGGAATAAGTAAAAGGCGTTACCTGATTTCATTTGGTGCCTCCTCTTCCTCATATCTCTTCTTTTCTTTCCTCCTTATCGTCAGCCTCACCACCGGGAAGAGGAGGGAGAGTCCCACCACCACTCCACACGCTGCCCCCGCGATCATGCCGATATTTTGGGCATCTGTTGTTCAGCAAACAAATGTATTAGGTGATAAACTCTCACTTGAGTTGCACGGTCAGTTTCTAGTCCCCACTAGAACTTACAGCACTGAGTATAAATCAGAACAGGACATATTAGTTTATTTATTTAGGTGTGTCTCCACCTAGAAGCTGAACCAGTTGCTCTTCAGGCGCTGTTGCTAAAGCTGAGCTGATAGTGAGAAAAGCAATCAGCTCTGGGAGGGTGGGCTCGCAAGTCCCGTGCCGTCAGCTTAGAATGGGGAGGGAAAAATCCTCTGCTATGAGCACAAAGCCACAGAAAGTACAGACAGGGCAGCCCACATGTGAAACACGGCACCAAGCAGGTTCCTGAGCTGAAAGTGTTTGAACTATTTCACTGTGAGCATTCCCCTCTCACCCCCAACTTACCCTGAAGTTATTACAACCTATTTCCAGAATGAATAATTTAATCGTGGGGGAAAAGTGACCTGAGCTGGGGCAGAGACGGAGAAAGAGGTAGAAAAGGAAGACCATCCTGTGCGTGGCATTTTTTATCCTAAATAGCAAAGATGAGAAGTTTCTCAGTGTTTATGGCCCTTAGTTGATACTTTGTGACAACTTCTGGTTGGTTAGGCTGGGCTGAACGTCCTTTCCTTAAGGCTCGTCCCTACGGAGAGTTTAGCAAACCTAAGTGAGGTTTGAAGCCAATTCAGTTCAATTGGCATAAAAGCTGCCTGTATGCTTTTACTTCAGATGCCTGAGGCAAACCAGTTTTCCTTGCTGCGTGACCATATTTCCAGGTATTTCAGGCTTGGCTGGGCAGAAAAGTTCCAAAGTTGTGGAATTTCCAAGAAGAGACTTCTCTGTTAGCAGTCTCTTATCACAGCAGTTCCAGCTCCTGCTAATCTCCTTTGAGAGCTGCTAAACTCTTTTGTTTGGATTTCTAAGAGCTAAACTCCACCCTTTTCCTGGCATGAATATGCAAAGAACAATACCAAGAGGTGCACACACCTTTGAGGGGTTAATCAGTAGGTAGGACACAGAATTTAACCTCTGGTGCTCGGGACAGAATTTATTAGATCTGGATTAAAACCTCACTGTCGAAGTTGCTTTTTATCCTGCACATTATTTCATTTAACAGTCAGCGTTTCCGGCTGTCTTTAGGTTGTTTAGTGTCCCAAATGCAACAGATACATAATTTGGAATTGGAATGATGGAGTACCCAGAGAGTTTATACTTGAGAATAATATGCAATCACTCCAGCCAGAAGTGCCTTAAAACTGCAGACTCTGGAACCTCTAACTCACAGTTTTGCCCCTTTGTATTTCGTTAGTCATTCTGAAAATCAACATTTCTAATAGATCAAAACATCTGAGCCCAAATGATGTTTTTATCACTTTAGGTTATACAGAGGCCTGCTTTGCAAACCCTAACTGCAATAAATAAGAATAAATAAGAACTCTTTTATAGGATTAAAGTGTGAAAGGGCAAAGGTGCGGCCCCGGGTGGGAAGCAGCTCCTGTGATGTGTCAACACTCGTCAGTGCCAATACTTACGCTGCACTGTCACCTGCACAGCACAGCTCTCCTGCCCAGCCTCGTTGGTGGCCACACACTGGTATAATCCTGTGCTCATCTGTGTGAGATTCTTCAGGAGCACTTGCCCGGGGTTAGAAATGTCTGGAACAGGAAAAACACCACAGGAATTAATCAAACAGGATAAGAAACCTTAACCATGGGTAGGACACAGAAGCACATATTGAATTTCTGCATCAAATCAGTTCCAGGACAATCAAAAGGTCATTTGTCAACCTTCAATAGGGCATTAAACAACCTCCTTGTGCTCAGGGTGGAGCATGCCACAAGGTTCAGCTGCAGCAGCAGGAGGAGCTGTAGAATCATCACTATCACTGCCACCAACTGATCCCATTTTTAGAGCAGGCACCTGACTGTCCATGTGCACGTCTCTTGGGCATTATCCAGCTCTGAGCGTTCCCAGAGATCCCGGGAAATGTCCCGACTTACTGACTCTGGAATTGGGTGGGAGGTGCTCTGCTCTGTCCTCCTCGTTGATGCGCTGCCAGCGGTAGGAGATGGGGGCAGTGCCAGAGGCAGAACGGCACTGCAGGGACAGCTCCTTCCCTTCCAGCATGTCCCCTTCCAGCCAGCACTTCGGCTTGGCAGGTTTCTCTAGGAGCAACAGAAGACAGGTCATGCAAACACAGCAGGCTGTTTACTCAGTGCAAACCCTCTCTTTGGCCAGGTACGTCATTTAAGCAGCTTCTAAGAGCTGCCTTCTCTGGAATGCATTAAGGAATCACTCCAGTGATGGTTTTTAGGGGACTTAAGCTTCAATTCTGTGCTACTCCTCAGCCGTAGGAGTGATATTATAATACTCTGTGGCAGTTCCCCTCAGTGGAGCTGTATCACCATCTTCCTCTTGCAAGCACTATTTAGAGAACATCCTTTCCTTTCCCCTCCTTCTCCATTTCTTCCTTCTCCCCTCAGTACCTGTCAGGGCATGGCACTTCTTCCATGGGATCACAACGTACACGGAAAAGCCAACCTAGAAGCTGAACTCAGGGAAAGGAAATACTAATTTCGGCAGCTTATTTGTCACCTCTACTGACTTGGCTCAGGTTGGGGTCCTGGGACATGAACTCACAGTCCACTGCAGGAGATCTGGACAGGGTGATTACCAGCTAAGACAGAATATCAGCCCAGTTTTGGTGATGAGATCATAGAGATAATTGGGAAAAAACGGTTCATATGATGTTGTGGACAATCACTTACCTCAAACTCGCTCTTTAGGCTCTTCCTGTGGCCTGTCCTTTGCCAAAAAATGCAAAGGCAGATATGGAGTTGGACAGTGAAGCCTGACTGTGAGATGTCTTTGTGCATTTATACCCTGCTGAAATAAATCTCTCTGCCGGAAGTGAGTCTGGAAATTCTTTTTTCTTTGGAAGAACAACAAAGTGTCCTTACCTACCACCTTGAGAGTGATGTGAGCCCACTTGTACCGCCCAGCATTTTTAACCTTGCAGATGTACTTCCCTGCATCACTGGACTGCAGAAAAATGATTTGTAAGGAGGCATCTCCAGCAAGGAAGTTGGATGTGAAGGAAACACGGCCTTTCTGCTCATCATTCAGGTCATCATAGACACGGCCCCCAGAGTAAGTGATCACCTGAGGGGCAGAGAGAAGCACTGACAGCCAGTCGTAATTGTACTTTCACACAGAACAACAAATAAAGCATTTCCAGGAACTCCAGACCAAGGTTTGGCATGGTTAAGTGACTTGCCAAGGGTCACACAGGAAGCCTGTGGCAGGATGGAAAATTAAATCTGGATTTCTAGCCTGAGAATAATACCTAAAGTGTATTTATGCTAGAGATTTATGTTGGAACATTTATGCAACTGTCAGAATAGACATCAGGTCATGTCACAATGTATCAAAGCAGTCTGTAGCTTTGGCTGAGCTAATTAAAGTTACTGCAGACCTACTCTTTATGGGTACTGAACTACTGTATTTTTTTCCTGAGACCAAGGATTCAATAACAGGGCCTGCAAAATCCAAGGTCATTTTTGAAAACCTGAAGGGAAGTTCTGAACTTTATCCAGTGGCGATTGATTACGTTTGAAGAAACCTTGATTGTAACTGAACCTGTTCCAACACAGCATGTGTGAATATCAAATAACTTTTATATCTGATAAATCTCTCTAAATCAGCTGTGTTTTCCAAACACTGCTTAGGTCATCAGAGTAACTTGCAAAGATCATCACAGGAGTCTTGCTAAATCAATGGCGGGTGGTGTCAAGACAGAAATAAGATGATTTTCTCATCAAACCTACCGCTTTCTGCACAGTTTCAGAGATGTGCAGCAGCCACTCGATGTCCAGGCTCCCCTGCTCCAGGAGCCCCAGGTGGTGGTGACAAGGCAATGTCACGTTTTCCTCAGCCACCCTCTTAAACTCAGTCTGAGCCTTGGAGAGCCAAACAGAACAGGAAGCTGAAAAACAGATGTCAGAGGTCAGGGTGCATCTCTTCCCTGGTGAGTGTTACCAGCCAGGTTTTGCTAGATTCTTCTTCATTTGCTTCACAGCATCATAGAAAACCCAACAGCCTGGCTTCCTGGACAGATTGCCGCTGATTAAAGGGGACATGTCCACACACAAAGGCATTTTCACACTGATATTGAAGCGCTGAGAGCAGATGGCTTCACACTCCAGAGCTGTCACTCCTGAAGTCACCTCTACATCCTCTGTACACTCAAAATTTCAGATAACCTCCTTCACCTCTTACTACTTTAATTTATAAGTAGGATTTCCACACAGAAATCCTTCAGAGCCCATCACTTTATCCCAATGTCAGTCTGACAAGGTTTGGAGTATCTTCCCTCATGATGTTCATGTATTTCAGCACTGGAAATAAAAGACTAGGCTAGGAAGAAGAGGGTTAAACTTAAGAAAAGCGTGGTACAAGTAGGACAGGAAAGTGTCTTGGAACAGCTAAGTCGAGAAAAAATATAAATGATCAAAACCCGTTTGTCAGGATTTTGAGCAGGAAGAAAAAGGGGAGGAAAGTACCAAGTGGACCCACTAGAGGGAAGCAGAGCCCTTTAAATGTTAGCCAAACCCCCCAAAACGTGTGTTAACACCCTAAAACCTGGCCCAGGAGATGATACACCACAGAAAAATATGATGTTCAACCGGCACTGTGTTAGACACTCTCTGTTCGAGTTTCTGCACTGCACCCATGCTAAAACTGAACAAAAATCGGGGATCAATTCTTGGCTTTGCCCATCTCCAACTTCTGAATGTGGACATACCATGGTGAGTTCAAACTCAGTTAAAACTGACCCAAAAGATCAGAGGTATGGAAAATTACCAGCATTGAGGTAAGAGATCTGACACCAAATCAATTATTTTCCAACCAGAATTTCCAACAGTATTTTCCACAGGGCATTTCTGGGGCGCGAATGCCATCTGCCTTTTGGGTATGAATCCTCAGAGGGCAGTTGAGTTGTTCTTCAGTTTTGCTGTTCAAGACAAAAATCTAAACCTTTTTTTTTTTTTTTCTCTCTGTGAAATGAAGTGAGATGAAATGTTTTTCTTCTTGGGCCAAATATTGTGAAACTTCTGAAAACTGGTAGAGTTCACAGCACTGGGAAGTCACGTGTGTGTCTGAACACACAACCCTAGGATTAAACAGCAAGAGCATAATAAGTTCCAGTTGCACAGGCTGAATTTGTTCCTATACTTGTATTTAAACAGTGAATCCTGAACCCTCCCTTACCTTCAAGTGAAAAATAGAGAGAAAATGTTACATCCAACATGACACTTGTTCAGCTCTATTTTCTCAGGATCAAGTCTGCTTTCAGAAAATTCCTTCTGTTCCTTCTCCCTTTCTCAGATCTGCCTCTGATTTGTTACCATGACCATCCTTCAGCTCCTAATTTATACTTCCCAAACACAGTATAAAAAGGTATCGTGCACCTATACAGAACACCCAGAATCATAAGACAGGTGGAGCCTTGCAAAGGTTTAAGCTCTCCTCCCCTGCATTGATCCCGGCATGAATTGATGACAGTGAAAGCTCCTTTTCAGCCACATTAGCTGCTTTCTTTAAAGGGAAAAGTAATCCAATTTATCACTGGATTCGCTGTTCTCAAAGCTCCATCTGCCAAATACAATTACACGTTGTGCCTAGGACGAGCCCTGCTTTCCTTTGCAGCTCACATTGCTGCGGGCTGCCCTCATTAGGGCCGGCCCTCGTTAGATGGCTGATCAATAACCTTGATTTACCCACCACCATAGGGACCGTTCACATCACATTTGCAGCGTTTTCAAAACCCTGTACCAGCGGAGCTCTGAAGGTTTGTGCACACATTACAGGGTAGGCTGCAGTTTGAAACTTGATTTTACATTAGAAGTCTTGATTAGCATTGTAAATCACCTTTTAAGAGGGTATAGGAAATATAATTTTCATTCTTTTCTGGCTTGGACAGACTGGTTTTAGTCTTACTCTTACTGTCCTCAGCAAACATCTTGTGCCTCCAAATTAATCTTCTAAATGGGAATAAGATCAGGGAAAGAGTAACTATAAATTTCTAAAGCCTCCACTTTTTTTTTTTTCTTTTTTTCCAAAAGTACCTGCAATCAGAAATAATTTGGAGCTGATTCATCATTGAACCAATAACCAGACTCTCACACACCATGCACACTTTTCTATAATATTATTTTTAAAAGCCTTATTAAACCTCCCTGACTTGTCTCTTTAATCCTTATTAGTTCTGTAACAATGCTCACAAGCTCGCAAAGAAGTTTAAGTTTTGCAGGTGTTCCAGACAAGACCCTCATTTTATTTCCTTCCAGTCACCTCTACCTGTGCATGGTGAAAAGGAAGCTCAAAACATCTTCGTACAATCACCCATATAGGTGCCAGCTACAGAAATTACCCACGAAAAATCCAGAGAGAGCTCAACATGAAAAAACGTGATGCTTTCTGTAGTTTGGGGAGGGTCTCACTGTCACAAGTAGTGATGAAATGGAAGTTTAACTTTAGATAATTGCTGGAATTTATGGAATATGCCTCAAAAAGAAGCTAGAAACATATGCAGATCCCTTCAAGGTTATTAAAAGTGGTTTATTATTCAAAGAAGAATAAATGCTCTGAAGTTGTCTGTATTTGTGTAGATGAGACCTTGTAAGGACAGGTCAAAGAAATAAGATTCTTTTGACAATTCTCCCCCCTTCCCAGTTTAAGTTTCGTTTAAATGGCTACTAGAGGAGAATGTTTGCTTATGGACCGCCCCTTCCAGCAGCACGGGCAAAAACACACTTGGAGTGCAAAGGCATTTGCCCCTGGAAGCCTCTCTATGCTGGCTGGTGCCTAAGCGGCTCCAGACCCTTTCCTTACAAAGCTCCACAGCCACGCGAAGGCGGATCCCGCCCGGTGCCCGAAGGGCTGGATCCGGCTCACAATGGATGAGACAACGGATGATTTTCCCAGAAATCAGATCAAAGAGTAATGCCACATATATGCAGGCTCCGCAGTTCTTACCCAAAAAAAGCCTCTTCCCCTTCCTGTGGGCAGCTCTTTGTGCTGTGAGCAGCAATCTGGGAAATGCTGCTTCTTCTCGCTTAACTCAGGTTTTGCTAAGTCCCTGTCCCACGACTTCAGAAGGAGGTGGGATTGTTTTTCCTGCTTGTTCCAAATGCAGCACATTGGAAGCATTATCCACGAGCCTAAAAAAACCCCTTGGGTGCAGTGCCAGGCTTGGTGCCACACCACAGGAGAGCATGTTCTGTATTTGGGGGGGGGAGACCAATGCCTTGTTTGACTGTTCCCTCTATTGTTCTAACTCACTGACACCCTGCAGACAAGGACAAAGACTGTCTCATCCCTCACCGATGTTTAAGTCTCCAAGGAACACAGAGCAACAAAGATTTTAAACAAGCCCAAAAGCAACACAGGCAGTGTCCATCCAGGACAAACAGGTTTGGCAGGAGAAGGACACACAGAGGGGGTTTCAGCCCTTTCAGCCCGTTCAGCCTCACATGCACAGCAGATTTTAAAGTAAACAAATATGTGAGCAACAGCCTACATCTCTCTCATGGAAAGATGTCAGTCTTAAAGTATTTCCCAGAACTCATTTCAATGTTTCTCAAAGACTACCGATTTTGAAACTATATTTTAAAAGAGTTTGAATGTCAGCAGTCAGCGCTTTGAAATGGATGTAGAGGGAAGGAGCCATGTCCTGGGCAATGCAGCAAGTGCTGAGTAAACTCAAACTGTGTATTTGGCCTTATTATAAATTATCATCATCCAAAGTAGTGTTTTCATGCCTGAACCCATACTCTGCTCACACATGTTTTCATATACATGAAGCTCACTTTATCTTCAATAACAAGTATATGTATATACACAAACACACATATATACCAACATCAAATATACATAAACAGACAAGCAGAATCAAGGTGAAAATAAATGTTTTGCTGACATTTTTATTTTTAGGCAAATTCACATCCCAAAAGCTAAAGAGCTACCAGATTTAAATCTTTCATTAGGTTCAGAAGGTTTGAATTAGGGAGCAATGCTAAAAATAGATTATATGTTTTAAAAACTAATAAGTTGTGCTGTATCACTTAACTGCTGGAATGGGGAGGAACAACCTAGGTAAGATTCAGAGAACCAAGATACAAGAAATGCATAATCATCCTTTGTAAACTTGGCCCAAATCATACCTACACCAAGCTCATTTAGGGTGTGAATATTCAAAATGGGTCTTGAAAAGTTTCAGTTGCTCCTGTGAAATTTATTCTTCAGCTGCACTTACTATAATTTATCTTGGCTTTTTATCAAAGATGACATTTGCAACAGACTATTCGAAGACATGGAGGGAAGTGACTCAAATCTGCTGCTGAGGAAAGCTTTCTTCCATACACCAGCAAAAGCAGGAATTCCACTTGTATCCACACATACAGTTTATACACTGTCTGAACAATTTCAATTCCACCTGAGACAGGTGCTCTGTCTGCTTTTGTTCATTAATATCAAAATGTTTCCTGGGTGAGAGCATGACAGGAACAGTGAATAATCACTAATGTCAGGGCTCATCACATACCTCTGAAACAAGAATACTCCCCTACAGACAAGCTCTCAAGTGCAACCAATAACGCTGTGGTCTGATTTATTTAGAAGCTTTCTTGAGATACTCTTAAAAGTCATTTTCGCATCTTTGATTCCGCTATCTGAAAATTGGGTCCTTCTAAGAAGGAAGCTTTGGCCGTGTAGCCCTCTGAATAACACATCCTTAAAATTCAGGAAAAAACACCTCAGTGTATCCAACATCCCATGTTATAGCTGGTCTCAGCTAGACCTGCAGGCTGAGCTGCTCATTTAAGCACCTCATTTTAGTAAAAATAATCCAGATAAACAAGAACTCCCTACATAAAGTTTAAATTAGCCAAGCGAGAATAAATACCCACAGAACTACAGCAGAGTGTTCCTTTAGCTGAACAATCCTGCACTTTTGCCTCACTATTCTTGTGCTAGAAAGTATCTGAAAACAGAATATGTCTAAATTATGTATATACAAAATAATACGTTTGAGAGTTAAAAACAAAAAGCCCAGGATAGCCTACCATGTAGCAGCTCTGAGCCACTCCTTCTTTCCAGGAATTTAAGACATTTCACATCTGTTAGAGTTCAGTCTTGCTGGAGTCTTGTAGGAAATGATTTACTAAGTTTTCTTTATGAAGAAGCAAAAGCCTTTCCCCCCTCCTCCCCATCTAGTGCTAGTAAACAAAACCTGAGCATTTTGCAATAAGCAAATTCAGAATTTTACATGCCTAAGTAGGAGGCTGACAAGTACTTTTATGGCCAAAGAGTTACATCCTGAGTAAAACTTTCAGAACTGCTTGCATGACTTTGGAGTTAAATCAACTCAGTGCTAAAGACACCACAGATGAGTTTAACAGTCAAGTATTAAAGGTTCAATGGGCCTTAAAGTGCTGAGAAACCAAACATCTTCCTCCCATCGGTGCTCTGTAATGACAGACATGCCACATCAAGGCTTTGATCCCCCCTTGGGCTCTTTCTGCTGTGGATAAAGGACAGTGGATATGTTTGTTTATTCCAGAGCTATGAGGAGGACCCAAGAAGGTCAACGCCCCACTCATCCTCAGACCACACCAGCCCTAATAGTTACCCTGACAGCATTTGGGGCCAAAAAAAACATAAAATGGTGTCTTCTTACAGACAGCTATTTTGCATTCTTTGCAAGAGGGAGGAGAAGTGGGGGCGGTCCAAGTTTCCTAAGGATAATTATCCAAGCCGAGGCCGTGGTCTGGGACATCTGCTTTCTGTATCCCTTGGCTGCCAGACACACAAAGGCCAGGGGTTGCCTTCTCCCGAGAGCCCCAGTGCTCCCAATGACCAAGCTCTGGCCCCAATGCACGATGCCTGCAGCCGACTCCCCTCCGCCTCCGCCTCCCTTTGATTGCAGGAATTTCCTTGGAAAGCAAAAGCATCCCAAATACGAAAAAAGTGAGATAAGAGGCAGCTCCCCCCAGAACGGGCTGGCTGTGGCAGAACAGAGAGGTCAGCCCAGCCCCATCCTCATCCACACAGCACTGCAGAGGCTCTATGAGTGGAACCACATGTGCTGGGGGCTGAGGCTTGAGCAGGCTGTTCAAACTAAAATAAAGGGGAAGATCCTACATGTGGCAGAGTTTCCAAGTGGTGACGTGAAGGGTTTGGAATTGAAACTGCAGAGGAGTGAGGAAGGTCCAAGGAGAACAGAACACAAAATTTCACAAAGCAGAACCTCTGGTTTTTAGATGTTTGCAACAACTAAACAGGAGTGAAGGAGGGGGCTGAAATTTGGCTGCTGATACCTACAGAAATAAACAGCTGCAGAATCACGAATAGTTGCCCACCAATCCTTCCCTGGGCAGTCTTGGATGAGCCAGGGAAATTATTTGAGGAACAGTTGTTACCAGCACAATGTCAGTGCACATGATGTGTGTCCAAATGCACCACATCTAATGTCTAAATGAGATGCTCCAGCCAGGGCAAGTCTGGGTCTCACAAATACCCTTGCAGAGATGCAATATTCCCCAAGGAAAATTCAGGGATTCCTTAGTGGATTAAAGACGGGTGAAAGACTGATCCTGCAGCACACAGCAACCAAGGATCTTACTTATACATTCATACATTGAAGAGGTATAATTCTACCCCTGAAAATGACAACAGAAAGTTTGCCTTCAGCACCAACCCACACAATTGAATGCAAAGTCTAGAGAGAATTGGGAATATTGGGGAAAAAAGCCCACTGAAGCGTTCCATTAGCTGGGGGCCTTCCCAGGCAGCCAGCAGCTCTGTGCGTGCTGCGGCTTTCCTTTTTCTCATTGCACTTTAAAAGTCAAGTGCAAGTAGGAGATTGTGGGTTTACATCCCTGGAGACCCAAGAACAGAAAACAAGGTACCAGAACTTCATCTTCCAATTTAATGGTTCACAGAGTGTTTGTGCAGAGGAATGTGTGAAATCCCTTTACCTTCAGTCCAGGCAATTTTATCAGTAAAATGGTCCAAGTATGTTCTGTTTACAGTAACTCAGCTCAGCCAAGCCTTTTGGTAATGCAGCTGCTGATCTCAAGCTGTGAGGACTAGATCTGTACAGAGATCTTGTCAGGGCAGATCTCAGATTCCTTGCAGGATGAAGCACCTATGGCTGTCTGATACTCCCTTTCTCTTCAAGCATCTCTGTGAGATAAGATAAACACAAAACTTTATGTATCTTAAAGCTTTGTATTGAGGAAGGCAAGAAAACTCGTCATTCCATCCCTAAACATCAGAAATTTCACTCCTTTTACCTGGTTTCAAATGAGGCTTGAAAGTATGAGAAGGAAGATAATTTCAATAATAATTTCTAGGATGTCTTTTATCTGAGAAATGAGGCCTCTCTCTCCCAGGGAGCCTATTGTTGCTGTCAGTTCACAGACATACAAATGAAGGCACACAGAAATGAAGTTATCTGCCCAAGGCAGACACTAAGCAGAATGCAGAATGCAAACCAAAAGAGACAGCAACAAAACTGTTTTCAAAATAGTATTTGTCTATCAGCTCTTTCTTCACCCATTTTGAAATCCAAGGAGTAGGCTGCAACAGCTAAAGTAACTGAAAATTGGGGAGAGAAGAAGAGACTTGAGAAATTGATAGAGATTCCGAACAAAACTACTATTGTACTGAGGATTGCCTTGTCTTTTTTTTTTATCCCTTAGCCAAGTGTAAGATGTTAACCAGAAAGCAATGAACTAATTGTGCTTTTCTGCTACTTTTTGTCATGGAAATTCAGTTTATTTTAAGCTTGTCGGAAAAAGTATCAGGAAACAAGTTACTCCCAGGTGAACTTCATCCGTTCCTGCAGCTTCATCTCAGATCTCATTTTCAACAAAGTTTGATGTAGTTTTATGGCACAGCCTCCAGTCCCTGTTCAGCACATCCCTGTTACCTCCATGAGACTTTCAGTTGTGGACTCATAATTGCACATAACAGGGTATGACATCTCACTTATCCACGACAAGCACTACTAATATGATACAAAATGAATGCCTAATGTATTAGCACTCTGTCACTTTTCATATCCACTCAGTCTCAAAGCCTCGGCCACAGCCTGCCCTGAGGCAGGAAATGAACAATGGCAGCTCCTCCCCATCACCCCTAGAAGTCTTGTGAATGAGACATTCAACTTAAACACTTTAGAGATAAATCCAAGGTTCAGTCTCCAAGCTCTGAGCACAGGACCAGGAACAGCAGCAGCTCACCTCCTGGAGAGTTATGGTCACAGGCACTGTCAATCCAATTGTTTGCAGCCTCTATTCTCACAAAGGTTATAACTAGTTAAGATCAATGACTTTGTATTTACTCAATCCAGAAGCAAGAAAACTAAAAAAACCTCATTCTCTTAATTCTCATCTTTCACTGGTTTTGGCATGAATCAGACGGAATTAAAAAGGAGGATCAAGTTCTTAATTATCACTGCAGTTCAGTTCCCTCCCCGTGTCTCCCCTGGAGTCTGGCACATCCATTTACCAGCTGCAAGACTCTGAGAACATTTGCATCTTTTCCTTCCCTTTTTCCACTGTTACTAGGAGTTTTGGCATCTGGACATTACTCTGAGGTCTCAGAGGAGTGGAGGTGGCGCTCTAAATCCCACTTTCTGAATCAAGAGTTGCAAACAGAGCAAGTGGGATTTACTGAGGAATGTAAACCACACTGCAAATGCTGGAAGAGACACCCAACTGCATTTCGGGAAGCAGGAAATTCACTGAAGCTGGTAGGACAGCCTGTGTGTGAGTTCACATTGTACTGAACAGCCTGATCTTGCATTTGGAGAGTCCCTGTGCTCAAAATGATCCAAAGCTTCTTCCCAGTAATATTTGCAAGCCAAGGAAAAGACTGGATACTGTACTCCTGAGAACTTGCATTGATTTCAGGGAGACAAGCACAATTTGAGAAGCATTCTCCCTTTGGAGGGGCAGCTTTCCAAAGGGGAGCACAGCAGCTATTATAACTGACAGCACTGCACAGCTGCTGCAAGTGATCCTGAAATCCAGGAAAGTACTGAAAAGTCAGACACTGGAAACAGGGAAGAGTTATTTAACACAAAGCATAATAGATTCCTGCATGTACATATATATTTTTGTTTTCAGTGGCTGTCAGGAACAGCTGAACCTCAGGTGTTGTTATGCACTGACAAAAGTCAGAGACAAAAGTCTGAGGATTCTGCTCTCCACAGGATTACAGCATGTGAGCTAAGGGCCAAATTCCAGCTTCTGGATCCGTTCCACTTGACAAGAGCCTGCAAACCTAAAAAGGACATAACTATACAATAAAGTTGGTGAAGTGCAGCATTACAGCTGCAGCTTAAGAAACAGCATAAGAAAATGAAGTACTGTTTTTTTCACTTCTGTGAAAGTTTTGGAACATTAAAAAAACATCTGGAAAAGTGTGTTCATTGTTTTTGAAACTGTGTATTTATTTACTTACAAACTCGTGTTGTTTCTTTTTCAGTCTTAGTGTACATTTATCAAAACCCCAATCTTTAAAAGTTCAAAGGATAAATTGCCATGTGAGATGCTTGGAAAAAGCCTAAGGACTACACCAGAAAGCAGCTCCATTTCACTTCCCTCAGAAACAGAAACATGCTCAAAGTGTGATTATTCAAGTCCAATTTTAACAGGCTTTCAAACATGCAGATGGAAAGACCAAAACAAAGCTTCAAAATTCCTTGAGTAAAATAAATAAATATTTGCCTTGAGGTAAATAAAACCTGCAAACTGTTGGAGGGGCAGAGGGATGCTACTCCAGATTTAAACAGCTCAGAACCACACTGAACTGGTTTCTGATGGTCATATCCAACTGTCTCTGCAGTAGGAATGAGATTGGGAGGGAAGCAGATGTTCCTCTGCCCACCATGGGCTGCACTGCCAGCAGCAGAAATGCATGCTACATGTATTTTGCATGTTTGCAAATACCAAGGGTTCTGCAAAGCAACCAGATCTGTAAGAGCCCAGGGCCATTGCTAGGGGGAACCCTGAGTGAGAAGATGTAGCATCACGCCTGCCAAATATTTCTGTGACCTTTGCTCAAAAGAGCAACCCAGCTCCCTGGCACGCATCCTTCCCTGGAGAGAGGGATGCCCTGAGTGAGACTGGAGAGGCAGAGCCCTTTGGGAGAGCAAGGGTTGATTATCAGCCTTCTGAGAGCACAAAAAGCCCTGTCTGAGAGCTACAGCATGTCACCGAGCCCTGGTGAGCAAGCACAGGGTTTCCAAGATGCTGAAAAGGAAGAGGGGTTTGTAGGGGGGGAGGAGGGTAAAAATGGGATTCAGGCAACAGCTGAACCAATCTGCTAATTGGATGTGAAAAGGTCAGGCATCTTATCAGGAAACATACTGTAAAGGTCAGGGGGAGTATACAGAATGAAGTCTAGGAGGAATGGAGCACATGTGACCAGCTCCACCACTGGGACTCAATTTCCATCCTACTCTTCAGTTCTTCTAAGAGGTCTGACCAACTTGAAATCGTCACTGAACTTTCCCTGTGTCCTTAATCAGGCTGAGGTCCCTACCAGAAGTTGTCGAATGGATTTCCTTAAGATCAAAAAGTGTTTTTATCAACAGCCCTGACTTATAAAGCAGATGTCAAATAAGTATTGGAAATCATGGAGAAAAGGCGATGTGACAACAAAGTATAGAGTGTGCTACACTATTCCTAGCTTGTGAAGGACTATTTTGGATTTTGTTGTGATCAAAATAGAATCTTTCAGAGCCACTTTTGAAACTGCTGTTGAGGACAACAAAACTTGACATAAACTCCTGATCTCTGTTTTATCAGAAGTGCTTTAGAACCACAGGATAGAGGAGGTCAGAGGGAATCTCTCAAGATAATCTGGTCCAATACTCTGCTTCAAGCAGAACGCAGTCCCTTAATCATCTTTATGGCCCTTGACTGGACTCATCTCTGTATATTCACCCTACTAGGGATACCAGAGAGGGGATAGTAATTCCTGGTAGGACAGCTCAAGGCAGAAGAGGACCTCAAGCCCTGCTACATAAGTCAGGTTTCCTGGACAAGCTGCAGCTTCTCTGCTCCTCACTCCTGTCCTTTCCAATTTGTGTAAGAAAACCTGCATGCCTCGGGGATGCGTATGTAAAGCTTGCAGTGGAAACAAAGGAATGAGGAAGGAATCAGAGCTAGACTTCTCAGAGGAGCAAAGCTGGATGAGAGACAAGTCCTTAAAAGAGGAATTCCAATCACATTTAAGGAAAAAAAATTCATTATAAGAACAGTCAATCCAACTCAGCATCTATGATTATGTGGAGCAGAGGCTCACAGGTTATGGAATCAGCATCCTTGGAATTATTCAAAACTGGACTGGCTGAACTCCTGAGCAGCTTGTTATAAACTGACCCTGCTTTGAGCCAGAGACCTCTAGAAATCCCTTTCAATTTATACTATTCTATGACAAGCTCTGAGTTTCACAGCAGGTCAAACAGACACTGAACAGGCTCCACAGAGTAGTGGTCACAGCACCAAACCTACCAGAGCTCAAGGAACATTTGGACAACACTCCCAGGCACAGGATGGGATTTTTGGGGTGTCCTGTGCAGGGCCAGGAGCTGGACTGGATGATCCTGATGAGTCCCATCCAACTCAGGATATTCTGTGTTTCTATGATTCTAAGTTCCACACTCTAAATTCCAGCCATCTGTCAGCCACATCCACTATCCCCAGCATGGGTGGTCTGTGGGGATAACTCATAATTTATTTGATGAATTTAGCCTCTTTTTCTGCAGACAGTATCTGTGAGCAGGTCACAGCTGTCTCCAGTTTCACTCCAGCACCAGCTTTTCTCCATCGTGTGGAGAGAAAAGTACACAAGAAAAATAAAACAAGAAAAATAAACATCAGATACATCCCCTGATGTGTCTTGGTTGCCCGAGTTTTCAAGTGAAAACAGAACTATTGAACATTTGGGTTTCTCCAGTATTTATTCGGGCAACACAGAAATTTCAAAGTGCTAGAAAAATAACTAAATCATCAACTGACCACAGAAAGTAGCACAAGAAGGGACAAAGCAAATGTGCAAATATTCAGATTTTGCCTTAGCAGAGTACTTGACGTTATCCAACAATTCTCTAATTTGGGGAAGTGAAGCAAGAACTGAGAAGCTGAAACACTCCAGTTTGCTTCTTCTGGCTCCATTCCCTATTGTGATCCTGGAAATGCATAACCCCAGGTTTATGGGGTTTACCATCTCTGCAAAAGCAACAAAATATGCTTTCCTGCAAGGAATTTTTATTATCTCAATTCAGTGTTTCAATGGGTTAATTTTCTCCTCAAAAATTCCCAGGGTTCTTGAGCCAGAATTGTCAGAAAAAGCCACCAAAAATATTTGGCTACTCTCTGCAACACTCATGGGTTTTTTCTGGCTTGACTTCTCTAGGAAAAGCCATTTTGTGTAATAGGAGCTGACACAGCTTCTCCCCTCCTATTTTAAAAAAGCATTTTCAGTGAGAACAAAGACCAGATAAATCCACTGTGTGCACTCTGGTCTCTCTCTGCCTTCCCAAGCTCCTGTTCACCCTCATACCCTTCACTGAGGGCATCCACAGCTGCAGGTCCTCTGCAAACCAGCTGTCAAAAATCTCCACTCTAACTTCTTTATACTTACTTTATGAATCCAGGAATTGGGGATACTCCTGCCTATTATTTTTCAGGGGCCTGGATATCAGGGAAATAGAAAAGTGCAAAGAAAAGGAAATAGTGCATTCAATAAAGGGTCACTTATTTACTTTTTTAAACCTTACAGATGTCATCCACTGGCAATCAATTAATTAGCTTTTTTCCTTGCATAAGCAAAGACATCTTTAACATGACCTTCCCACAGTATGACTTGTGCACAGTGCACAATGAAAAAGACAAAAAAATCCTAACTCCCCTGTGCTAAAATTTCAGTGTTCTCTTCATAGCCTGTTGCTGAAGCTTCCAATTATCACTGTTTTCAGTTTGCAAAGGGAAAAAAAACAGTATTGAAAGCACAATTTGCCTACGGATAACTGGAGACACAAGAAGATTGACCAAGGTAAGAAGGAAGCAGTGGCAGAGTTGGGAATAAGATTTATAATTCATAATTCCACCCAAATCAGACTGAACACAGGCGACCTCTCACCTGGCTGCCTGCAGAAGGCAGGAATTCTCAGTGCCCCTAACCATGAGGCCAAGCTTTAATTCCAGCTAAACTTAAGGCACAATCTTTTTGTTTCTTAAAAAAATTGAGTTATATGGAGTGTCATGCAAGGGATCACTCAGTGCCAAGAGGAAACCATGGGAAAAAAGGCCATATGCCCACCGTGGTGACTTTCAGAGGCTGGAACCCTACACAGATCACAAAAAAAAAAAAAAAAAAAAAAAAAAAAAAAAAAAAAAAAAGATTAAACAATCAACTTATTACTTATTTCTAAATAGGACTGAAAGTGAAGCCAGCCCAGAGCTCAGGCAGTGAGGAGGTAACTGGCTTCTTGCCGAATACATTCATTTTTCTGAGGCCCCTCCAGCTTCACATGGCTAAAAAAGGAAGTTGGAAAATGTACTGGAAGCAAGAAGTGCTACATCTCTCCCTGTCTGCCTGAAGGGAGCTGCTCTAGGTGAGCTCTGGGCACACAAAGGAAGGGAAAACTGCCCAGATTTCACCCAAATTTTGCTTCACAGAATAAGCATGGAAATAACGATCAGCCATGACCCATTCCTGACGCTCACCATATTCCTGGCTGCTGCTCAAGGACTTGGCTGTAAAATACAGGTGTCAGGTTCTACCACATCCCCCCCAGCTCTGAGAAACTCCAGGCCCTGAAGAAAAACACTCAAGTTTCTTTTTCACTCCATGCTGGTGCCACGTGAACAGAACTGGCAGCTCACAGCATTTCCTCCTGAACCTGGCACAGTTGGTACAAAAACTAAATGTTTCCCCCATTATTACTAAAAATGGCAACAAAAAACATCCTCATTTACACTGCATGAACCGAGGGGTTTTTTTTTCAAAGGCTTTTTGCCCGTGGAACTGCCACAGCACACAGAACAAAGGCTTCACACCACCTCCATCAGCTCTGCTCCAGCATCCCAGGGGTCCCTTCCATCATATCATGGTGCTGATTAGAAGACCAGTGTGTCTAGTTCTTTGCCAGTTTTGAATATCTGATATTAATTTACTGAGTGGAGAATGAAATAGATATTTCACCCCATACCAAGTGGTGAATTCCAAGAAAACCCCTTCTTCTCAAAGAAGCAACCCTTCCCTCCAGGATTTCTCCATGCAGGAGGTTTTGGGATGAGGCAGTTACATAAGTGCTGCAGGAACTGAGGGGGAGAATGAATGTCAAAGCTTGCTAGAACACGAACCCGGGAGCCTTGCGGATTCAGTCTCCAACATCCATCAAACATGATTAATTTTAATGTCACATCATTTTAATGTCAATTACTTTTAATGTCATGGCTTTGTATTTACTGGTGCAGCCACATTTTAGAGCTGATAAGAGATTCCCCCAAAGAACTTTTAAGATCAAATAAATAAACAATTCAGAATAAATGTGACAAACAAGCAGCAGCCCGGTGCCTCCCTGCTTTTGAAAGGCTCTTGATGAGAAGAATCTGTTCCAAAGGCCAAGACAGTTGAGAAATAGAGCATCTGAGGCTTTCGTTTTTAGAGTCAAATTACTACTTAGAAAAATTCTCTTCTACTCCTTTTTGTTTTTCTAACTGCACAATTTGGCTAATTGAAGATGCCTGTTAGACATGTAGTTTGATATTATTTACACTGGGTTAAGCCTTTAAATGAGGATATATTTTGTTTAGATGCTGCATAAAGAATAACAGTGTGATCTTAAAATTTGTGTGCAAAAAAAGACCACAGAAAGTTGAGACTGATGAAGAAACTCATAGAAGAGGATTTAAGACCTGAAATCCTTGAATTATCAGGTAGCTGGATAAAAAACAGACAGCTAAGTATTTTTTTGCCAAGCAACAGGAATGTTTCAAACTCATTGCAGTGCTGCCTGTTTAAAAGACTGTACTTTGATTCAAATTCCTCTGGTTTTATATTTTTATGGACTTTTGTTTGTTAAGTGCTATTTTAAATAGCTGGAGACGTTGACAAAGCCTCAAACCCCATGAGGTTTCTCAAAAGAACGAAAGCAGCCCTGTGGGTATCTTTAGAACAAATTATGAGACTGAGGATAAGTTAGGCCTCTCTTCTAATATGAAACTTAGATGGACAACAAAAGATATTTGAACAGACAAGCTAACCAAAGAAAATAAACCAGAAATTAAGTCAGACACCTGGGCTCCATCCAGGCAGAGGGAGGCTTAACATAAACCAGCATGATTTTAGGATCCAAGGCTCTTAAGAACTGAGGGTGGAATTTCTGACTCCATGAGTTTAATTCTCCCTCTTTTCAGGGAATCCACCACAGCACCTGCCCCTCCATGTGGGCAGCGTGTCTATCACATCCTTTTGTCTGTTCAGCTGGACACATTGGTGCTTGTCTAAGAATATTAACATAAAAGGTAAGCAGGTAAACTATGAGGTGCCAAGAGGTGCCAGACAGCACATCCTGACAGAGCTCTGTGTCTGATAGCCTGGAGTCACCTCCCAGCCTCACACAGTTCACATTCCCTGTGCTAAACCCAGCTCAGCTGCCTTGTTTCAACAAGCTAAAATCAGCCTTGTGCCTGGGCTTTTGCCGCAGGGACCTTTGCCCTGACCCAGACTAAGCAAAGGCTCTCCAGGCACAAGCTCCTAAACAAAGCACCACATTCCAATTATTTTCTCATTTCTTCCATGCTGAACCAGTCAGAGACAAAGAGCATGGCTGGAGGGCTGCAGGGACATCTGCAAGGCGAGCTCTTCACCTGCGGCTACAGAAAACTCACCACAAAGCTAAAGCTCAAATCCCTCAACAAGTTCTCTGCCTATTTTTATTTGAACTCCTCTATCAGTCTGATAGATCCTGTCTTCTCTATTGCAGCCAACTCATCACATCCACTGAAGTTCAGCAGTTCAAGATTTATAAACACAGTCAGAGTCCATGCTTTTTGTTTACACTTGGATATTGGCCATGAAACATGTTTTCCAATAAAATCTCAGTAAACTCACACTGAAACACATTTTATGCAAGTTCCCTCCCATAGTTTGGTTCCCTTTTTCCTGTGGCAAGCTGGGTACATCATATCAAGATTGTGTATGTGCTAAATAGCATCCACATTTTTCTCTGTGCACACAGTACTTAAAATCCATTGGAAATCAGATGTATCACAGTGGGTGTGTAATAGAACAGTACAGGCAAAACCTGACACATGGTGCTTTCCCACAACCTGAGAACAGCAGAAGCAAAACCTGACTGCAGTCTTTTAAACAGACTTTTTTTTTTT
>VWZF01004996.1:520186-552795 GCA_013396755.1 Sclerurus mexicanus
TTTTAATACAGGCCTTGTCCCACAGGACAGAGATTATGTCCAAAACTGGCCTCATTAGTGGCTACTCACCCATGGTGAGAAGATATGATGGTAAGTACCCAATACTGCAGTGTTATAGACTGGCAAAACTACAACTGGACCCATTTTCCTCAGGAATTCACATTAAGAAAAGGAGCATCCAACTACTTGAAAATAGATTCAAAGTGCTTATCTAATATCTTCCTCAATAGATATTATTTTGAGGGCTCAGTGACAAGTTATATTAGATTTATTTTTTCAAGATATAAATATATAATTTTCCCTAATAGTTTCCCAGAACCCCACGTGATTCCCAATCCTGTCAGTTTTGGGTTTTCTTCTCCCCCCACTCGATACTGGACCATTTTGGAGTGAAATAATGATTCAGATAGTGTTATCCCTTCTGATCCCATAGTTCCCAGCTCCTTATTTCCATGTTTGCTCACAGGCAGGAGAGTCTGACTCACTGGCTGACTCTATGCAAGAGAAATGAAATAGTTATTAGGGTTACCCGAGAGTTTCCAAGGCATCTCTCAGAGCCTGATGCAACTGTGACAGCTGTGAGAGCTGAATCAAGAGCATGGATAGCGGTGGCGAACGTATGGGGAGGAGGAACTATAGATAAATGAGTACATTACAGCTGGTTGCTGACAGGGAGAAACTGGCTGAGGAAGAGTCTCTTGTTGAGTTTTTTGTGTTTTGGTTTTTTTTTTGGTTGGTTTGTTTGTTTGTGTGAGTGTTTTTTGTTTGTTTTTGTTTATTTTTATTTTTATTTTTATTTTTTTTAAACCCTATTCCGTATTCCTTCCTTCAAACCAGCTCCTATTAATAAAACTGGAAACAAGATAACACGCTAAGTGGGTATCCCCACCCTTACTATACCTGCTACTCTGTAACACGTGTTCATTACAGGCTGGCACTCAGTCCAGGACACAGCTTTCATGTGTGAATTTTGCACTGACAATTCACGAGCCCATTTGCTCTTTGCTTGCTCCATCTGCAGTGACAGGAATAGACACCCCTCATTTCCCTCTTCGAAGCCTGAATTCACCCTCCCAGACTACTCTCTGTGTTCCTTGAGCCCAGCAAGCTCAGCAAAAAGTTGCAACAGCTTCATAACACTGGAAATTGTTTATTATTTTTGCTTAGTAAACAAGGGAGAAAAACCCAAATGGCTCCACAAATTACAGCAGCTCATCAGCCCAGACTATACCAGTCTCCATCTGGCCCTCTTTAACATCTAGAAACAAACCCAAAGTATCTGCCAAGCAATGGGTCTTCACATTGATACAGGATAAGGCAAATGGGATATGCCCACTTACAGGGTCTTGATTGAACCTGAAGGATTTTTTTAGGATGGTTATAGGTACTCGTATTAATGGAGAAGGCAGAACAGGGTGTTCAGAGCAAGATTTACAGTCTGGTTTGTGGTGAGGCCAATTCCCTTGATCATCCTGCTGCTTCTGGCATCCTGCAGGATACAAACTGCAGTTGGGGAGGGATGGTTCAAAGCAGAGGGGAGCGGACATTGTCATGGATTTACTCAGAAATGTTTTATTCAAGCTGTTTATCCTCAAAAGAACATTTTCCTTTTAGATTAAATTATCTGGATTCTGTTTATTCTAAACACAGGAGACAGGACTCAAGCATTTCCTCTTTTAGGAAGTATGGCTGAGTGTATTTCCTACATGATTTATAAAGAATTCAAGCAAGGACTTGTATGGCTTCTTAAGACTTCAAACTCTTTCTCCTTAAATGCTGAAAGAGCTGACTCTGCCAGAGCACAGTTACATCCCAGTGATACAAAATACAAATGCAAACAGACAGCAGCTATAAGCTCTCTGGAAAGGGCAGAATGATAAAAAATCAATTGAACTCTTTACCAATACTCCACATTTTGTCTGAAGACCCTAAGCTACATTATGTAATGAGACATTTCCCTTTTTACACTGGGGAAACCATAGCTCCCAAAGGACTTGTAAAACCACCTCCTAGGATTAGAGTTGAGATAAGACAAGTTAATGAACAACAGAATTGACTTTTAGCGGGGAAGATTTTCATTCCAATAGATGACAGAATCACCACCTGAACTGGAAGCAAAACTACAGATTCCTGTCTTCCCATCTTGTCTCCTTACAAACAATTCTGTCTCTTTTGCTATAAAGACACTGCCACAGTTTAGATGCCATTTTCCATGCACTAGTCACTGTATTTCCTGCAGGATGTCTCTACCTGCAGCACAAGGGAAGTGCCTTTCTCAGTGTTCTGGAAGCCTGAAAGCCAGATCATGAACAGAGCTCCTCTGCTCATCAGGTCAACCTATCTCAACATCCACAGCCCAGCCCAGGACTGATGCAAGTCTAATGTTCCAGTGTCTTCAATCCCTCACAGCTGCCCAGGACATTTTCCCTGGCATCTACTCTGAATGTTCATCTATTATGTACCACTTCTGCATCAGAGGGGGACAAGGGAATATTTACAGTGACTGCTATTTAAAGTGTCTGCAGGAATAACACTTACCTACTGCATGAAGTCTTCCTTGCCTGCCCAGGATGAGCAGCAGAGATGGAGGGTGTTTATACATCATGCATAATAATCATTACCTGCTCAATTACTGCTGTTAGAATGCATGGCTGGCACCAAGTGCTGCCCCTTGTGCTGTTCCACCAGCTCCCTCTGCTCAGGGAATTCTTCCTGTTTTGTTTTTAATTCTGCATCAGAATCAAGCCCTAATTTTGTGCATATTGGCTCAGGATGTTTTTCCTTTCTTTTACATTGTCAGTCTGCTTGTCACATCCTTGCTGAAGGGGATTCCTCACTTGAAGTCCTTCTCTTGGTAGGGTAGGATGGCCTCTTTTGGCTGAGGATTATAGGCTCTGACAGTGCTGACACAGAAAAATAAAACCCCAGAATGATTTAAAGCCATGAGCAGGGCTATTTCCTCCAGATCAGGAATATATAGCTACTACTACCCTTTCCTCCTATAACTCAGACCCAGCCTAAACCCAGCTACTGAAACCAGAGAGAGCAATCACAGACCCTTTGACAGCCTCCCCTGATCCTGCTCTCTTCACTTGCTGATAAGATTATCAAATTGATTTCTATTATTTTTATTGTATATTTCAATAAGTTTATTATAATTGCAATGATTTAATTATATTTATGATGTTATTTTTATTATGAATTTATTATTATCGAAATAACAAGAAGATCACACACTGTCTCCCCCTCCATGAATTAAAGCATTTATGACAGCCCGGTGTCACAACAGAAATTACATTGAAGCTGGGACACTGAGGCGTGAAGGGATGAGGACTTGGGTGTACTTGAAAGAGAAGGACATCAAAAACCTCCTCACTCTAGGGCAACTAGATCACACTGCCAGGCAGATCCACACTGGAATGGTGCTACAAAATATCTTTTCAAGAAAAGGGTATGAAGTGAGCTCATTTCCAATCTGCTTCACACAGAGGCTTTAGAGAAATAGAATTTTACTTTTTTGTGTGGTTCCTTTCCCCCCCATTCTGCTTATACAAGATGATAATAAAAAAGTGAGGAAGCATTTAAATCATCATCAAGGCTGGAAAAGCAGTGCTAATCCCTCCTTGAACGAGCTCCTTCCTAGCAGGAACTGGAAATTAGTTTGTCTTCAATGGTCTGAAGCTGTTCCTGTGCTAGACTTGCTATGTCAGGTGTTTTCAGCATGAAGAGATGTTCCACCCCACTGCTATGACACTGCCAGGACCTGAAGATTTACAGCAAACATTCCAGATCCCTTGTAAAGCCCAAAACCACCAGAGAAGACGTGCATATAGAGTTAAAAAGAGCTCCAGCATACTCCAAGCATGTCTCATCAGCACAAAGGATGCCAGGAGCTATTGAAGCTGCTGTTTTTCTGGGTTTTCCATGCACATGGCTGCAGAAAAGGAAATATTGAGAGGTCAACCCCGAGGACAGGAACTAGGAAAGCTACAGCCAGGAGCAAAGCCTGCTGCACACGTGGGGTTTGCATCACATTATGGGGGAGAGGCTCTAAGTCTGCTCTGGGAGTAGGGAAGACAGGCTGGAGTGGCACTGGAAGGGGGAAGGTTCTTACATATGTCACATGCCATTGCAAAGTGATAAAAAGTATTTGCATTCAAAGGATTCTCCTCAGGGGAGGCAGCCTTTGTCAAGATAAAGGACATTCCTCTGCCCAGCACAGCCTCCATTAAGTGATGGTAATAAAGTATATGTGTTTCAGCCTAATAAAACAGGTATAGCAAAAAATTAGGGTTTTTACTGCTCATTATGTTCACTTAATTTAATATTCACTTACTATTTCTGAGCTGGGCTAGGACATTCCATACACCAGTATTATAATCTATAAAATCAAGCATATGTGAATTATCAGTGCATTGGTTTCTGGAAACAAAGAATGAAACAGGGAAGAGTCCTCAGCAGTGCTCAGGAAACCACTAATAAGGGAGAAAAATTAAATGTCAATATTGTCTAACTGGCTAGTTAAAATCATCCTACATGCATGAATAATCACCTTTCCCCCTCCCCCATCTTTTTGCTTAAAGGTGTTTCTAAGGAGGACAGCAAATAACGAAAGCATTAATCTAAAGTGAATATCTTCAGTTCCCAAGTTTTCTGCCTTCTCACTGCATGAATTTATGCTCTAGAATTGCACAAATGGATGTTGGTCTGGTGCCTGGCTTGTTTGGACATCAAGCAGCGAGAAAACTAGATTTAAGGTGCTTCGGACTCCTTTTGAGTCTGCAGTGCTGTAGGGAAAGGTGCAAACAAACAAATAAGCAGTCCCTGCTTCAGAGAATCTAAATCCAGAGAAACATCGTCTGACTGGTGGAATAAGGCCCAGTTTATTCCATTCTCATCCTGGTTTTGGCTTTCGTCCTCTCTCCTGGTGCTTCACAGAGGAGAATATGGAGAGGGGAAGCTGCCTGACCACATTGCAGCCTCCACTGAGTTCAGTGCCTTTTCCTAATGGGAATGTATTCATTGCTGTCCCACAATAGAAGCAACGTGCCCAGGGCATTACTAAATAGGAACAAGCTCAAGTATTTAAAGGAAAGAGTATTGTGTAATGCAGGATCGTTATCTTGAGAGCAGAGAGGCTCAGAATTTTGAGCCCTGCTTGTCCCAGGTCATTTTGGGTCTGAACTCACAGACAGCTGCAGCATTTGTTTTTTGTTGACTCCAGGGGTAGCCTCGGGCTAAATGGAAGGAGCTGACAAAGGCAGATAAGCCGGAATCCATTTGGCACAGCGAGTGGCACTGATGGGAAGACTGTCCCCCCATTAAACCGGTACCTGCCAGACTCACTCTGGACTTCTGCAGCTCTAATTCTGCAGTGATTTCAGAGCCCTTTACAGCTCAGGAGGGGAAGGTTGTTAACCTTTTGAGGGCTCAGAACAGCAGCTGAGGCACAAAGCAGTAAAAACCAGCATTTTCAAATGCACCTCCTAAACTTAGAATGATTAAAGAACACCTCACAGCACAAAGCTGGTGTGACCAAGCTCTTGTGTCCCTACACTCACATCTTCCAAAGTGTTAATCCTTTATAGTACTTGAAATGGAGACACTCAAAACTAACAGGCACTTAAAAATGGAGCCTGAATTACTAAATCACTGAGTCACTGGCCAAATCAAGACTGCAACCTGGACATCCTGAACGTTTTTTTTTTGACAGTTGCTTAAAATTCCCATTTGAAAAGAAAAAATACATAAAAATCACAGCATTTGTCAAGACAAAAGCTGTGCTTTGTCTGGTTAAAATTCCCTTTGTCTCCAAGCAAGACCTTGAAACAGTGGAAAGGAAGAGAGGTTTTGCCCACAGCACAGACCACATGAGAACTAGACAAAGCAGTACTGTGGAAACATTCACCACATGGTGTGGATCCAGTAAAACAGTTTCTTATGTGAGATGCTGAGGTTCCTGTGGAGCAGCACCAAGCTCTCCCAAAGTGCCACCTCGATGACACTCTGGGATGGAAGCCTGCAATGAAATCGACCTGCTCCAGGCATTCCAAACAGAAAACCCCACAAAAGCATCAGGGCTGAAGACCGGGAATATACTGAAGGTCTCACAACAAGCACAATGCCAAACTGCTCATCTGGAATTGAGTTGCTGAGCTTCACTGACAAAGTCTATGTGGCCTACTCTGTGCTCAAGTGACAAATACCCAGCGTCTGCATGTCACAGCAGCATTGATTCTACAAGGACATGCTAGTTTTTCCCTTACAGGAAGGGATGGAGCTGGCACAGGTGGCTCCCACTGACATCCAACCCCTGGCACGCCAGAATAAATACACAAAAAGGAATACTGCCAGCACCTGAGGATTAGCTACAGTGGGTTCATGGCAGTAAGAAGCCATCACCAGAACTTCATGCAGCACTGATATCATTCCTACTTTAAAAGTAGAAGGATCCTCAGTCACCCCATGAAGCTAGATTTCATTCGATGTTTCTTTCAGAATCTGTTCAGGTCCAGCAATGTAAATTAACTCAGGTTCTTTGGCTCTGAATGTCAGAGCAGGTTTGCTGCTCATCTCTAAGTACAAAAGTATCCCCAGTGCTTGCAGAGCCCTGCTCTTAGTGGAGCCCTGAATCACCGTAAAACAAATAAATGGTCACTAAAACCCCCTGTACTCAGCAGGTTCAGCTCCCCTCACAGCCCAGTGCAGCACTACTTAGGAAATGAAAGGCTTCACTAAGTGTGATTGAAAGCTCTGACACCATTTTAAGACTGTTTTCATGCTCGAGGAGTTTCAAGTAATGCTACCAGAGACATCTGAAAATTAGGTAGTGCTCCATCTTCCATTGGCAATCAAGTGTTGTTTCATTTTTTTGAAAAACATGGTAACTCGGGTTCATCTGGGTAAAACACACTACACCAAATCCTGAATTTCATGTCCCTAGAAGTCAGTCAAGCTCCCTCATTTCCCATTTTGAGCACACTAAGCTGTTGGCTTTTCCACGAGCAGCACTTCTGCCTGCTCATGTCTTACAAGGCCCAGAGAGCATTTAGCAGACATCCACTGCAGCCTCATGCTGCTGCTCTGAAATGACTGCTAGTGCCAGTTAATGCCTGGGGAAAATGAAGCAATTTCCTTAATATTACTCAACAAGGCAGGATCAGCAGCAGGATTCCCAGCACCCTGCCAAGACACTGGCCTCAAGTCCCACTTCAGTAGATTTACTCTGGAATTACCCCACCACAGCAGAGTTCCAAATCTGGCTTGGTACCTTTTCTTTGCAGAGCTTTGACAAATGGTCCTTTGTTCAGGGAAAAAAAAAGCCCTGTTGTCAGAGAACGTGTCTCCTTTTTCCTCTTGTCCCTGGAATTGTGATTGGAAATAATTGGAAGTGTCACTGGAAGTAATCAGAAGTGACAGTCCCTGGGCTACAAGGCTTTTGCTTCAAGTCTAACGATCCCCCTGCAAAACAAAACCTAAATTTAAACAATGAAGTCATAAAGTGATTTGCCTTCAAGGTTGAAAATCCTGCAATATTAAAAAAAAAAAAAGTGCCTGACTCTGGTTTAGTTCAATATTCAAGGCTTGCTGTGTTATATGAAAGACATCCCCTGCACATACAAAGACACCCCACAATTTCTGACTCTCTGCAGCCCTACCCAACAGATAAAGGTCCATATTTAAATTAAACATTTCCATGGCCTTTAAAATTGTATCAATCCTTTAGGGAAAAAAAGCAGCCTACGCAGTCTGAGCTATGAGTCTCACCCAACACACATCTCAGTTATCCCAAATACTGGAAAATCACCTAATTCCAATGTTTCTGATAAAGCAGTAAGGCAATGGAATGGAGTCACTCTTTTTTCGTACTTCCATTCTGGAAAGGCCTCTCAAGAGCCCACTTTGTACTTAGTGCCATCCAGACACTTTAGGGAAAGAATCTCTGCTCCAAAAACCTTACAGCCAAAATATACTCCACAGGTATATGTCAGGTATAAAAATCAGATCTTTCTTTTTCATAAGAAACTCAAACTTAGCACACACAGTTCAGGACTTCCTTTCTGTGAGGTCTGGTAACACAGCAGCACGTCACACCAGGAGCAGAGTTTCTCAGTACATTGGCACTGAAAAGCCATTAATACTTGAGCAAGTATCTTATTAGAAAATAAGGATAAGCCCTGTCAGGACCTCAGCTTGACCAGTTGTAGCCGGTGGATTCAGCTGTTTGTCAGTGATCTTCCATCTCTATTTCCACCCACATCTGAGGACATATTAGGAGGAAAATTGCTTTGAATCAGAGCTGCAAAGGTTTTAGACATGTAACAACTGCTACCTCACCTTTTGGCTGTGTGCACCCACGTGTGTCTTGGCTTTCTCATGGATGGGCTTTAAATATTCTCTACCCAATATGGCCCTGCTGGACTGAATTACCCAAAACTTTATGCAAGTGTGACCCTTCGCACAAAGCTGCAAACACATCAGTGCCCAAATCCAGTCTGGCCATGGTCATCACTTGCCTCTAACTGTGCACGCTCCATTTCAGAAGCCTTTCCAGGAGAGCAACCTCCCTTCTACCAGTGCATGTTATAAACACAACAGGGTTTTCACTGACCTTTTCCTTCCAAAGGCAATTAAACTGCAGGCACTAAGCTGAACTCCAACCTTTCCACCTAGTCAGTCAGGAACGAGTGACACACACTACAGGCTTCGTACTCATTTTTCAGCCTCAAAAATGGAATGGCAGCTCCACAGGAGGAGAGACAGGCTCAAAGTGTGCTGTAATGTCTATTGATTCTTGTGGGACAGCAAATCTGACACCATAAATCTGGGTCTGCCCCATTAGGGGAAGTGCTTAGTCACAACATTTTCGTTTTTAAATCGCCAAATGTTTTCCTGGACATGAAGTGGCAGATGAGGACAGGATTTCTTTTATCACATTCACCACCTTCCATGCATCTTACCGTTACTCAGTCCTCTTTGCAACTTTTTGCAAAGGAAAGTTAGAGCTGTTTAATGAATCACAAGAATAAACCAAAGTACCAAAATGTGGCTGAGGAAAGGCCTGGCCATGGTGCTTTGCTGAGCAGGGCAGTGCCCATCCTCCTGACATTGCCCAGCTGCTTTTTCTAGGACTGAGACACTTCTGGAAAAAAGGACCAGCTTGATTCTGGGTTGCTAACGCAGTATAGAGCTCCTAGTTTGTGTTGCATGCACCACCTCTGTGTTCTGCCCAGAGAAATGCATGGTTTAGGCAAGGGTTGAACCCCTCGCTGGCAGAAGTGGGCTCTTACTCCACCCAGCAATACTGAAGGAGGAGACTGAAGGGATGAGGAACAAGCTGGAAGCTCACCCTCCTTTGTTGACTTTTCACCATCACTTCACACATTTTCTATTGTTGTGCTTCCTGTATTCTCCACTATCCCATTATTTGAGTATCTATTCACAGACCTCACTGACCAGACTTCACCCTTGACTTTTTGCTGGGCTGGTTCTGCAAACCAACTGTTTTTAAAAACAGATGAAAAAACAGCTTGAGAGGGCAAAACCAAAACAAAACAAAACGAGACCCATTCATCTTTTCAATAGGGCACCACCAAGTTCCCTTTGCGCCCAGAGCAGCCTCTTTTGAAACACTAGTGCACGAGATATGCACAACATTGTGTGCACATTGGCCAAAGCTTTCCCTCAAGTGTGTCAAATACATCACACAAAACGCAAACACCAAAGTAGAAATAGTTAGAAATAAAAGGTATAATTTGACTAAAGCTGTGGGGAAAAGGCACAGAAAGCAGCTTTCAGCACTCCATTTTATTGGTACTGGATACACTCACATAATTTACTCCAGTGTAGCAAAGACTGACACAAAAGATTTTCCAAATACACTCAAGACTCTCAGTGACTGCTTATATTTCTTCTCAGGCAGTTCTGAAAACGCAAACAAATCCCACACTGCAAACCTGCCCAGTTCCCTACAAAGTCCTTTGTTTGCCTTGAGGAAAACAGGGGCGTTTGTTGTGATCCAGAAGATAAATATCAGGATATCTCCAAGTCAGTTGCGCAATGGCATTTCTGGGAAGCTTGTGCTGCTCTTACACGAAGTGTCCTTCTCAAGTGGGCCAGAGCACCCCACAAAACAGACTGCTACTTCTATATGAAGGACACAAGGGTGGGTACAAAGGCAAAACACCACTTGTTTTCCATGGGAAATTCAGAAAAGTTGCCTTTTCTTCAACTACTTCCCATAAAATGAATTAATCTTTCCAATTTCAGCTCCATTTTGGCATGCTGCTTTTCCTCACTCTGGTTGGTTACTTTCCCCCGCACCCCTTCTTCCTTCAGGGTAAAATGGAAAAAGCAGAAAAGATAAAAGTAACCCCCAAACCAAACTTTTTTCAATGTTAAAAATCCAAACTATTTCATATAGAACAAAGCACTACTAGAGGAAAATGGAGCATTTTTCATCAAGTGTCTTGACAGAAAATATTTGACCCAAACCACCTGTGGCTTTAGAAGAATTTGAATGTCTCACATGGAGTGTTAACCCTGATATTCTTCCAGAGAGCAACGAAATTATGTTTGGCTCCTTTGAATCCCCCCAAATGGATATGTTGCTTCTCTTTATTCCCTTTCCTCAGGTATTCCCAGAGAAGTGTTCTAGTAAAGAGCTCTTTGCCCTGTCCTAGAAGTAAATTCACACTATTTTAACAGGCTGAATCTTGCATAAAGTTGATGTTTTGTTGACTGTTTTTGGATTTTATGTCAAACTTTCACCAATTATCAATTACACGATGATGTCCTTGTGAAAAGTCTTTTGAGCTAAATACAACATCAAGTTACCCGCATTCCTTCAGAACCTAGTGACACAAAGAGGACATGAAATCCATGCTGCAATATCACAAAAAAACCCAACAAACAGACAAAACCTCCCCAAAAACCAAAAACCCAACTCTTTTCAAAGTTGTGCTACACTCCTGAGCCAAGGCTTTATTTTTGCAAAGTGCTGTGAAAACATAGGGCAAAACCCTTGTCCAAACAAGCTTCTAAATACAGCATGAAACACAGTGAAAGGCAAGAGAAGTAGCCAGAGAAAACAGTATAAATACACTTGCTGTTTTCTACTTATCACTGATAAATGGGGCAAACCCCTTGTCCCACCAAGCTTTTAAGTACACCATGAAACAGTCAGGCAAAGGCAAGAGAAGGAGTCAGAGAAAACTAGAAAATAGCAAGTGTATTAAATAGCAAGTGTATTAAATTAGTTACCACTGAGAAATTTTGGAAAACCCTGAAAAATCAGCAGAAATAAAGATCCATAAGCTTTTTATTAAGGAACCTGAAAACTCTTAGTTTTTTCCTACCATCAGGAAGAGCATTCCAGTAGAAGGTAAAATTCCCTTACTGAGAGCAGGAATGTTTTATTAAAAAAAAAAAAAACACCAAAAAACCAAAACAACATTGCAGTGTTTCTTGGCTTTGCCAGGGCTTAGGACAGTCAAGATTTAGGGAGAGGGATTTCAGGGAGATGTGACAGGATACTGGGCTCTTATAGCAGGAGAGAAACACAGACTCACCCAGCAGAGCACAGCCCCAGGCTGACCTATGGAGCTGCTCCCATATCAGCTTGGATTCCCCAGCTCCAGGTCTGGTGGATACCTGGGCTGTCAGACTGGATTCCTCACGCCAGCAGACACTGGGAGGATCTGCACCATAACCTTTCTCCCAGTACAGTGAGACAATCGGAGCCTGGGTGTTCAGTGCAACCCCCTGGGACAGGGCTGTAAGAGACTCCTCGACTTCAGAGGGCAAAGCTCAGCTGCATCTGCACGCGAGAGATTTCTGCTATTACAGCTGCACCCACCCCAGCAACACCAGTATAACACCCCAGTTCAACACATATTGGTCCGATAATCATTACATGCACTGGGGTGGGCAACCCTTAACACAAATGTGAAGGTTCACTGCCAACAGCAGGACACCAGAAAGCTGGAGGATTGGTTTAATCCCAGTGACCTCGCTGAGAGCAAGAACATTTTTTTAAAGAAACCCCCAACACTGCAGTGTTTCTTGACTTTGCTGTGGCATAGGACAGCGAGGATTTAGGGAGAAGGATCTCAGGGAGATGTGACAGAGCACACTGCAGAGAAGGCCAGTGTAACACCCCAGTTCAAGACATCTTGGTCAGACACCCATCACATGCAACCCTTAACACGAATATAATAGTTCACTGCCAACAGCAGGACACCAGAAAGCTAGGTGACTGATTTAGTTTGGCACATATGCTGCTCTGGATCCTAAATCAATGGGTTTCTGAAGGGCAGAGCATGTGCACAAGCCAGCAAGTGAAGAAAAAGCACATAATACGAGTACAAAAACCATCACACATACTTGATTACAAAAAAATTAGCTTTTTTCTTGAATGCGAGGCTCATTAAAAATATTCATGATTGACTTGGAGGAGGTGAAAGAAAACAGAGGAGAGTCTCCATCCCTGAAAATTTAAAGCAATTCAATAAAACTTTTAATGAAAACATTTGCTACTTCTTTATGGGCTGAAAAACCCTATTATGAAGCATTATAGTATTATGAAGTATATAAACATTCTGACATTTTTTCCACTCAGAAGTAAGAATCAGATACTTCCTGTCAAAATTTCCATTTTGATTTTCAAGATCAAATCAATTTTGATTTGCAGTGTGTTACACAAGCAGTTTGAAACAATTTTGACCAGCTGTGGACTGAGATGAGTGAGCATTAGATGTCACACACTTACAGGTAGACACATTAACATGCACTACCTTTCACTCCTCTCTCCCTCCTGACTCATCTACCTAGCCTTTACTGGCACAGTGAGCATGGTCATGCTCTTGTCCACACTTAGCAAAGTCTTTCATCTTGTCTTGTTTTAAAAGTCTCCTTAAAAAAAATTGCCTCCTGTTTCCTGTCTCCTCACACAGCTGCCCATGTGCCCCAGAGAGGTAAATAGTGTAAAAGGACTGTATATATTAACGGTGCTCTTCATATGTTTAATAATGAAACTGCAAACCAGGCAACCCTCCTTTCAAGGCTTCTCAAAACTTTTTTCCACTCTAACCTTTCACTTTTATGGATTTTATGCAGTAAAAAGGTATAGAAGTGCTAATGATGGCTTCCTTTTTTTTGCTGACAGACTTCCTCTAGCTAAAAAATGAGTTTCCACATCCTCCTTATATTCAGGGTGATTTAGGAACAGGGAACCACAATACTTCCTTCCTTTTGCCTGGAACATGCTTCTGATACTGGTGAATGAAACTACACACAGAACACAAAGACCAGGTTACTTGTGGACAGGAGAGGTAAGGCATAGGAAACAAAAGGGCAGTTCAATGGCCAGTGTAGGACCAGGAAACAGAATATTCCAGATTTTGCTGTGTCCGATGCTTGGACAACTCTCACAGAGAGGCTGAAAAACTTAACCACAGGTGAGAGCATCAGATGTTGAGGACAAAGTGTCATGTTTTGCATCCATGGGTTCCTGTCATAGTGGAGATGCCCAGATGCCAAAGGATAAATGAGAAAGCCCGTTGTGTTTTATAGATAAAAGCAGCAGAGATAAGTTGTCATTCCATTACAGCCAAAAGCACCTTTTCTGTGGTAGTTTGTTAGTTTTGATCCAAGCATTTAACATATGAGAATATTCAGCAGCTGAATAGGATCAAAGACTGCAGTTCTCCATCAGCAAGGTAAGCAACCTACCCTTCTGCCTCCCTGATTTCTACAGATCCACTTTCCTGACCATCTCTGTGGGCTGACCAGCTCAGACACCTCTGGCAGGAGCTCAGTTGTTGCCAACCTTGTTGTCTCACCTCCTGGAGTCTCCTTTGAACACCATCTCCACCACTGAGACACAAACGGCCAAAGCAGGTGTGCAGGGGGAACAAACTGCTGCCTGAGGATTCTCCAGCACAACCAAGACTCATCCTATTCCTACAGATAAAACCTTGGCTAACAGCAGTCCTTAGAGCAAACACCTTTCCTACAATTTTTTCTGCAGCTCTACAAATGTGTTTATTTCAGATAAATAAAAACCTCTCCAGTTCACATTCCATACCTGTGAGACTGATGGAAACGGGATGTCCCCTGCAACAATTGTTTATAGCTGTTCAAAACACTGTTCTGCCTGTGCCACATAAATCCAGCATTGGGGTGGGGGGGTGTGCATGTGAAACTCCTCCCAGGGAATCACAGACCAGCTCACTTTTTCACACCTGTATCCAGGACACGGGAAGACCCGGAATTCTCAGCCTTTGCCCAGGCAGGACAGATCTGGGAGCTGTGTGCCTGTAAGCACGGTGTGGTGAGCAGAGTGGAGACAGGGGCTCACTCATCACATCCCAGTGCCTCTGGAGATGCACAAACCCGGGCTGCTTCCGAGTCAGTCTGGAAGACAAGCCCCCTCAGAGACCTCAGGGCTGCTAACTCTTTTTTCCATATTCTGAGTCTTTAACAAACAGCCCTTCTGCCTTCACTCTCCTTTAAGGTCTCCTTCCCCACTCTCCTGTCCTACTCAATCAGCCTGCACCTCTTTTCTTCTCCTTCTCTCAGCAGTCCTCTTTCTTCCCTTTCCTTGCCCCTTTTTGTCCCTTCTCCCGTCCTTGTCTCCCCCAACTCCTCCCGCTTTCACTTCAACACATCTGTTTCTAATCTTAACCATCCATTGGAAACAATAACCCCTTTTTATTGAAAAATCTGAATGCTGAGTGCCCAAGCAAATCAAAACAGTTACACAAATTTGACACTATGCATGAAACAAAGACATTTTGTTCACCTTTTTTTTTGCCTCAGAGGCTCAGGCTCCTCACTAGTTCATTGCTGAAAAGCAAATACAAGAAACACACATTCCCAAATGAGTCTGTTTAACCACCAATTTTAAAATCAATCCAGATATTAAGAGATCTCTATGAATCTGCTAATAAAGTGACAAGAAAAGCATCAGAACCCAAACACTACTGAAATTACAGTTTTCCATGAAAGTTTTTTCTTTACAAACCCTTCTCCAGCTCACTAGAAATGAATTTGAGTCACGCAGAGGAGACCTGTGGAATTTTGATTTAAAAACTAAATGAAACCTACCTAAGAAGAGAATTTGAAGTGCAGACATTCCGTCTCCAAGCAAGAGGGACTTTTCCTCCCTTTTTCTTCCTTTCTCCCGAGGACGGCAGGCAGACCTGCACAGGATTCAAAGGAACGCCTCTGGAATGTACTGAGTGTAATTGCATGCATGTGCCAGAAAAATAACCAACTTCACTCTTTCTTCTCTCCTGCTAGTCATCTCTTTGTCCATATTCCATCCAGATCCAGGGAGAGCTTTTAGGTCTCTGCAGCTGCTGATTCAGGCCCAGGAGTTTGTGGAGGAGAAGAGACAGAGGCAGTGCAAGGACTTCACATACACGGCAGCACAGAACAATTTTGCTTGTCTGGAACTGAGAGAAGCAGGGGAAAACACTGTGCTCAATGTTCACCACATGGCTGCCTCCCACAAGAGCCCCTCCCTGCCATCAGCTTGGATTAATAGTGAAGACCAGTCATGTGGGTGAGGTGCAGCTCGTTTCTAGCAATAAAAATATATATATATATATATATGTATATTTTTGAAGGAGAAGCAAGAGGATTTCCCTAGTCTTAAAACAGTTAAGTCAGGAGGCAGTAAAAATCCAGCCTGGAAAAAATCAGATTCGTCACTCAAGGGTTAGAGAGATACTCTTGGAAGAATCACACACACTCCTCAGATCATAAACACACCCATATACATTAGCTTTGTTCTCTTTTCCAGATAATAAATTGCAGAATTAAAGCTTTTAGTCTGACTGGAATATTTGCTCCATGGTTTTCTATTTTGGGTTCCTAGGAGAGAAAACATTTCTACAAAAAGGATTTAATTTTGTATTGTAGCTTTGCTTTAGCAATGAGGAAGAAAAGCCAAATCAAGTGGAAATTGGTTGTCTGCATTTGGTGACTGCAATGGTGTGCAACTTATTACTCACTCCCAAAGGGCATTTTTAGGCAGCCTGAGAGACCTTTACAGCCCATCTTCAGTGTCACCCTAGTTCAGTCAGAAAGGGGGCAAGTTTTAAAAGTTATCTCAGATACTTCTTTCCATACTGAAAGAAACGTCCATCATATACAGGGGGTGGCAGAAATACATTTACCTATTTTGATGCCAAAGGAAAGCTTTGGGATACAGAACAAAAATTCTTCCACTTAGGAACAGTTATGAAAGTATTTCTAAACCCTGACAGAAAGAGCTGCCAGCCTGTGCTTGGGGACCAGTTTCAAGCTTTCTCCCTCTGTGTAAACCCATCTATACATAATTTCTATAGACTTCCCCCATAAAATCAAGGATAGTTGCTCTCTTTCTCTCCACGGATGAAAACAAATCCTGTGCAGAGACAGGAACTGGACTCATTGATCCTTGTGGTCCCCTCCAACTCAGGATATTCTGTTTTTTATGAAATACAACAATATTTTTGAGGTCCTCAGTGAGGGGCACAACACTTGGAAGTTCAGTAGGAATTTGGTACCTTAACTGTCCATGACATAGCTTTGCAAGCATTTATAGAAAACACTGGACAAATTCAAACCTTAGATTCAGACTGATACCAAAGAGAATAACATGGATAAAAATTATCCCTCTGCATCCAGTTTCATTAAAGTTTTATTTGCCCCTCCCAGCCTCAGATGGGAACAAGAACAGCATTTGGCTCCTCCTCTCCAGAACAGCTGTTCTCTCTGTAACACAGTATTTTAAACAGTATTTTCATCTAATATAGACTGATGAAACAAACCCAGTCATTATTAGGTGAATGTAACAGTTCCTACAGAGCAGCTCCATCTATCCCCTCTACCCCTAATAGTAGATTCCTTCAGAACTTTTCCCCTACACTGTAGGCTGTAATCCTACTCAGTGCAGTGAAGGTAAACAATTCCTCATGCACAGCAACTTTGCCATATTTCTTCTATACTTCTTTTACAAAGCACACTAGTTGCTAATATAGCAACTATGAATATAGAATCTGTTTCAAAACTCCTTACAGCTGATTTTCGTATTGACAGTCTGCCTGTCTTCAAGTGCAATGGAGGTAAAAAGGCTCATCCTGAGTACTGTCTCGACTCTATAGAAATTGTTTTCTTAAAAAAAACTCAACAAAGTTTACCAAAGTCTGACTTACAGAAAAACTAATGAGATTTTTTTTTTACCCAAAAAGCAAATGTTCAAGGTTTTTGAAATGAAGCTATTGAAAGAAAAAGGTGAACTTCATGTTTGAGTTTTCGCTTCTGCTCAGGTTTAAATAAATGTTTAGATACTTTAAATGTAAATATTAGTGTTGCTTGTGAACAAATTTATCATGATGTGCTCTAGAATAGCAAACCATAATGTGCTTCTGAATTGCTTTCAGGTAACTTCTGTCCAAGAACTTCTACCCTTCTAAACTCTCTTGCAATAAACAACTAGACTGAAGTTTGCATTCCTGACCATTTCTATCACAGGATGCATTTTGTGTGGCACAATTTTGCCAGCTGCCGATAGAGAAGTAAATTATTTGGTTTGTTTAACAGGATGTAGCACACTTAGGTTAGTAAATAATTTTCTTCTCAGTAATAGAAGAGGTTTTTTTAGAAGTGCTGATTTCAAAAAGAAGTATCTTGGAAAAAAAGGGGAAGGAATTTATGAATTTTGGTATAAATATGTTTCTGAATGCTTAGAAGTGGAAGTTGCTGTGTACAGTAGGGCAATCTAGGAACACCCACACTGAGACTGCAGTTCCTGAGCCACACTCTGGTTCTCTTTTACTTCCCATTTTTTCAGGGCAGAGGAGGATCCAGCAGGTCATTTCCACATGGAGATGGTCACTGTATGATTTCCACATCCCTGCTGTCTTCACTTCTGTTTTTCTCTCTGCTTCATGCTGCTTAATTGTATATGTTAATGTTGGATGTAGTTACTGGCAACTATGATTTACTTTGTATTTCTCTTAGGATTTCATGAAATCCCTGAGATTTTTGAGTGCCAGACCCAGGGAAACCAATAGTCTTGATTTTAAAGGAAGGCAGCCATGTGCTGATTGCCTGTTCAAAAATTACTTTATCATTCTAAAATACTGACTTTTCACTCTGGTCTTTAGTGGGTTTGTGCCCTGTGTGTCCATATGCTTCAAAAATTGTTGAAGTTTGTGGATTTGCCTGGACATACCTACATGTGCAAACATGATGTTGTACACTCATGCATATATGAGCTACACAGTGTCTCAGCTCTTCTGTTGCAGCTTTGCTCCAGGCAAATGTCCTCTGAGGTTATGTTTAAATAATGCCATATAAAACAATCATTTAATATATATTACTCATGTAATGTGAAGTCCAAGGAGTGAAGGTTCTAAGACCTGCTCTTTCAGCTCCTATCAAAGTGCCAGCGTGGTCGCTGAGGCTGTGACACTGACTCTGGATGGCTAAAAGACACTTTGAAAGGCTTCCTGCTCAGCTGCTAAACCTTTTCTGACAGTCCCAGTTGCACCAGTCAAAGCCACTTAGACCCAAAAGACACTTGAGAAGTGGTAGGAAATCTTGAATGCACTCAAGGGACATAAGAATTTAGAATCATAATGTGGGTAATGTTCTTGAAAGTTCCCCTTGCAGCTCTGCTTCTGTCTCAGGATGTGACTGGCTGAAATTCCACCCTATTCTAGCCTAGCTCCTATTGGAATTTTCTGTATAGGTGTTAAGATTGATGTGTTGGACTGTCTCCATCATGTTTTGAAGGAATCTTATTCCATCTTTCCTTCTTTATGCGAGTCTGATAAACCTCACTCAAGGGTTACTGTTCTGTTCTTCCCTTCCTACTGTGACTATTCCTGAGAGATGGGTTTAAGGACTTGAAAAAGCCTTGCCATACATGTACCAAGCTGAATTAATCATGTTATTAAATGAATAATCTTTCTCTAAGGAATTCCTGGCTAGTTAAAGCTGGATTTATGTTGATTGCAAGGAGTTTTAGTTTAAGAAGAGCAGATATATGAGTTTGCTCCTGTTTCTTGGTAGCCAAGTTACAATAGCCCAGCATGTCTAAGGAAACCAATTTTCATGGTCCCAACAGTAAGAAAAGAAGCAGAAGGATCTTATTCCCCTGTGCATAGAAATATTCATGAAGATGTTGAGATTGCTAGACTGGAGTGAAAGCACTCTATCAATAAATAAAGAGCATCAGTAACTTATGACATTAGTCAGGGAAGAATGACAACCCTTTTGCTTTTATTTCCTTCTATTTTAGAACATTCAAGTTACAATATTCAGCTCAAAATGGCACTTGAAGCAAATTTATAAGGACTTGATTAAAAAAAAAGGTACTTAGTGTTGAACTAAAGAAATCTGTTAAGTTCAGAGGGGGATGAGCAGCTGTGTAAGCCTTCCCTAAACCCTGTCCGTGTGTCTGAGATAGCTGGCAGGTCTGAGTGCCTTGACTCCAGGCTGCAGAGCTCCTGGAGGCGTATGAGGGATGCAGGTTTCCCAGTAATTGTATGTGGGGAAGAAAGCAGAGCAAACTGGTGGATTTTCCATGTACTGTCAGGAATGGTAACCATGGCAGAACTTAAATTCTATTTTTTTCATAAAGATTGTTTTTTTTCCAGAGTAATTAGTCTGGTACTAATTAAGATAGGAACCCTATATGGTTTGGTATTTGGTGATATCTTGCTCTCATCATGTCACAACTTTTCTCTTATACAGACAAAGAAATAATTTTTCAGCTCTTCTGTTACTGTTTCCTTCAAGGATGCCTTCCCCATTTCCCTCTTCAGGCATTCTGCTTATTGTCTGCTAGGATTTAGGCAGCCTACAGGCTATTGCTCGAGTCCTGATCAGGAATGCATCACCTCTGAGGCAGAATAATTTTAATTTGGAATTGTCTGCTTTTCTTGTATTAAGAGCTGTAGGTTGGTGGTACCACCTTGTTGATTCTGTAGTCCCCTTCTGGTGAGTAATTCTGGTTTGTCAGGTCTTCAAGGCAGCACCTCCTCTGCTGGTTTAGAGATCTTGACATCTGAGAGGGAATTGGAGAGGCAGTCAACGTGTTTCAATGGGATTCACTTCTAATTCAAATGTATTTAAACCTAAAGCTGACCAGCCTCCATATAAATGTGGAACATACCAAATAATTTTCAGGCTCAAGTAAACTCTCGTAACTATTCATGTTCCTGTTTCTTTCCTGTTTGCAGCACAGAAATGCTCTGGAAGTGCTGATATACCGCAGAGGAGGAGGCTGTTTCCTTGGTATATATGCAGCCTAGTCTGGGACTAGCTAAAATTAATAATCCTATAGTTTTTGGACCAAAAACTGACTTTGCCCTGCTGAGATTCTCCCCTTGATGACTAATAAGAGCATTTGAGGGCTGTTGAATACCTGTGAAGCCAGGGTTCCCATATTGCTGAAATGAGCTCTGAAATGAGCTGCTTGTCCTTGTGGAGGAATTGCAAAGGGGAGTCTTATCAGGATATCTTTGGAGTCCTTGTCTCCCAAATACACTGTGAGAGGGTTATCACTGAACAAGTGCTGCTGAGTGCTCAGGACTGTGGTGGCACATGTCTAGCAGGGAATGAGGAGGAGCCTGGCACTCAGCCTCCTGTTCTGAATGACTTTACCTGGAGGTAATCTTTTCCGCCAGGCTGAGCCTGACATTAAAAATGGAAGAGGCCAGGGACATTTTCCACCCAAAGCTCAATGGAAAGTGGCAGGTGTCAGATTTTTGCAGATTTCTTTCTCTTAACTCAGAGGCTTCTGCTGACAGGGACTTGAAGGCTCCATCCAACCTGGAAAAGCTCCAAAGTGAATTTTTTGCAGTGGACTTAAAACACAAAATATTTTTAAAATGTGGAAGGGAGGGGAAAGGACAGGGAGGTCAAAGGTGGTAATGGAAATTGTTCATCTTGGAGAAACAGTGGAGGAGAAATCTCATTTGTACACTGCTAGTCAGCTGCAGAGATTCTCTTGCTGGTAGTCATTCAGAACACTGTGCCTTTGCCAGAAACACAGAATTGGGAGCAGGATTTTCCCTCTCTTGTCACTTAAATGCACATGGAGAAAACTGCTTACAAGTCAGGTCCTTTGGCTAACCCCTCCTGGGTTACCAGCTGCACCTTCTTTTGTCTGTTGGATTCAAATGTGTGTATCCTGTGTGTAAGCTGATGCTCAGTATCGTGCTCTTCAGTACTCTGCCATCAGATGAGGAACAGATGCTATAAGAAAGTAGATCCCAACTTTAGGTGACTCATTTCCTGTTTCTAACAGATACATGACAGAGCTGTCTTGGGCAACACTTGTGTCTTTTGTCATGGCAATAAATTACATGGAATTAATCAAGCCTGCAAAGTATGACTTGGTAAGATGCAGTCTTTTAGGACTTGAGGCATTTGATGAGCATGATACGTTTTAACCAGTTACTGAGGCTGTTGCAGGGGAATAGTTATTCATCCTCTCAGACTGCTGTGATTGCAAAGTTGTGAAGCTTAGTTTGGATTGCGAATGGGAGACATCCAGTGCTTGAGGAACCTCTATATTAACTGGTGTTCAAACCAGGTCAGGCTCAGTCAGCCTTCAGACAGCCACTGTAGAGGAGGGTGTAAATTCCTACTGGGAGGGAGTGCTCTTCCCCCTGCAACTCCCACCAGTGCTCTCTTAGAGGAATAGTGTAAACCCAAACGTTAAACCTTTGACTTAATATAGATACATTACAGCTATGCAAGCCTGAGACATGCAATCTAGAGTCTGTCTGGCTCCATGTGTAGGACAGCTACAGTGTAGTGATTGCTTGGAGTAAAATGCTTTGCTTAGTAACCAGTTTGGTTTAGGGGATTAATCTGTACGATACCTTTGGAACTGTATGTTTGGCTGAAAAAACCTCAAACTATTTTGACTCAATCAAGCAAGGGAAATGAGAAGAAGGTAAAACCAATCTAATCTATTCATGACTGGGTGCTGTTTCATACAAGTATATAGTTCAGTGTTTTATCTAGAACCCCATGCCAGGGCTCCTGTGGAATTTCAGAAAGACTAAACAGTCTTGGACTTTTAAATGAGTCACTGTATGCTTAGTTATGCTTATAATTCTGCATTTAGATAAGATGGGTTGTCAACCTCTGCTTGTGTTCCAGGCTAAAGTATTCCTGTGCATTACTGAAACTGAATTCCTTGAAGCACCTCACATATTTTTGTGTTTAGTGCTGCATCATTTCTGTGCTTAAATAGACTTAGATGCTGTATGTAACAGCACACAGATTGCCACATCTGAGATTCTCTATTGATGGGAGTTGGTGCTTTAACTCCACTGTATGTAAAAAGTTGAGCTTTGCATATTCTTTCAGTATGTAGCTCTGAATTATTTATGACTGACCTTCTAAAAGCAAGGGGGAAAAAACCCAGCTAATGGAAATGCTTTCAAAATGTAAATATCTTTCCTAAGTACACTGTGTGTCTGTTTGGAACTGAAGACAAAGTAAAATGTCTGGGAAATGATAAAAAAAGCTCTTGGGAAGATAAATTGTAGGAACTAGTGCCCTACTGTCTCTGACAGGGGGCTGCTGGGCGGTATGTCACCCAAGGGAAGCAAGTTCTGGCATTGTAAAGTGTGCACATGTAGCTTTTCTCTTATGCTGTATCCCTTCCTTCACAGTGAGAAGAAAAACAGTGAGATAATTCACCAAGAGGTTCATTTTTTGGGAACAAGGGAACACTTAATCACTGATATCCTATAATTTCTGAAGAAGGGTATTTTTGGTATTGCTAACAGATGGAACAGGCCCCCATTAAAACATGAGCATGGGGTTTAAATAAAAGTGAACTTGGCCTTTCACAAAAAAAGGATTTTTCCATTTGTTTTTTTGGCATCAATTTTACTATCATATATAATTAGTTGGTTGTTCTGACTTAGACTGGATGTGGAACTGATCACTGGATGTGGCACTCAGTGTTCTGCTCCAGTTGACAAAATGGTGTTTGGCCAAAGGTTGGACTTGATGATCTCAGAGGTCTTTTCCAACTTCAGTATTTCTATGATTAACTTTTTCTGCACCACCACCTCTTGTTTGGCGGGTGGATTTTGATCACTTGACTGAATAACTGGAATTATTAATTCTCTGAGTTTCAGAAGGGAAGGAGAGTTGGAGCAAGAGTGTTCTTTTGGGTTCCACCCGCACTTACTCTGAAGGACTAGGTGGGCAGAGAAAAGTTGCAAAAAAGCTGCTGTGCTTTTTAATATCTGCTGGGGGGAGAGGGTGTAGTCAGTGGTGGGACCTGACTGTGTCTTTGTTCTGAGACAACGTCTTCCTGTGCAAACAACAATAATAAATGTCATGGTATCTTCTGTGTTTGTGCAGGTCCTTTCCCTGTCTTGTATTTTATTGAGTTACTTTTAAGTGAAAATTTTCCTGGAATTGAAGTGTTGAGATAGGGGATGAAGGGATGGAGCAGCAAATATTCCTCATCTTGGAGAATCATAGGCTGTTAAATAGTCATCTCTGCTCTATCAAGGTCAAGTGAGTTGTTTCTTGTTCTGCTGACTGATGCTCTGTCTTCAAAGTGGGTGTTCATTTAAAGTTTCAGATTATCAGCTCTGCAGTCCTCAATTGATCCACTCTTCAGAATAATTGGGTAGCAGATTTGACGTGACCTCACTACAGTTAGAATGACTGGATGTCTGAAGGGAAGCAAGGGGGTTGAATCAGTTACGTAATAGAGGAAGAAGGCAGGGGATTAACTCAAATTTCTCATCTGCTGATCAAAAGTGTGATGTCAGTGTTGCCATGTGAATTTAAGGTGGTGTGTGCACCTCAAGAACTGGGTTCCATGGTGCTTCCTGAGCCTTTTTGGCCTTTGTGCTTCTGGCTGCAAGGACTTTTTTGGAAGTGTCCCTTGGTGTCTGAATAAAGAAGTTCCACACTCTACTGAGCATAACTAAAAGCCTGTTAAAAGGGAGAAATGTTTCAGCTAGTTATGCAGATTGTTACAGATCATCTGAGAGATACTGTGGGGTTTTTTCAGTGTCTAACTGCCTAAAGGAAAAAAAATGCTGCTTAGTGAATAATTCACAGGTGGTGTTCTGTTAGGATTAGTGCCTCTAACTGGGCAAATACCTGTCAACACTGCTGTTTTCTGTAGCTCTCTGTTGAAATCTTGGTTAGTGGATGTGAATTCTTATAAGTTGCATTATCAAGTGGAGGAACATTGCAAGAACGATCAGGATGTGTTGTTGGAACCGAACATCTCTGCCTTAATTTCTAAAGGAGTTGGGTTGTTATAGTGAAAGACAAAGGAGGTGAAATTGCTTTATCTTCCAGAACTTTTATAGAATAGATCATGAATTCGAGCATTGCAGTGAAAGCCATCCATTAATGTGGAATAAATTTCAGGCTGGCCAGTATGGCCTAAGAATATTGTTTGGTTCTGTTCCTTGTTTTAATTAGAATGTCCATTTTTTGCTAGTTAATCCTCTAACTTAGGTCAGAGGGAAAGGTCTTCTCCCATGTTGTTTACTGCCCTCAGTGTGGCAGGAGAACAGAACTAGAAGCTGCTGTTTTCCAGTGTATGTGTGCCTTGGCATTATCTCACTTCTTGTCTGAGTGTACATCCTGTGTATGATGAGAAAGGACATTCTTGGGAGAAGAGATAGTCCATGTTTTTTTTTTTTTTGCCTGTCTGGGGACTCTTTTCTTACCTACTTCCAAACTGGAAAATGATGGGGATGAGAAATGGGAGTGGAGGTGTTCATAGCCTGCCTTGCTTTCAGGGCAAGGACTTGAGATGAGGGAAGCCTTTCATGTGCTTTGTGGTTTTAGTGTTTGAAGAACAGAAACTTGATATATATGGGATAAATCTGAGTGAATTTTGGGCCTGTTTTTGTAATTTCTCTGGCAGGAAGGCACATTTACCACCTTCCAGAGCGCTTCTGCCATCCATGTATGTGCACACACCCCACACACAGTGCATGGGATTTCTCTGTACATTTTCCCCTTCACTTGTAAGGTGCTTTTGATTGTTGGTAGTTTGGGAATGCAACCTACTCCTACTTTGTGTTTTGCACAGTGAAGTAGAAAATGTCACCTTGTTTCAGATTCTTCTCTGTCACATTGATTACAGTGGTCTCAGGGAAGGGCAGAACGATCTTTAGAAGCAGAAACTCATGACTGTTGAGTAGGAAACACTAGGAATTGTTCAGCCTGGCTGTGAATATCCAACGGAGCTGAAATAAAATGAGGCAATTTATTATTTCTATTTATCTGACACTTCATTAATTAGGGATACATTCTTTTTCCTGTTAGTTTAGTATTGATGAAGGAATCACTTGTTCTTTGTGCTCAAAGGTGAAGACAAGGACTGATTTTAGCCAAATTTCGTCTTAGCTTTATGTCATCTGACGATTTTGAAACTGTGGTTGATTCAAAGGTGGTGTCAGCATGGTTGGACTGCTCAGGAGTTAAGACATGGTAAGATGGCATGTGTCTGCATATGAATTTTCTGCCATAATTAGATGTGCTACTTCCTTCTATATCCTACATGGAGAATGCTTCCAACTTTGCTCCTTATTTAGTAGTTTTTACTGGGTACAATTTTATTTACATTAGATACCTGCAGTACTATGGTTTGTGGGTATTGACATTGTTGAACTGCTACTGTGACAAAGGGGGTTTGCTACAGAGAAATATGTGTATCCCTGAGCTAAATGGAAATACAACATTTCTTAGCAAGTGCTGACCACAGAATTTTAAGAGAAAATTGAAGCATATTTATCATTTGGAGGTGAAATAAGAAAAAATCTCAGACTTATAACGCGGGACATGAAGATGGAAGGCAGGGGTATATATTGCAGTCATTAAATATTGAGGCATGTGTCAAACCCAATGAAAGTGATGGTGTTTCTGTTGATGTCATTGTTAGGAAAATTAGGGCTGGAGAGAAGATGCACAACAGAGCGAAAGCTCTGGGGCATGGCAGACACAGGTTTATTAAAACTGGAGTCCAGACAGTAGCTGTAGTTAAAATTCAAATAAATAAATAAATAATAAAATTATATATATAAACACATACATGTAAAAAAATAATATATATATGTAAGGCTTTGTGTCTCGTCCTGTCATTTAGAGGGGTGGATGAATGCTATTTGATTTACCGAAGCATTGAAGAGTCTCACTGAGGGAGCCCTGTGTTGACAATAGGTGCCATACAAATGCAGAACTAATAATCCGACTTATTTCCTTCTCACTGTTGGTTTAAGAGAAAATTTGGCATTTAAACGCCAGGAAAATGCACTTTCCAACTTTAACAAAAGTTCGAGGTTATATTTGACTGTTCGTTAATAGATTATGAAATAATTAACTCCTAAACTCATTCTTTTAGTAAGGGTGCCACCTCGCGGGCTCAGTGGAGAGGAAGGACGGTGGGGCTCGTTGGGCTGGATGAGACTGAAAACAAACAGTAAAACGCTCCCAGAGCATTACATTAGCGTTACACAGCCTTACCTTGCAACAATTTTCTTGTTAACAATCACTTTTTACACTTAATTGCTCTCTGCTTATTTCAATTCCAACTCCTCGCTGCTGTACTAAGAGAAGGTCTGTTTGGCAGAGTTTAATTTGTAGTTTAAAAAGCAGTTTCTGAACACCCCTGTCAAATATGTATAAAAAAAAATACAGGGACAACAGCAGCTTGTTAGCTGGAAATTTTAATAACATGGACTTCCTAAATACTGTGTCTTGACTCAAGATTTCAAAGGGCTTTTTAACTACATGAATCAATGCAGTTAAATCCCATATCTATCTGAGGTGTGGAGAAGTAGTTTGTTGGTATTTCTAATATCTAGGTCTGTCTTGTAACCCTTCCACTTACCAGTGGGGAGGTGATGCCTTTGAAAAAGGAGATAATTTGATTTTCTGTGCTGTCCACAAGCCCTACAAGATAAAAACAATAAAATATCGATTTGTGAAAAGAATTAATAGATCTTTCTTCATCCTAGAGAAATTGTCTGTCATGTTTTCAGTCACTGAGTAACTCATCATCTACCCCAAAGCCCCTTAGCATTGATAAACTTCAATACAGTGGTGGTAATATGGGCAATACTTCATTTTTCCACCTCTATTCCTTATCTTTGGTTTGTTAGGAATCCACCAGTGCCTCACTAGGGATGAAACTGTTGTGTGATGAGTGTGTCTGATAAATTTATACATTTTTTTGCAACCTGGATCTACGTTGTTCTCCTGCAAAATATGAGAAGTGACCTTGAAATGTCTTCGTACTGTATGTGCCCTTATTGTAAAAGTTAAACAGAAGAGTTTGTGGCCTGAAAAATTCTGTGCACCATTTAAAAAATATTTTCTTTATGACCCTGTGGGGTTTTTTTCCATTTCTCTGCAGCACAACCTGGTTCTGCAAGGAAAAATGGATACTGAAACACTGCATTTTTTAACTAGATGCTTGTGGAATCTCACAAAGGATCCCCTTAAAGGGTTGGGAGGAAAAAATAGAAATCCCTGCTTATTGGTCCATGCTGCCATTGAAATACCAGATTTCCCTGTCAGAAGGAACAAGTGCGTGTGAAGTGAGCTCGTGGGATGCCTACAAAGAAGAGACATCCCTTCTGTTTCCATTTCACAACCAGCATTCCCGAGGGAGACTGCCAGCAGTGTTTACATGTTAGCTGTGATTATCCTAATACACACAATAAGCTCTGTTAAGAGCCCAACTCCTTGTCTGACAAGGAGTTGGGCTCATTGGAAAATGTCTTTGGCATTGAAAATACAAGTGCTAAGGGGTGTGAAGGTTTGAAGTCAAAAATCAGAGGAACTCGCTTCCTAGAAGGGGTTTGCTCCAGTTTGGGGCTGGAGCCTCTGCGCAGGGATTGTTGTCAGCTCCCATGGAATGCTCTGGGAAGCATAAATCACTTCAATCCAGTAGAAAAAATGATGAAAAATGAGTTCCAGCAGAGCTCAGAGCCTGAATAAGTACATGACGTAGTTTTTGCCTCCTGGATTTGCATAACGAACACCTGCATCCATACTGTGACTTCCAGAGGCTCCCAAACTGCCTTCCTAGCTCTTCATCCCTGCTTTGGGATGAAGTGCCATCAGATCCCGAGGCTTGTCCCGTGTGCCAGCAGATGGAGCCCATGCTGAGCCTTTCCGTTCCCAATCATTTCTGCAATTGCTAAACACAGAGAAAGTCTGCCAAAAATTTGCAAAAAAGGGGTTACTGGGACAAGGAGGAAAGAGCAATAGTTGAAACTTATTTATGTGCATGAGCTGAGGCAGACGATAAAGAAATTGCTACACAGCACAAGCAGAGATAAAAGAAATTGCCCTGGTAAACCCATTGCACTTAAAACCTTGAGAAAAATGAAGCTGTTTTGACCAGAGCCTGGTGCTTCATCCCTGCTAGGAATTTAGGGGAGAGGATGCAGGAAACTGGATCATGATCTAACAACAGTTTATTAAGTCTGCTCATGTCATAGCACATTAAAGCTTAAATATGTTTCTCCTCAGGCCTCCAAAGAAACTCCAAGCCTTTCTCCAGTGCTTTTATCTTTCCTTTCCTTGTACTTCAATTACAAACATTGCTACTTTCCACAGCAAAATTTTTTCCTAGATCATGACTTTTATCTAGCAAAGGAAGTTGAGCAAGGCTAGCCTAGGTTAACCATTGAATAAAGAATTTTAAATAAACACTATGAAGTCTAAGCAGAGTTTATTTATGCTGGATTTCTTCTACGTTACTTTGGTGGACAATGCACAGCATGAAATGCCTTTGTGGTGTGAAAGATTGAGGTCCTGATGGCATGTGTTGGTTGTTACTTTTGCAGGAAGTTATTTTTGGCTTTATTTCAAAGGTATTACCTTGTCAGTTTGGTTATTTCATTAAAAGGAAATATTTCTCTTAGTTCTACAGTGTTTATGACCTTCACTGGTGACTACTTTCCAGTGCTGCTTAAAAGATTTCTTAGGAGTGATGTATATTTACAATGTGCCCTTCATTAATGATAAATGCTCCAGGAACCAAAAGTTATTCTGGTGCAAAATGCCAGGGTTTGCTCTCTGAAGCAAATTGCATGTGCCCTGCAAACCCAGGTGTGTCTGCCCCTGGAGTGGGAATTTCCTGTGCATTCACATATGGGAGGGATATTACTGGAATACAGAGAAACAGATGGTACAGAAAACAGATGGCTCCTTTGGCTGCTCCTAGATGTCACAGCAGTGTCCCAGAAATGTTCTTCAAATACCTGACTCTGCTTTTTTCTGTTCCTGGATGTAAACAAAACCCCCTGAAGGCAAAATGAGGAACTAGGACTTGGGCACTTAACAAGATTTCATGCAACCGTTTCATCTTTGGGTAAGACTGGCTGGGAAGACTGCTCTTTGGCATTAGAGGAAAGCCAATTTGAACTGGAAAGTTCTTACTAGGCACTGGTGATTAAGGGCTGGTCTGGATGGGTTGTATGTTGCTGCTGGGGAAAGGACATTTTCCAATGGGAAGGAATTTCATGCAAGCAAATGTATGCAAATGTGTCCTGGGAATTGCTTAAAGTAAGAAGGATTCAAGAGACCTGGAGTTTGTGCTCTAGGTAATAAAATAAGGTGTAAGAGGGCATGTGAGGACTGTGGATTCTCCCACAGGACAAACACACAGTTGAGAACTCAAAGCAGGGATGTGGTGGAGAGTGCCTTGATGGTGCAGGGCGTTGGGGGAAGAGTGGGATGCTGTTAAAGAAACATTGGCATGGGTTTTCTGTGAAACACTAAGTTGGTAAATCTACTTTTCTCACCACTCCAAGTGTCAGAATGTCAGGTTCATAAAAGTGGGAGTCAGCAAAAGGCTTTGAAATCACTGAAAGCCAAACAAATCTGTTTGATGGGCACTGGAACCACAATCTACCATTTGACCTCAAGAAAGGCCTTTGTCGAAAATGGTGTCTGATTGACCTGTGTCATTCAGAAGACCTTGAAACCCCTGGTTTCCAACTCTGCTGAGATAGTTCAACAGTAAGGTACATAAAATCTATTCCTGTTATCACTTAGCATTTAGGGGCTTAACGATAGACAAGGAGTCTGTTTTGCAAGGTGCTTTATAAACACTGAACAAAATATAACTCCTGCCCTAGAGAGTCTGCTGCATGCAAATTAAATCAATTACAGAAAGCTTAAAAATAATTCCAGCATTGCTAGCATGCTGCACAGAGGGTAGGCTCTATCACATCCTGTTCACTCAAGTTTTGTGGTTGACATCTGAGCAGCTTCTCCAGAATGAGAGACACAGAAGGCTTGGGGGAAAAAATGCTGGAGTTCCTCTTTTTGAGGGAAGTGCTTTTTCCTGAAAAGGGAAAGTTTCTGCTCCTTTACTTTCTGCTCCTTTACAACAGAGTAAAATTACGCTTCCCATTAGAGCTTTTAAATTTTCCCTAAGGACCTGTGGGAAGGGTGGTTAGCCTACTTAAAGGCCTAAGAGTGTTGGAATACCCCTTAGTGAAGCAGCTGTGCTTGTAGCACTGGTCTCTTTCCCTGTATGGATGAACTGTGGCACAAAAGATGGAGCTTTGTTAAGTAAAGCTAAAACTTGTGAAGGGTGAGGTTGGTGCACCCTCACCTCGAGTCCTGGGGACAGTTTTGGGCACCACAGCATAAGAAAGGTTAGAAATTGTTAGAGTATGTCCAAAGGAGATGCATGAAGATGATGAAGAGTTTTCAGGGGCCACAGGAGGAGCAGCTGAGGGCACTTGGTTTGTTTAGCTGGAGAAGAGGAGTCTGAGGGGAGACTTCTTGGGGTCTGCAGCTTTTCATGAGGAGCAGCTCTGATCCCTGCTCTGTGTGACCAGTGACAGGACCAAAGAGAATGGCTGGAGCTGTGTCAGGAGAGGTTTAAGTTGGATATTAGGGAAAGGTTCTTCCCCCATGGGGTTTGTGGGAGTGAACAGGCTCCCTAGGGCAGTGATCTTGGACCCAAGGCTGCCAGAGTTTCAGGAATGTTTGGACAATGCTCTCAGGGACAGGATGGGGTTACTGGGGTGTCCTGTGCAGGGCCAGGAGCTGGACTCAGTGATGCTTGTGGGTCCTTCCCAACTCAGGATACTCTCCGATTCTATAATCTGAGCAGTGGTTCTCTTTTATGAAGGTGCTTTAGGTAGTGTGAGTTAAGAAGTGAAGCAAATATTCCCTGGAGGAATGTGTATGTGCCTGCATGATGGTGTGATCTTGCAATAATAGCACTGTGCCCTTTTCTTTAGTGGTCTGCTGCCTCTGTTCTTTAATACTCCCTTTTCTGTCTTCTACCTTCTGGTATTCAGGCCTGAAATCTGTCTTCCCAGTTGTCACCCGTGTCCTACTGGCATCCCTAGAGAGCAGATGGTTTATCATAATCAGTGTTCTCAGTAGCACTCAGTCTGCTTTTCAAGCAGTTACCAATTCAAGCTGTACTTGGAGAATGTTGATTGAACACAGAAGGCATCAGATATTCTTGATGGAAATAAGGAAGTCAAAGGCTTGCTCTGAAATTAAGTAGTTTGTTACATTAGTGTGAAAAAACCACACAAACTTCTGCCCAGGACATGTGAGGAATCATTCTTTAGGCTGGAAAACCATAGACTTGGGCTCAACTGAGATGAATTAGAACATACCTTAGATATGGAGCAAGATTTGAATGAAGATACAACCACAGTGAGGCCAGACCCAGCCAGATGGTGTGAAAACAAGACAGTGATTTGTAGGTGAAGTGATGTTAAACTTGGATTTGTACCCACCTTGTCACCCACATGCAACCCTAAAAAACTTTGTAGAAGCATCTTGAAGTTTAGTCACTCTGACAACTTCTGAATACAGTGTGTCATGCTACCTGGCAGTTCATGGTGGGAATTCTGTATGTTCCCCTGGAAAATAACACAAAATACTTCCTGCATGGCAAGTCTCTGTCCTGGTGGGGATCTCTGGCTCAGTTACAGCTTTTATGTCAAGGTCTTGGTATGCAAAGGTGAGCTGTTTCCCCCAACACCCTTTTGTATGCAAAACCTCTCTCTTGCCTCCCAGTTTGTGGTCTACTTAGCAAACTTCATGCCTTTTCTAGTCAACATAAGTAAGCATGGATCAGGCATGGATTTACTAAAGGAGATTGGAAGGGCTGAAGCCTAAGAGAGAAAAGTGTCAAGGTAATGCAGATTCTCACTCCACAGACATGATAGGAGCTCTTTTCCCCCCCACTCACATTGGGGAAATGCATCTGCTACTGCCTTACATAAAATGGAAAATTCAGCCTCTGGGAAAACACTGGATGTGCTTGTGTAATAAAGCCTAGCAGGGAAAGACTGCAGCAGGAACACAAGCATGGCTATTACCAGCAAAAAGAATTCATCTTTCTATATTTGATGCAAGCCCCATAGCTATGAAAAAATTGTTTGGCAAGAATTCTTTGTGTGATGGTCCATAATTTGCTGTAGTACTGGAAATAAATTTGATTGTTCCAGTCTGGCAGACCTGCTTCTGCCATAACCTCTAACAGTCAAAACAAGGGATGTGCTGCTGGCCTTGCCTGCCACAAGTCCTGACCCCCAAGGCTCCCAATC
>VWZF01004997.1:0-12007 GCA_013396755.1 Sclerurus mexicanus
CGCTCCCCTCAGCTGCCGCACAGCCCCACAACCACAGCAGAACCTTTGGGTGACCCTGGCTAACGTGATGGGGCCAGAGTACTTTGTTTTAGCATGGCAACTCTAGGAAACCTCTTTAACACGCGTTTGATGGGAGTGTCCACAACTGAAAAGGACATAGAAGCTGGTTTTAACAATGTGGCAATTTGCAGAGCATTGGGCTGACTTACAGCATCTGACACAATAACTCCAGGTAGATGGCAGCCGAAACTCATTTGGGTCCCTCCACTGAGGATAGCTATGGTCACAAAAAGTTATTATTGTTTGGACTACTGTTATTGCTCATTTTTGTAAGCATTTTATGTTGTTTCCTTGCTTCTTAACCTTGATACACAAAGTTTTAGAGATAACATTTCACCAGTACTGTTTGGGTCGTTCAACTGCAGCATGGTTCAGACATGGACCATGCAGTGGTATGTATTCAGGCTTGATGAGATACTATTATTTTGGTCCATGTCTGGCCTTGATGCCTGCAAGAGCTGGTTCTTTTCTTGCCAAGTTATGGAAAACAAGAACTGATAATTGGGACTCTGGCCTTGAAGGAGAGGCATCCTGTGTACACTGAAACTGTTTTGCAGCCTGGCTACTTGCTGACAGCCAGTCAAGGAAGAGTTAATGAGAAAAAGAAGAGGAGGATGATGAAGTAACAACCGCCAACGCAAAACAGGAGACCCTCGATATACACTGCACAGGTGCAGGGTGATTTCCAGTTACATAATGAGGGGAATGTGCTGGCCACATACACCGAGATAGATGTCACAGACTGAGAACATAAAAAACAGGGAATTCCTGCTCCAGGTGGAGGTGTGTGCTGGCACAGAGGATGGTGCCTCCTGTGTCAGAAAAATTCCCCCAGTAATCACAGTTTCATATGTGAAATACACATGTATGCATATATATACTANTAACTCCAGGTAGATGGCAGCCGAAACTCATTTGGGTCCCTCCACTGAGGATAGCTATGGTCACAAAAAGTTATTATTGTTTGGACTACTGTTATTGCTCATTTTTGTAAGCATTTTATGTTGTTTCCTTGCTTCTTAACCTTGATACACAAAGTTTTAGAGATAACATTTCACCAGTACTGTTTGGGTCGTTCAACTGCAGCATGGTTCAGACATGGACCATGCAGTGGTATGTATTCAGGCTTGATGAGATACTATTATTTTGGTCCATGTCTGGCCTTGATGCCTGCAAGAGCTGGTTCTTTTCTTGCCAAGTTATGGAAAACAAGAACTGATAATTGGGACTCTGGCCTTGAAGGAGAGGCATCCTGTGTACACTGAAACTGTTTTGCAGCCTGGCTACTTGCTGACAGCCAGTCAAGGAAGAGTTAATGAGAAAAAGAAGAGGAGGATGATGAAGTAACAACCGCCAACGCAAAACAGGAGACCCTCGATATACACTGCACAGGTGCAGGGTGATTTCCAGTTACATAATGAGGGGAATGTGCTGGCCACATACACCGAGATAGATGTCACAGACTGAGAACATAAAAAACAGGGAATTCCTGCTCCAGGTGGAGGTGTGTGCTGGCACAGAGGATGGTGCCTCCTGTGTCAGAAAAATTCCCCCAGTAATCACAGTTTCATATGTGAAATACACATGTATGCATATATATACTATTCTATATATCTACACACATACGTACTATGTATGTTTGTAGTCTACATATGTTTATATATGTATATTATATAGAAGTTTTTTATGCTTATCTCTCTGTGTATATGTTTATATAAGCATGTCCATATTTCTTGTAATTATTTCAATATATGTGCATGATCATATTTATACATACATACCTATTTATATGCATGATGAGTTCCCATAATCTCCATGATAAAACCCAATGTAACAGATTTTTACCTTAGCAATATATGCAGATAGAAACAGGAGTGATGCAACATGGTCCCTTCAGCGTATTTCTCCTAACAGCAGTCAGAGCTGCTAATATCTCCTGTTATGGTCTGTGACTCTTCAGCCTTTGCTAATGGGATCCTGGTGCCTAAATGCAGTTAGAAAGTTCCAATGGAAACATCCTTGTATTTCCCCTCTTGGACTTTCAGAAAGTGGTAGGTAACCTACAACCTCATGCAACATGTTAGGAATCTTAGAGCATCTCAAAACACACTAAACACACATTTAAGAATCTGGCTCTCACTGTAGGAGGTTTTCATAGGAGACAACCTCCCTTGATTAGTGGAGAGAAAACATCAGAGTGGATTCCTGTGACTTCTTGTAAATGTCCTGCCTTAGGATGAACTGCAAAACCCCCTTTCATTGCTAATAAAATAAACATTTCTGCTAATAAAAGAAGGGCAACATGATTAGTCTGGATTTAAATGGACAATTTCAATGTCAAAACTAAGTTGTCTAGATCCATATTTCGGTCCCTACTTTTCTCCTCAGTCAGAGATGCACCATCTCCACAAGAAGATTCATCCTATTGCTGTTGTACCTTCAGTCTCAAAGAGAGAAACCTTTTATGGTCTCTCATTAGCCTTTTGAAAATGTTTCAAGTACCTTCAAAATTAACTTTTTTCTTGATCATTTTGCAAAATGCTCAAACTTTACTGAACCCATACAATATTTTTTTCTATTTCACATTAACATCATTACTGCTATTACCTGGAATTAAAACAGCAAACATAGCACGTTGCTTCTTTTGGATGTGTTTCTAAGATATTAAGACTGTTCCTCTCAAACATAGCTTCTTTCTAAATGATTCAGTAATGAATCATTTGAAAGAGCTGCTGTGCTGTCTAGGTAAGAAAGATGCAGTCACTGTAGTCTTCTTATGCCTTAATGTTGAGATGAACTTAAAGGAGTAGTACAAATGAACTTATTTTAGAAAGACCTGCCTCCCAGCTCCACTGAAGGGATGTGACTAATGCTGGAAGAAAACAGTCTGTAAATGCTTCTGTGGACCAGTGGAAACAGCACCTGGGGGACATGCACAGAAGCTCAGGAGCACAGATACAAATCAAATCTGCAGTGCATTCTTCAACTGTAAAGTTAAAATGGACAACTTGATAAAGGAATGCTTTTCATATAATGGAAATCTATAGCTATAGATAGATCTGTAACTATAATGGAAAGCTAAAACTTCAGCTGGAAATCTGGGCATGGCAGTGGCCAACTCTTATTACTTGATTTCTGTTCTGTTAAGTGAGCTCAGGTTTTTCACTGCATTTGTGCTACATTGATATATCCCCTTTTCTCAGCCTGAAACATGACAAGAAGAAAACCCAGACATCATGTGTGATTCGCTCACTTGTCCAGAGGTGCAAGGAATTGTAGAGAGATATCTGTTGAGAAGGCAGACTGTTAAATCAGGTGCACTGGAGGTTAGGGATGACAGCCCACAGGTGAGGGGAGGCATGGGGGGCTGTGTGCTGAATCCATGGGGCAAGGGAATGAGAGTGAGAGACCCTCAAGGAAGATGAAACAGCATAAAACTGGGCTCTCTGCACACGGCTACACACAAGTGGAAGCTTGTCAGAGCTCTGCAAGTGCAACCCTGATGTCCCTGGAGTACCCAAGCTCTTTATTTGACTGATTTTATGCCTCACAAAGGATGTACAGGAAAGATAGGCAGGGACAGAGGGAAGGGGTTTCCTTCTATGTGAAGGAACAGCAATTCTGGGGGTAGGTACTGGGTCAACTGGGAACTTGTGGGAAAGATTCATATTGTAGGCTGTGTCATCCAGTCCCAACCTCCTTCCTGGCACATCAGTCCAGTGTATTGATGCCAAAAAACATTGGTATGAAAGCAACTGCTAAGAGAGTTTGTTCTTTTAGCGGCAAAGGTATTTATTCAAGCAGCGCTGGGAAGCCAGCCAGCTCACGCTGGACAAACTAGCTTCGAATCAACAGTGCAAAATGAACCTTTTTATACATTTCACTACATGGTTAAAACATACAGGTTTGCATAGTAATAGGATTACAACATCTGATTATGCATATTAATGAGTAAGTGGAGACTTGGCAGAGTCTGGGCGGAGCCTTCCAGAATCTTCTTTTGGCATCAGGATTAGGTGGTTGCTTCCAGTTTTTGGCCTCACTCTAGGGGTCTTTAACTCCTCTTCTTCACCTTGACTTCTTCAGCCTTCATTGTTCATGCCCTAGTCACTGAAGCTTACAGAAACTACTGGCTTAAGGCCATTTTGCTCTATTCAAATATCTACACAGTCTTGATTAACAGCACTAGGTTACTTGTGTATAGTTTTCTGTCCAGTGGTTTGAACAGAACACAACTCCATGTTCTCTGATACACTCAAGCAAGGCAGGTACTGAACAGTTTCTACTGATCCAGTTAACCATTTCTGGGGTCTATCCTTGTTTCAGTCCCCCCTTTCTTTTAGAATTAACAAATTCTTCTGTTAAATTTTCTTTAAGGCTGGGGTTTGATATGGGTACATCATTCCCCATAATATTTGAATTCTCTTTAATATGATACTTACTTTGTACAGCACCCCTGCATTCCACCCTTTGAGGCTTTGGTGTATGTAAAGCTGACAGTCTTTTTGTAAGTGAGATATATTTCCTGAATGTTTATCTGGACTCTTTTCAGTGAATATGTGGGATCTAACAGTAACTTCTGCTCATTTGATTGCTTAATTACATAAGGGCCAACAAAGGTTAGATTGTGGGCACTTTCACAACTTGAAGAAGGGGTTGTGGGAAATACAATTTTCTTGGCTGAAGGCTTAGTTTCAGATTTAGTAGTCAAAGCATCTGATATATACTTTTACTACAATTCTCTTTTGGTTTTTTTTTCCTTTTCTCTGGGCGGGGGCGGGGAAATTGTGTGGCCGGCCATTGGGTTTGGCAGGGAGCCAACCCAAACCTACCACACATGTCTAACACTATGAATTGTACATACTAAGCCAGCTCATGATCAATTATTAACCTAAAAGCTCTGAGGAATAGCTTGGAACATCAAGGGATATTACTCCAAGGGCAGAATTAGCCTGATGTAGTCTTCTGCCTTTATTTAATTGGACTGAGTGTCTTTAAGGGCTGTGTATGAGACCTCTTGTATGAGAGGTTTCATTCATCTTCAGCTACTCACATTTCAATCTTCAGTCTTCAGTGACTACTGGTCAATTTTGAATAATTTACTCCTGTGAGAGGCTCAAATGTTAATGATTAATGACTCAAAACAATCAGCCATTTGTGGGGTGCTTTGCTGAGCCAGGTTTGTGCCCTGTGTCTGAGGAGAAAGAGAAGAGTTTTTTTTGTGCCTGGTGGTGAAGCCTCTGATTCATGTTAAGACAGAGGGGATGAACACCCACCACTGTATGCTAGGTTTTGAGTCAGATAAAGGAGAAAGGTGACAAGAAGCAGACCCTCTGGAGGCAGGGTAGTGCATTTTATCATGCCAATTGTAATCCATTTCACAACTGGCTCAGTTGTAAAAATCCCCATGCCCTGGGGACTGTATCAGGACATTCACATTATACATCACTTCTCACGGGGCATAATTGGCTCAATGTAGTGGTTTGGGTTGACCCCCTGCCAAACCCAGCCCTTGGCCACACAGATTCTCCACTTTCAAAAGGGAAGAAAAAAAAAGGTTAAAAAAGTGCAAAGAGAAAATGATAGTAAAAATATATATATTCACATATATTACAGTTATATACAATTAAACACTATGTATATACAGAACAAGAATCCCAAACAATGCCAAAAGGGGAAGGGAAAAAGGACAAAAGCAGGTAAAAACAAAGCCAAAGAGATATACATATTTGACAATACAGGGAATAGCTCAATAAAGTAACTAACACAATAAACTCTCACCAACTTCCCTCAAAAAAACAGTTTCTTCACCTCCGCACGGCTCCAGACAACAGTTTCTCAGATAGGCCTCAGCTCACATAGATAAGAGAGGTCAACATACTGAGACCTGCTGTCTTCTAAGCACCCAAAAGGAAGAAAAAAAGAACCTCCCATTCTTGTTTTATATACCCCTGATTACGTGAAGGAATGGTGTGGAATACTTCCTTAGTTATGACCTTGTTACCAGGGAAGGCCTAGACCAAAACCAAGAAAACTAAACCACCACACTCAATTATGCTGATGTGAGAGACAGCTGTCATGTCTTAGAAGAACCATCAAAGACCTCTGAAGAGGCCCCAGACTCATTTCTGGGACTTCCAAGAGAAGACTGCGCATGATCCACAGTGTTACATCAGACAGTGTAAAACTTCCCCATCTTGCCAGGGGAGGTTCCTGGGTGTTCCACCTAAATCTGAGTGAGTATTAACCCACTGAACTTTGTGTTTCCCTCACAGGCTTTCCTCACCCCTGATGGGTCAAGGCTGTGACCAACAGATGTCAAAACTGCAACAATGAAGTCTTGTTGCTGCGTCCTTGAGTGGTGAGATCTTTCTATTCTTATCCTTTTGTTCTCTTTCTTTTCCCATACATTTTCTGAGGTGTTATTTTTATGCCTTTATATTGCTATATTACTACAGATAAAAATAACCAAAACCTGTTTTCCTTTACAGGCAAATTTTTCTTAAATAACCCTCGAACATATATGTTTAGAAACACTGATCATTCAGTGTTACTTCACTCTAACCCACCCCAAGAGATCTATTGACAAGAACCTGAATTACCTTTGCCTTCTGAGGCAGATTGTAACAACCTCTTCCTCTTTCCTTTTCTATTCCCCTTTCCCTTCCCTTTCCCTTTTTCCTTTTTTCCCCTCTTGTTCCCCTTCCTTCCTTCCTTCTTGTCTTACTTTCACACACCTCCAAAAATCAATACAATTACTGGCTGTGCTGGTTTAAAAACCCAGTAGGAAATTTAACTCCACTCAAGTTGCCCCCTTTTCATAGGAGAGGAAAAATACTAAGAGAGATTATAAATTGGAATCACAATTTACTGAAGAAATCACAAAAAACATAGCGATAATAATAAAAGATTGTTCAAAAGAGAGAATGGTTTACCCACAAAAAGGTTATCCACCACCAACCAAACAAAAACACTCCCTTGAAGAGAGCACTCAGTGTGGTTTTTTCCAGTCTGTTTTTTTCTAGCCCAGAAAAAATGGAGAAACAGGGACAAAACAAAACTTGGAGAAACAGTTCATCCAGAATAAAGAGTTCTGCTGCCAAAATGTCAACTCTGATGGCAGCAGCAGCAGTTGTGTCTTTCTGTTTCCGGCAACAGTTATGGCTTGCCCTGGCTGGCTCCGCTGGGGCTCCCAATTCAGCAATACAAAAAGGGTCCATAGTCATGTGGAAAACAGGAGGGAGGACCAGCAGAGGGGACGAATCTGCCAGAGCTGATGAGGAGCAGTCCCTCCACTGTGACAAGCCAGCTGAAATGGCAGACTCCTGGGTTTGGGCTTTTGGCTTTTCCTGCTGAAAACCACATCCCAGCTGGTATGTAGGTGGTGTGGAATAAACAATGCTAAAATTCTGTCTCATATCTCTATACCCAGGACACTGGTCATTTCCTATCATTTACAGTAGGAAAAAAAGAACCAAACAAATAAAAATCAGATTGGACTAGAGTTACTAGAATTAAGTTTATACCTATCACCAACCTAAAAAGATTTCTGAGTAGCTATTCTATAGTTGTGTTTTACTTTAGTGTAGTCAACTTCTCTTGTACAGATGAGAACCAAATTCTGTGAAATTGAAAGATTTGGTCATTGAGTGCAGAAACTTTCTTTCCTCTCCATTTGCACTACTTTCATTTAATTTTTTCACTGTTTTTTTCTCCTCTTCTCCCTTATTTTCACAGCTAAAAGATCTGGATTTCCATAGTTGTATTTGATTGTTTTCCATGATCTTTCTCATCTATTTCTATGAAGAAGGTATCAGCTTCAACCCAACCTTGATGAGTCCTTTATACTAGACAGAAAACCAGAAATGTTTAGATATGAACACCTCAAGTTTTGCTGTCTTAAGGCAGCTTTTTCTTGGAAATAAAAATGTAATGCATGTTCTTCCTCAGTAATTCTGTTGTCAAGGAAAACCAGCCAAAATCTGTTATTCTCTAAGAAACCTAAATGTTATCTTTAGTACATGAGCGTATGCTTCAGCTGTGCTCTTATACACTTTAGAAACACACAGTCAACATCAATACATTACCAATACTGACATCCAGCACCTAGAAGACATGCTATTTAGCTCAAACCTTTTACCAAGAGTCCAGTATCTGCTTGTCTATGCCGATGAAAATGTTTCTTTTTATGATGGTTATTTTGCCATCTCAGTGTTTTTATGTTCCACATGACAGTTCAAAACACTGACTGAAATAAACCGGATGATCAAAGAGAATGGGGGTTATGGTCAGTTTTTGTTTCTGCTGCTGCTCAGGGAGAGGAGTCCTTCCTCTGCTCCCTGTGGGGTCCCTCCCATGGGAGATGATCCTGCACAAACCTTTCCGTTGCAAGTCCAGCCCATGGGCAGCAGTTCTTCACAAAACTGCTGCCATGTGGGTCACATCTCCATGGGGTGCAGTCCTTCAGGAACAAGATGCTTCAGCGTGGGTCCCTGCAGAGCCACAAGTCCTATCACGGAAACCTCCCCATGTGTGGGCTCTCCTTTCCATGGGCTGCAGGTCCCTGCCAGGACCCTGCTCCAGCATGGACCTCCCATGGAGTCACAGCCTCCTTTGGCAACCACCTGCTCCAGCATGGGCTCTTTCCTGGGCTGCAGAGGGATCTCTGCACCCCCATGGGCCTCCATGGGCTGCAGGGGCACAGCTGTCTCACTATGTGCTGCACCATGGGCTGCAGGGAAACCTCAACTCTGACACTTGAAGTACCTCCTCTCCCTCCTTCTGCACAGATCTACGTGTCTGCAGAGTTGTTCACATGTTCTCACTCCACTCTTCCCTGGCTGCAATTTTCATCTGCACAATAACTTTCTTTCCCTTCTTAAATATGCTATCATGGAGGCGTTACTGTCATGTCTGATGGGCTCAGCCCTGGCCAGTGGCAGGTCTATCCTGGATCTCACTGGCATTGGCTTTGCAGGACAGAAGCCACCCTGTAGCCCCCCTGCTACTTAAAGCTGGCCACAGAAACCTCAGTACAAGAGGATAAATACTACCACCATCTGTAAACCAGGTGTTGTGTTTCTGTTCATCTGATAAGCTTTCATATGGCACTCCCCACCATCCTAACTGTGTGTTTTGCATAAGCTGCCTTTCTTTCTCTTGAAGACTAGCATTCTCGACACTACTGCTTATTTGCTTGTGCAGTGTGTGTAAGTTTTGAGCCCCATCTTTCGCACATTCCTGAGTGTACCACCTCATTTTTACTATTGTCTGTTCTTGTGCACTACCAATTTTTTTGGTTGCTGTAGGTCCTAGAGCCCAGGATACTACTGAAGATGGAGTCCTAACTATTACCTCATGTCCTACTGTCTGATCCTCTGTGTCTAGCAGTCCTCAATACACAGCTGCTAACTGTTTTTCAAAGGGAGTGTACTTTTCGTCTGCTCCCCGAAATCATCAGGACCAAAATCCAAGTGGATTGCCCATCTTGTAGTTGCTATAAACTCCATAAGGCAACATCTTGTTCTACGAATACCTGTAATTCAATGGGTTCTACCTGAATGGGATGTAATTCCATGTATTCTTGTATCAGATTTTTGGCTCCCTCAAACGCTACGTGTTGCTCACTACCACATTCAAACACAGCCTTTTTTCCTGTCACTTTGTGCAATGGTTTTAATAAAATGGCTAACCCTGGCAGGTCTCTCCCATGGACAGTAGGACAATATCTGATCTGGCACCTGGAACGCTCCTCTCTCCTGCTGTGGCTTTGCTGTTCACAGGATTGTTTCTCACACTTTGTTTTGCCTCACTCCTCCCTACCATGCAGCATTCTACCTTTTTACAGATACTTTTTTTGAGAGGCACCACCAGTTTCTTTGATTGGCTTAACCCTGGCCTGAGGTGGGTCCATTGCCCAGCCCTCTGGAACTGTTTGTGTCTGGTATTAGACCAGCATGAAGGCAACTCCTGGTCTCTACTCCTGGAGGCCACCCTGCTGAACACCCCAACCCTGCTAAACAGCCCTTCCCTTCCTGCTCTTGTTGTAATGCCCAAGTATTTATTTTCTCTGTTGCAACCAGCTTAGTCTTTCCCACCACGAAGACCTATGACTGTTTGGTTACCATCTGAAGAACACTGAACTATCAGTCATGTACAGGAAACCTCAACTGCAAAGCATGAATTAGAACTGTTGTTTACACTGTGTCCAGCTTGTCCTTCACCTTCCTCAGCCCTACAGAACTGAACTTCATCTCTAGACTCTTCGCAGGTCACCTGTCCTAGTTTCCACTTCTGTGTATTTGTCTCTTTCATTTGACCAGAAGGTCCCTACTCAGCCATGCTGGTCTCTTGTCTTCCTTGCCCAATTTCTTGGTTCTGAGGATCACTGACACTTGTCACTGGATCACTCCATGGAAGATTTCCTTAAAGATCTGTCATCTCTGTTCCACTCCCTTGTCCCTGAGGACCAATATGAATTTTAAATCAACAGTTCCAACAATTATTTTGACATTTCCTAAAAAAATTCTACCCTGTATTCCAGTTGCTCACACTTGAACTTTCTATGTTATAACTTTCCATGTCCCATCATGAAAATTGGGGGGAAATGTGATAAAATGGTATTAAATTTAAAGAAAATAAGGCATCCCAAGTGAATGCTCCTCTCTGTAGCTCTACTTCACTCACTTTGTAATTCCTGGACCACCAAGTGGACACCCAGCTGTCCTGTTCATCTGCTAAATTATCTGCAAGCCAATGACATTCCCTTTGGCATATGGATTCAGTTTTTCTTAATTTATTTCTGTTCATTCTGTTGTTTAATATTTCTTAATCTATTTGTCCCTGAAAATTTCTATCACGTGTCCATCTCTCCACTGAATCAGCTCTTTTTGGGGTTCATGTCCTGAAGAAAATGGAGTTCAAGGGGACCCAACTAATAGAGAAGACGTTTTTTTAGTTAAGGTTTTTCCTCTTTCACTCATTAAAAAAGGCCTTGAAAATCTTTTGCAATTGAGATGAACAATTGTCCTGTTTCTGTGCATAATTATACAGCAGGTAAAGGTAATGCTAATTAGAGCAGAGAAAGGCTTTGCAAATGAAGCCTTTGGCACTGCTGTGGGTTGCAGTAACAGGACAAGAGACTGGAATAAGAATTGTCTTATTGCCAGCACATGAATCAAAGTGTGACTCTGGCTAGTTCCTGCTGGATGACAAAGATACTTTTCCTCTCTCTGCCTGATTCCCACCAGGATATAAGTCAGACTAATTCCCTTTCAAAACTACTCCATTTCTATTCCTCCAGTCATGCATAAATAAAAAAAGAGACAAACAGGAATGATGCTGTAGGTGTACATCTGGGAGCTCCCTAATTAACTACACAATGCTTACAGCTCTACAGGGTGGGCAGAAGAACAACACAGAGCTCATTAGGTTTGCTAGCATTTTAATAAGCCCCTTGAGGATTGTGGTACCACCTCCCTGTTAGTTGTAGCTGTGGCAAAATCTGACAAGATGCCTTGGGGAAATGACAGGCAGAAGCAGAAATGAAGTTACTTGGAGCTTTAATGGATCCCAGTGCAAGATGAGAGTTGGACAAAGTGTCCCCACCAGGATTCATTAGAGCAGAAACTCATGGACTTTGATTATAGACAACTCAGAAAGCCTCAGACTTCTTCTGTACCAGCCTTCCCTTACAGAAGTCAAACAGCAGTGTCCAGGTAGCACAAAGGTGGTGCTTTCTGTCAGCAACCTGCACACATGGCAGGGGGAAGGAAATGCCATGAACCCACCTCTCCAAACCTGCTCTTCCAAAACACTGGTAGGTGCACAGGCCCTGCTTCCCAGGCTTCAGTTACAATGCTCAACCCAGAGACTTTAACACACCCTGTGACTGAAACACTGTGGCTGTAACACAGCCAGTGACTGTGTTGCCCGCAGGAAGGACACA
>VWZF01004998.1:0-80476 GCA_013396755.1 Sclerurus mexicanus
CGACTGGCGATCTCCCTCCACATGTAGTTATTCTCTTAAAGATAAAATTTATTTTCCTTTCTGACCTGTTTTAAGCAATTTACCTCATTAATTGTGTGAGCCATAACCTGATGTGTTATACTTTTGAAGAAACACTCAGAGACATACACACATAGACACACATGCAAAAAGCATATTGGGAAGCAACTCTGAAGCTCCTTTAACTATAGGACTCCTGCTTAAATACAAAAACTCCTATTGTAATACTGAGAGTAGAATGTAGTGCTTTATACAAGTTATTTCCTGTGTTTCTTCTTTGTGCTGTCTATACAACATGTTTAGCAAAGTAGGGTAGCTTGATGAAGTGACAGTTTTTAGGGGAATATTATAGCTGTGTACAAGTATGTTGGAGATGTAAACTGGAGACAGGTTAAACTAGGGACTTGTCAAACAATTCACCAGTCAGCTCTCCTAAAGCATGTAAGAATGTTGCGTGTTTGTGTGGAGCGCAGGGATATTTTTGCTGTATTCCTGCGGGGTATTTTCCTGTAACTCTGAAGTCATTTAGCCTCATTTACTAGGGGAATCAAGCTACTCTTGGTGCCAGAAACCACAAATGTCTGGGACTAGTATTTCAGAGATTATTTCTGCTGAATCAGTTCTCAATGTAACAAGTGTATTAAGCCAGTAAGCCAATCATAGAGCCATGTCATAGCACAGTGGTAACTGCACTGCGAAGTGTATTTTTCATTTGGACAAATTCTCAGGCCCTGTCCAATGTTCACTGTTATGTTAAAAGAAAAGAAAAAAAAAAGAAAAAGAAACCTTTTATGACACTGGCAGTGGGTTATACTACCAGTAAAACTACTGGTAGACTTTTTCAAGTATTTGCTTATAAGTAAATCAGAAGATAAAATTAAAACAGGAGAAATACCATGATATGATTTCTAAAGCATCAAAGGATTTGTCAAGCCAGTTATCTTAAAAGTTACTTTAATTTAAATGAATAATCAGAAATACATTGTATATTAAAAAGTAAGTTGCCATGCATAGCTTCTATTGTAACTTAAAATTCTTGCTAGATATCTGATCAATGTAATAGGTAATATCTCTGTTAGGTTTATTCAAAGCAATCTGTTGATTTTTAGACATATATGTGCATGCATGTGCTGTGTCACTGGCTCAAAATCAGACTGCAAATCATTCTTAATTTGTAATTAAGGCTGTTCAAATGCAAGTATTAGTAATTTAAACATAATTAAACCACAAAACAGCAAACTTTACTCATATGCCATAATAGCTAAGTCTTAATGTCCAAATAAAACATCTGTAGCTTTCTCATCTGTAAGCAAATTCTCAATTACTTTGAAATGCAGTGTTATCTTCTGATTCACTTTATCCAATAAATTCTGAGTTGAGACCACATTTTTCTCAAGATTCAGCATTTAGAATAAATTACATATAAACCACAGAAAGAAGGAATATATCTTAGGAAAGGAATCACTGTTAAAGACATACTTGGTTTTTCTAGCATTAATTTATCTCAAAGATAGGTAGTAGGCTTCTTTATAAAAAACTCTAGAAACTGAAAAAAATCAAATATTCAGTCTTGCTCTGAGATTGGTTCCCAACCTTAATTTTTTAATTTATTTTAAACAGATTTCTTCACAGTCAGCTACGATTTCTACAGAATTTGATGTGTTCATTTACAGCACACTATTTGTATAGATTCACAGAAGGAAAAAAATGCTAAACTTATGCTTAATGCAAATTTTTGGATCATTACCATTGTTTCACAACAAAGACAGATTCTTTTAGCTGAGTGAATTTAAGTCCTAGCTCAAATGATTTTCTAAAACAGAACGAGTTTAGTCAGTATCAGTACTTACTTGTAGAACAAGTAAGAGCGTAGGTTATTATGTCATCTCAGAAAGAAAACAGAATCCAGAAAGAATTTCATCTTGCTTCTAAAAAGCCACATAAAAAAAAAAAAAAAAAAAAGAAGGCTACTTCTAACTGTTGTGAGCTAATAGGTTGTTTTGACAATGATGTCATTATCCAGATTTATGGATGTATCTTTCAGCTTCACTCAAGATCTAATTTGCCTTAATAACTCCAAAGGCTTGAGGACTAGTGATTGCTGGAATCCTGATCCTCAAGAACATGAGAGCAGTTGCAAATTAACTTCCAAATATATTTATGTAAACTATATATCCCACCTTGGAAAAAATAATCTACTGCATTTACATATAAACAGGACCTTTAAATATGCAACAGATGTTTCATTTTTTGAAAAGCTCTTGAATTCATTGACAAGCCTTTGGCTAAACTGATGAATTAATTTGTTCGGGGCAGATTTCATAAATCCTCTAATAATTCATACCCTTACACATCTTGACTTGATTTCTGAGATCTACAGCATGTGTTTTAAATGTTCTAACCTTTACTGCTTTAATCAGGTAACATTTATTTCAGGGCTGAATGATGATCAGTCATTGAAAGATATAGTTGAATAGGAAATAAAATTCAATTTGTCAGTTAAACAAACCTCCACATCTGAAATAAGAAGAAATCAGTCTGTAGTACTGGATCTCTGAAATGCTTAGTGGTTTTGATGTCACTCTCCCTTTGAAGAATATATATTGCTAGATAAGTACTGTTGGATGCAGTGCTGATACACGGAAACCACAGTTGTCATGTTTAAGTATAACCAATTTCTTGGGGTGGTTTAAATGTAAGCCTTTACCTCTAAATTGAGATTTATTTTTATCCTATTAACCTATTTTTCTTTAATATTAGGGGCTAGTTACCAATTTAGACGACAATGAAATCAGTCTAAAAAACAAATTTTGCCTAAGTTGTTTGCTTTGTAAAGGTCTTGAACTTTGTTACTGCTTCTGATGTAATGTACTAAATTATATAAAATAATTTAAGGAGTTTCTTAATTGATGCGTCTGATCAAGTCCAAAAAAATGTTCAAGTAAAACTGCATAAAAAAGAATTCTGTCCTCTATTGCCTGACAACTGGTATGTCAGCCACCCACTCAATAAACCTGTATTTTCTTACCGTATTGGGACATTCAGAGGTCCAGAAGGCTAAAATCACTAAGATATTATAAGAATATATTATATTTATAATGTTTTTATTTCTGATGAAAGCCATAAACAGTGCAAATGGCCATTTTTCACTATTTGTCTTCCATGACATTTTCTCATAAGTCAAGGTTTAGCTAGATTTAGAAGTCTGAGTACATCAGTGCTGACTGTATATTACTAGTCCCCATCTCTATGAATATACAGAGTTATGAGTGTCACAACCTCATTTGAGACACTACTGATATCCATTCTGTAGTGTTTAATACTCTCTTATTCTTCTGGATTTCTAAAAGAGCTCTGTTACATGAAGTAAAATGATGGACTGAAAGAATTGCAGGATTAGACAGTACATAACAGACCTGCCCATCTGCATTCAGCCTTCCAAAATAGACTGAATTCTACTTAATATGCATCTAGGTGGCTTGCATTTATTTAAAAGATGTCTGCAAATAAGATTTCTTAATGTCTGGCAGTTTTATGTATATGCTTTTTAAATCTCTAATGTGAAAATGCTGTTCATGAAGTGGAACTATATTAAGTGGGTGAAAAAGTAGTTGAAAAATTAAAATTCTGCTTACCATCTTGTCTTTATTCGTTTTCCAAGATATTCTGAAAACAGGAGACTTAAAACATTTTTTATCCTTGTATTTGCTGGCTTCCTTCTCAACAGTTTGTCTTTATGTCATAAAAACCTCAGCTATGAGCTGAGTAGCTAACTAGACAAAGCCCAGCAAAATGTTTATTAACTGCCTTCCACATGCGCTTCCTTTGAAATGACACTTATATTGATCTCTCTACCCAGAAGACAAGTTTTATTAAAATATAGATGTGTAATTATAACAAGATTTTGTTTAGAAAATGGATAATCTCTTTTTTAGATATTTTTTAAAACTTGACTGGAAAAAGTGCTGAGCTTCTAACTTGAAATTTGGCTTCTATCTTGAAATTAGATTTCAAACTTGAAGTTCTTCAAGCTTCTAAATTGCCATTCTAACTTGAAATTAGTCCTGCTTTTAGCAAGAGGTTGGATGTATGATCATCCAAAACTTCTGACTAGACTTGTCAAAGATTTTTCTCCATTGCATTGAAATTGGCCCATAGATTTGGGAACTACCAGAGGATTCTAGTAGATAATATAATCATACCTGCTTTGCAAAATCACTTGAAAAATTCTAATACATATGATGCAATATCCAAAGAAAGATTCAAAGTACAGAGTGTGTATTACTGAATAATAGTTTATTTTGTGAACAACCTTGCAGCTCTCACTGGGTATTCCGGAATTCATTGTTATTAGAGGCTTTAAACGTTATAATCTGTAGAAATCTGTCAAAATCCTTGGTGTACGATTTGTTTCATGCATATTTGGCACTTTGATCCCACTTCATAGATTGTGAGGATTATTACATCTGGGAAATTAAGTGCTTTCATCTTATTCACTATCGTGCAGGATAAATCTAGATTACAGAATTCTCAGGGATCAAGACTGGTGATAATGTGCTGTTCAGATTGCAATGAGAAAGCAAACAGATCTTGTACTGTTGAGTTGCTTATTGGAAACAAACCTAGCCACTGAGGAAAATGCTAGAGGAATTTTCAAATTGTCATCAGACATTGTGTCTTGCAAATGCAAGACAAACTACAGTATGTTTTAGAAGCAATTGTGTGATTACCCAATTTTTTTCTTTGCTGTATATCAATTTTGGAACATAATCGTGCAAAATAGGTGACAGGACAAACCTATATCTGAAAAACAAATATACCATAAACTGTGTGAAGTTGTTGCCAATTCATTTTCTTCAAATATTTTACTTAATAGTAGCAATACCTTCCGTCACAGCATCTCTGCTACCTAATAAATAACATATTGCAGAATATACTGAGGACAACAAAGCATTTCACAGCTTCAAGCAATTAAATATTAGAAGATTGAGTGAAAGACTTGCCACAGAGAAAAACGAATTTTTATAGTAGTCACGAATGCAGTGTCCTCTGATTTTTCACTTCTCATTTCTAAACTCTGGATTTGCACTGCTAAACTAAAATTCTAAGGTCAACTTTTACTGGTAATATGTTGTTTCTATTAAAACCATCAGCTTCATACAGAAGTCAAAGGACACTAAGTTACAAGCTTAGCTGCAGAATACAAAATGTACACATCTGCAGTGAAACAGCATTGTTCATATCAAGAAAATAATCTTACATAAATCAGAAATCATTCTTGTACATCAACTAAAGTGGGTGTAGCCATTTCCATATGATAACCAGAAAATACTGTATTGCTCCATGCTTGAGTTCACACTCTTTGTTTGGAATAATGTATTTCAAGGATAAGAAAATGGAGCACTGTTTTACTTAGTTTACATATAATTTTATATCTAATATCCAATCTAAAATTCCCCTGGAGCAACTTGAGGCCATTTTCTCTTGCCCTGTCACTTGTTACCTGGAAGAAGAGACTGATCACTACAATCTCCTTTCAGGTAGTTTAGAGAGTGATAAGGTCTCCCTTGAGCCTCTTTTTCTCCTGGTTGGAAAACCCCAGCTCCCTCAGCCATTCCTCATAGGTTTTCTGCTCCAGACCCTTCAGCAGCTCTGCTGCCCTTCTCTGTAAACCTTCCAGTACCTCAATGTCTTTCTTGAAATGAGGGGCGCAGAACTGAACACAGTATTTGAGGTGCAGCCTGACCAGTGCTGAGTACAGGGTGACAATCACTGCCCTGGTCCTGCTGGCCTCACTGTGATACAAGTCAAGATGCCACCAGCCTTCTTGACCAGCTGGGCACACTGCTGGCTCATGTTCAGCTGACTGTCGATCAGCACCCTCAGGTCCTTTTCCACTGGGGAGCTTTCCAGCCACTCTGCCCAAGCCTGTAGTGCTTCATGGGGTTGTTGTGGCTGAAAAGCTGGACCCACAACTTGGCTTTTATGAACCCTGACCCATCAATCCAGCCTGTCCAAACCCCTCTTTAGAGTTTTCTGACCCTCCATCCAATTGACTCTCCCACCCAACTCAGTGTCATCTGCAAACTGACTGAAGGAACTCATCCAGACCATTGATAAAGATATTAAACAGAGCTGGTCCCAAAACTGAGTGTTGGGGAATACCGCTGGTGACTGACCACCAGCTGGATATATGACTCCATTCACCACCACTGGGCACAGCCATCCAGCCAGCTTTTAACACAGCAAACTATGTCCCCATCCAAGCTGTGAACAGCCAGTTTCTCCACGAGAATGCTGTAGGATACAGTGTTAAAGGCTTTACTAAAATCCAGGTAGAAAATATCCAAAGCCCTTCCCTCTGTCAATACATGTGTCATCTTGTCTTAGAAGGAGATTGGGTTGGTCAAATAGGACCTGCCTTTCCTAAACCCATGCTGGCTAAGCCTAACACCCTTGCTGTCCTGCATGTGCCATGTGATGGCACTCTAGAAAATCTGCTTCATGACCTCCCCCAACACCAGCGTCAGGCTGATGGGCCTGTAGTTCCCCAAATCCTTCTTCTGACCCTTCTTGTAGATGGGCTAACTTCAGAGAAAGTTCAAATGCTTAAGGCGCAGGAACTAAACCTTGAAAAATATTCCAATCACATTGCAAACCCATATCTGACAGAAAGGCTTTTTCTAACTTTTGAGTAATATAAACCTATTCAGTGAACTGGCATGAAGACAGGGGTTATGATTTCACTTTGGGGTTTGATTTTTTACCTCACCTTCCCGTTCACCTGTTTTGCTACTGATTTCAGGAAGGATTCTTAGGACCTAGGGGTAGCAAGAGTTAGAGACATGATTTGTAGACTACTGGCCTAAAAACCCAAGAAATTTCAAAGCTGAAAGACATATACATATGTATATTTGCTGACTTACAAAATTATTTATATTCAAACGTCCTACAGATGGAGCTATAATGCAGTTTGTAAGGGCCTGCTTTCTTTTACATCCAATAAAGGGATGGCATCTTCACAACTGTGCTTCTTGTTTAGATACCTTATGTTATGCCTCCAATTTACTTGTCTTTTTCTGGAGTAAGTATTTTTCAGAAAAGGCTAGTTTAAAAAGTGCAGCTCCTTCTAGGGTGAGTATTATGCAAAAATAATTCAAATTTTGAGATTCCTGAGATTTATTTTCTAACCATTTAATGCTTTCTAATAATTTAATGCAGTTAGCTTATTCCTTCTTTCAATCCTTTCTTTAACATAGCAGTTAATACAGAAGAAGAAAATAATGAAGAACATATTTGAAGAAAGCAGACAAAGACGTGGGCTCAGTGACATTGCTGTAGTATTCTGCTCTTGTTGCATGCTTTTCGCTATTTTGCCTTTTCTGTTATCTGCCCTATTGTAGGCTTTTGGGACCAAAGCCATTTTCTCCATATGTGAGGTTACATGAGTAACAGTCTTAAGCCTTTGTTTTAGTAAAAGGACTGCAATTTGATTTTCCATGGGGTCCTCCAGAGAATTAAAGAGCCATCTTAAATTGTGTATTACAGACCCCTCAGATACTTTTTCCCAAAGTGCTCATGCTTTCTGGTCTTCTCTTGTGCCACTTACCTAGCAGGCAGTAAATAAGAAAGTGCCTGGTCTGGCACCATGGACAGAACCTCCCTATGAGGTGGCTGGAGTTGCGGACAGTATATTCCTGACAAGTCTTAGTTATGTGTGTAACTAAAAGATTTAAATAATTCAATTAGTTTAACAGAATTAGCTGCATTGGTAGATTTTGAGTGTGAATAATTCTCCACTCAAAACTGGAGTAAACCAACAATCCCTTTTCTATGAAATATCTGTAGTTTGGGGGATTTTGGAATTGACAATGGAGACTGAAAAATTTGGCAGTTGTATTCTAGTCCACACAGTCTGAGAATAATAGCAAATACCATGATGGTCTAATCTTGTAGCATGACACTGACAGGCTACTCTTTGGTAGTGGTTCCCTGCCTTCCAAAATACATTTTTTACTCCCTTCATGTTCTATGTTGCTACATCTAATAAATACATAAAGCTCTAGCCCTGGGAGAATACAGTCCAAACACAATCCCCATGGCTTGTGGGGACTTTCTGTTTTCCTCATGAGAAATTGATTTGAGCTGGAAGATGTTTTCTGTCACTGAAGGACATTGTACTTCAAGCACAGCTCTGGAGATTTCAGCACTGCATTTTAATTAGCCATTCTGACTGATCTGAAAAAAAAAGAGAATAAGGATGCTGTGTGGTGTGTATGTCCTAAAATTATTGTTATCATCCATTTCATGTTCAACAGTTTGTCACACATTTATAGCTGCAAGTTCCTTGCTGATATACTGGGACATCTTAGTCACATGCAGTCCTACATCTGCCACACCCGCATGTGGGTTTTCAAGCCTAGGGAGAGATGCTGTGCTCCTTGGTCCTGAAACAAGGCACTGCATCCAAACACAGTGTCACATGTTGAACCTTTTTGTCTGTGAAGATAGGCTTCTTTTGCTTAGTGCTGTCTTCTATTAGCCAGTAGCCCATTTTGGTTTGTACATCATATGCAAAATACAGGCAGAAAATCCTCTGCCAGAGGCCCTAGAAGTCCATGTTGAGATAATGCTAATTTTAGCTAAAATATCATGTCTGAGGACAGATAGAGGAAGGGAGAAGAGATTCTTATTAGTCCAGAATATAGGCAACGGGCCTCCAGAACCACAGGGAGAATAATTCATAGCTGAATTTATGATCTGTAGTGGTGGTAATGTTAGGCTGCAGTCCCTGGATTATGCTTTATGGTAAATGTCTGTCTTACTGCAGAAGATGATCTATTTGTGGCCAATGTCTATTTATCTGGCACCCTTCAAAGAAAGGAAATCCTCCTTGTCTGGTGAGATAGGCCTCCGAAGTGCCCCTGGTGACTAAAAGTAACAAAAATGATTCTCAGTGGATCACTTACGAACCAACTGGGTATATGAGCCTATTGGTTTTGTGCTCATGATGCTGAATAGAGTAACACTTGAAAATATTACGAAACATGGAAATTACTAACTTTTCAAAACAAGCCCTTCAAGAAGTGAATCATAAAAGATGTGAATCCCAAGTGATCATTGATAGAGAGATTCAGCTGATATTTATAACTTTGTGTAATGATGACTTCGGAAAACTTAAAGGCCTAAGAAGAAAAAACTTGTTTCATAACTTCCATTCCATTAAGCCAGTTTTAATTTTGACTGTACAATTGTAGCCAGCACCAGTGAGCCTTCTCTGACAGATATTATCAAGATTATGAACCAAAGACAATTTGATGGTAAAGCAAATTCTGAATATTACATCTTGAAAGACAGGTTTTGATGATAATGGGTCTTTTTCTATGTACATGATACTAAAATTCTATCCTCCAGTGACATTCGGAGACATTCTCAAAAAACCCAAAAAATTGGTCTCCCAGTTAAACTGAAAGCTGCCCTGAAGAAAAGCTGAGATATTGGCTTTAAAGTTCAATGCATTTTGATTAAGGAATACTTTTTGGTTTGTTTTACAGAAATGCCTGAATCTGGTGAAGAAAATACTCTACTTTTCCCTCTCATGGCTGCCTGAGGTATTGTTATGTGTCATTTCAGAGATGTACCTTTCAAGTTCATAGGAAGACCACACAGTTTATATCTGAATACCTGTAGGAAATACATTAATCACTGTAAGCTCCTACAGTGGTAGACACATGCCATGCAAAAACAGGATGCTAAATTGGGTAGTAGAATTGAAAAATGAGGCAGGTGGCATGAAGCTTCTATGTATTTTATGCACTTTTTCTTGCTTTGGTTGGGGAAAAGGGCTACAGCCATCAGGATCCAGATACTGCTTTGTGAGTCTCTTATGGGTACTACTTGTAAAGTTTATACAGTGTATAAACTAGACAGAAAGTTGGGTACTGTGAAAAAGCACACTGTCACAAAAGTCAAGTAGCTGTCAGAAGAGGGAGAAGGATGTGCTGTGACAGATTCAGTCCCAAGGATTAAGTATTTCCCCCTTTGCTGACCTCTCTAAAACTTAGAACGTCCTTGGTTCCTGCAATTTACTGAAGAATGTGTTCACTCTTTAGCTAGACAGAACTAATATGGTTTCTATAGTCATTTATCCAATTCACCACAGTCTGATTTTTACCTTATTCCATTCTAACCACTGTAATCTTTTGTGTCTCAGCTTGCATTTTGTTCCCTAAACTATTTTGGTCTGAGACCTCATCTCTATGCGTACAGATCCTAGTACAGAGGCCTTGAAGCTGTTCTGTGGTATTAAAATACAAAATTAAAAGCAGTCTGAGAAGACTTGATAATTGATAACATTTGTTATCAACATTTTTCCAGTTCTTCATTGCTTCCTCAGTAACTGAGGATGATTTTTATCTGAAGTTTCCTGGAAGTCCTAAGGCCATGTCTTACTGATCTCAGTTAGGCTTGTTTCCTTATCAGGCTCTAGACTAAAATTTATACACAGTTACTGCCTTGGCTGTATAAATTTATAAAGATGTGCATTCAAGTATTACAAATAAAGATTTGGTTTTGAGATTTTATGTTCAGTCATATAGATTATTTCTGAATCAAATAACCCATCTTTCATATTCTGTGTCACATAGCCTCCAGAAGAATCCAATTCAACAGCCAAAAGAAATCACTCTACACTCGCTTGATATTTAACACCAACATCTGGGAAGGCAACCTAGGTGTCGAGTGAAAGGAAATAGCAACACCCCATTTAGCTAGAGTGCACCATCTGATCTTATGTCTTTTTCCTGCTTCTTGTCAGGCAAGTTCTCAGTTTTGGTTTGAAATGTCGGCTTCTTTTCCTTAATAAACAACTCCCACTTGTAAGGTAGAGTGCTGAAGCACAAGCCTAGGTTCAAGAAGAAAGCCTTCCTATCCTCAATGAGTTAACATGGAAAGCATCCAAGTACAGAAAGATAAGGGAAAAAGGTTTGAAAGCAATCTGTCAATGGATCCATACCACATTAGTCTTGTAAAAGATGCTAGATGATAAACAAAACATGAAAATGAGCAGAAAGGAAAAGTGGAAGCTAAAACCAAAAGCTTCATCTATCTGTACAGAACATACATGCAATGAAAGATGTAGAGTTTGCTTATGAATTTTCCTTCAATCTTACTTTACTTTTAGTCTGAGTTAGAAGTAAAAGAAAGATCTTTTTATATTAACTGTATTTTAAACCAACAACCATGCAGGAAAAAAAAATTAGTAATTGCATAATTCAGGTCTTTTCCTTTTTTTAATTTCTTTAGATAAAACTCCTGCCCTTGGCATGGCCATAATTTTCATGTCAGCATTTTCTTCTGATAGTTCCTCTTCCTGTGTGCTTTTTCAGTGGAACCTTGCACCTTTAAAATATTTACTGATTACAGACTGTCACCACAAACTTCAGTGTCTTTTTGTAATAATAACTGAACACACTCTCTGACTCTGATATGAAGTCTCTTTGAAAAAGATTTGGGTGCTTTTACTCTAAAAAAACCTTTAAAACCACTGAATCAAATCACTCAATTATTTATAAGTAAAAATTTTGTGAAAACATTTATTGTCTGTAGAAACAAAATTTACATTGTTTTTATATAAAGTAAGTTAAACATACATATAAACAGACCTACAGCTTAATACATACTTATGAATGAGGCTCTTATATATGGGATAGCATTGTCAAAAGGACTGCTGTGGACATGAAAGATTACAGCTTAAACTGCATTTGCATTTAACTAGAGTTTCAGTAGTTTAAGAATGTAATTTCTTATCCACACTTCTCCATTAGTTCTGGTGAAGAAAAGAGTTTGATTCATTAGTTACGTTATATCCAGCTGTAGTATAATCCTATTGCATATGTGCTGCAAAGATGACATTGTTAGCCAGAGAAAGCATAGGAGCCTGAAGGCAGGATCTACTTCCAGGAAGGATGTATAAGTGAGGAAAAGAAAAGATAAATGTGGGTTATTTTGGTGTACTATTTTCCAAACCCTCTCTTTAAAACACAGAATAGAAGATACAAACTTCTAAGAAATCCATTCAGTACAATGTATGAACACCACATCACAGAAACAAAGATTTCATATGTTTGTCATTCCTTGACTGTGCTGAGAATTTCCTTGCTTTAACTAAGTGTATAGGTCAGGAAGTCCATATTGCATCCAACTAATTAAATTGAATAAAATATTCAGAAAGTATCAGATAATTAGATCCTCACAACTGGATTTTGGTCAGAAAAGCATGATAGCCATGAAAGTCTTGCCACTTAAAAAAAAAAAAATCATAGGTCTTCTAATTGTTATAACTGGTCTTGGTGTACTCTTCCAGTCTCATTTGAAAGTGGTATCTGCAATGGCACAACATTTGCAATATAGGCACAGAATGTTGAAAATATGAATTGTAATGGGGCATGGTGGTCCAAGTACTGAAGATGAGCTGCTTTGATCTGTACAAAATTCTTTGGCTAAGAATACCCCAACACATCACTCATTTTAAATGTTTGTTTGGGTTTTTTCCTATACAGATTCACAGAATGCTTGAATAGGAGCTGTTCTGTAATCAAATCTGAGTAACTTTGTGATATATTATGATTCACAATTACATCACACATATGAAACAGCCAACCAACACTAGAGGACCATTACTTAAACCTCTGGCCATGTTCTATGTTGTTTGAAAGATTTGTGTATCATGTGGAAGCAGGACAACTTGGCAAAAACATCCAATAGTAGTGTTCCTGACTTCTCAGAACTTGCTCTTTACAACTGCAATAGTTCCTGCTACTGTATCTGTCACTACGGAGTTGTCCACCAATAAGAACAAGTATATAAGATGTTTAACTTCATTTAAAAATCAGCAGTGACATAATCCTGAGATCTGCAATGGAGCTGGCACAGTCAATATATAGTAAGTCTTTCAGTGAGTAGAAAAATAAACAAAAAAAAAGATCTATACAATGGAGTGGGGTTTTTTTCCTTTTTTTTTTTCCCCTTCTAACATGCATATTAAGTTGAATGTGGAATACTGACAACTGAAGCACTGCTTTACATACTAAACATTGATCATAAAAGTTGACCTGTTAGGGCAAATCGGCACAGTGGTGCCAAGTGCCAACAAATGGATCTTACTGTTCTGTGGAACTGATGTATGGGAAGTTTTGGATTTTGGTTATTGTGCTTTTTTTTGGCATATAGATAGAGCTTCCCAGACCACTTTCATGTGTTAGTTGTAATTTATGGTAGGATTGGAAGAGCATCTAACAATCACAGTATTAGAAAAATCTTATCAGATTGTTACTTTTTTACCTACCCTGTGAACCCATACTCTTACCTGTTAGAGCATTCCTGTCTGTATCTCAGCTAACGCCAGGATGACAGCTATTTGGTCTAGTTACTGCCACAAGTTACTTTGTCATTTCCTTGGTACAATGAAATATTTGGAATGCCTATTCCTCCATCCTTTCTTTCACATTCCCCCAGTGTATTTGGTATATAGATACAATCAAGACACTGTGAGGCACCTCTAGAAATTGTTTGCCTCAAAATTTGTGGAGCATAGAATGTATGATTTTGCGGCCTTCTTTTTCACCTCTGTTAAAAATATCTTTTTCTTGTAGAAAAAAAATATTCCATCTCTATTTTTCTTGATTTACACATTCCGAAGTTCAAACAACTCTAGCAGGATTTGTCAGCCTTACATAAGAGATATAATGGTGAGCCCCAAAAAGCCTTAATTAGCATTGGAGCAGCTTTGACTGATACTGAGCTTCTTTGGGGACTCAAAGGGAGAAGTCTAGCACTGGGGGGGTTTAATTGTTTTTTTGTTTTGCTTTGGTTTTGGGGTTTTTGTTGTTGTTTTTGGTTTGTTTGTTTTTAATTTGAGAATAAAAGTGAGAGGTTTGAATCTGTTACCATGGTAGTAGAAGCACTGGCTGACTGCCAGAACCTAAGGAAATTGCTTCCTGTGGAAAGGTAAAGCTTGATAGGAGATAATTAATTATTTGGCTGCCAAAAACCAACTTAGGCTTGCCTGAGCCTGGGCAGGATAGAGGCATTTGTAGAGTCTATCATCAGTGAAGACTCTAATACAAATCCACATCCAAAAGTGGTGAGAGGGTTTGAGGGTTTATGCTTACTTTGGACTCAGAGTATCTAAGAAGGGACAGAATTTTATATGGGCCTGTAAGAGAAGTGGAGGCCAGATGTAAAAGCTGAAATGTCAGGAAGGAAAAAGAAGTTCTCACAGTGACCTGCCAAGAGTGAGAGCACAGAAAACACATTTCTAATCTTTGGTATCATTTTAGAGTGCTGTGCATACATATCCCAGCTGTGGGTGAGTGACATTTAATGAGAACAATCATCAGGATGATGACTTAATTTCTCTTTTCATTACATAGGTTTAGTAAACATAAAAGACATCTAGACCCTTGGGTACAGAAATATGCCATGAAAAATTTTTCTGGTTTGTATATGCTGTATATGCATCCATATGCTTAAATGAACATCCTCCAATTCTTCATTCTTTCAAAACTATAGATTATGTACTTATTTGTTCATTCAACAAGATGAGCAAAATACTCTTCTGTGACTATTAACACTGAAAGATTTCCTGTCTATTAAGAACAGTACACTGAAAAATAAAAAGATAGTTTTCGAAAATTTCACAGATGTAAAATTTTCCATTGTTAACTGAGTATACAGTGGAAATATTTATCCTTTTTATTGATCAAAAATTATGTCTTGTCCTGAGCTTTCAGGTTTAATTTTTTAAAGTATGTAATCACTATTAGTGAGCATAGTGTTTCAGTAATATTCCTAGTGCCTAAGGCTGCAATAGATTGGTGACTCAATCCTCATCCTCATGACAGATCTTCCGTCACTCTTAGTAGGAAACTGATGCGAATTCTGTTTTCACCTACATTGGTGAGTAATGCTGCTGGATTGAATTTACCACCATTACCCTTGTTCTGTCTTTCTCAAATTATGTTGTCACACAAAATCCAAAAGTCCATAGGAAAGTTTTATTAGCAGTGGTGCCTTTTTGATGGGACGGGGAAATGGTCAACTGGCTCTAAGTTCTCAGTGCTCCAAGAAGGTTGTATTACCTAAAAAACCCTTACCTCTCTACAGTAGAAGAACTGAGGTTTTGGGAGCAAAGGGCATTTGAAACAAGGCTGTAGTTTCAAAAGTGTTAAGATGAGGCACTGGAATAGGTTGTCTAAAGTGTTGTGAATGCCCAATACCTTGAATTGTTTAAGGCCAGGTTGGATGGACCTCTGAGGCACCTGGTCTAGTGGAAGGTGAAAGTGATCTTTCCTTTAAGTTCCCTTCCAATTCAAACCATTCTATCATTCTATGCTCTGACAGAGCTGAGGACTGCAATTTGACTCAGTTGCCTTAAAAAATGACAGGAAAGTCAATCTTAGTCAGAAATAAAGCCAAAAGAATATCTAAAAAATGTAAATGCATGAGTAATGACATCTGAAAATAAGGTTTACATTGGGTGGTAATTCAGACTCCCAGCATGATGTCCTATGATTATTTTTACTATTTATACAAAAATTAGTTGTCCATCTTGAATAAGTTTCAGTATTGTCAGAAACATAAACCATTCCTAAGAAAAAATTTAAAATATATGTGCTACAAAAATATTAAAAATTGGTAAGAAGCAAAGCCTATTAAGTACTTTATATAAAATCTAATGTGGTTTTTAAACAGTAATGAAAATACAAGTCATATTTTTAAACTAAAGTTACATATCCTTTTTCTGTGATTAGCCTTTGCTTCATTTACTTCCTTTTACTGAGTGGATATGAAAGACTGGATAAAGGAATGTTTTAATAGCCATGCATACATGAAGTATGTGCATTTTAAAAGTTGAACCTTTAATTAAGAATTATGATTGAGATTTTTGACAGGGGGAGTATAATCTGCTCGTGCTTTGTTTCTCTGCTAAGCAGTGATAAGACTGTAGTGAAATGAATGTTTATGTAAGACCATTGGAGACAATATGGACTATCTAGTACTGCCAGGAATTTTGTAAATAACGATCTTCTCAGCCCTGGCTATGAATTCCTGAGAGGGTAGCAGGAATAACATGAATGGAGACTAAATAATTGTCCAAGATTCAAGTCATTCCACTAGATACTGATCTAAGTATCTGTTAACACTAAATGAGGCACTCAGACCTCCTTTGGAAATCAACAAAGGGCTCTTAGTTCCAAACTGTATGTTTATAAGAAAATTATCTGAGACTTTCTCTCAGAAAATAGCATCTTTACTTCATTATGCTGATCTGCACTAGCACTGTGGAATTACTTATTATCAGTAGAAATTTTTTTGTGATCTTAAGTCTTTTGACATGAGATATTATTACTCTATTAAAATCATTCTTAGTCATCTTCAGTTTATACAACCAAAATTTTAAACCTGGAAATCAATACTCAACTTGCTTTCATTAGCTTGAAAGGTTTTCACACTTTTCTATGCTATGGGACATGTATTCCCCTGTTGCTGATGAGGGAGAGCTTATAACTGATGACAGTTCAAATTGCAAGGATTTAAATTAAATCTGATGTTGCTTTCTGCTATGGTGAGAGGTTTTAGTATCACAGATAATTTAAAGGTCACAGTAGGTTTTCTTTATCAGCAAAGTATCTCCTTTTGTGTTGAATATTGTCCACTGCCTCCAAAAAGAGAAAGTCAAGGTTAACCTTAATTTCATACAAAAAAACCCTTAAACATGTTTAAAAATCTCTAACTGTGAACATCTAATTTCTGTAATTCTATTATGAAGAGATTCTCCATATTACAAAGTTACATGGGACTAGACCTATTCTATCAAATATTAAATAGGTCATTAAAATATTCAAATCTTATGTGAGAAATGTAAAACTTTGGTTAACTGAGGCCTGAATAAATATTTCAGGATGTGGTCTTATTTATAGCAGATAGATATTTTTTTCATCACTTAATTTTTGTATGATAAAAGATGGAAGGAGAATGAAGGAATCTGTGATAAACACCAGGAAAACATAAGATTATTCCAGAAATACTTTTGAGACCATTCCAATCCTAGTTTAATTTCAGTCTTGCCTTTATGCCCACCTTTTCATTAAGAACTCTTCTTTCTTGTACTCCATATATGTATGCATGTATGATTAAAAGAATTAGTGCATGTGATGTCCTATATTTGTGACATGAAGTCGTGCTTCTAATGCTGAGGAATTTTATCCTCCCCACCTTTTGATGTGTGGGAAAGCTGCAGACTGCTGTTTCAATATAAATAATACCAACATTGGGTCCTAAGTATACTGGGCTGCTGAAGTAACAGCTGAAGAAGCAGGTAGGGTAGGGTTGTCCAGGGCATGACTGGGATATTGAACTGAGGTGTTGACTTGGAGCCTACTGCCCACAGAGCTCTCACAAAACAGCTACAACCCCTCCACAGGGACAAATTGACCCCTCTGGCATAGGAGGTTGGCTGATGCTAGGAGATACAAATTACATCTCCCTGTGGCAGCTTGTCCAAGTCTGAACCTTTAATTGTCATGATGTGATGAATACATTCCTTTCATTTTTGTTTTGTTTTGCTGAATTCAACTCTGACAAAAGTGACAGATTAATTGCACTTTGAAATTAAGTCATTGAAGATCATACATTCATAGAAGCATAGAAAGATTTGGTTTGTAAGGGATCTTAAAAGCTCATCTGGTTCCAACCCCCTGCCATGGGTGGGGACACCTTTCATTGGATCATGTTGCTCAGAACCCCATCCAACCTGGCCTTGAACACTTCCAGGAATCCAAAAAGTATTTCTTTAACTTTTTTTTCACTTGTTTTATCTAAGAAATGTTTTCGCTAGGTCTAAAAATCACAGCTTAGAAACAGCAGAAGAGTCTGTCCCTTCTACCTGCATACAGATATCTGTACCACACCTTGAAATGCTCTTTGTGTAATACAGCTGGGCAAAAGCCATGTGTTTTTGTCTATTTTTGATATAACAAGCACTTCAGAACAGTCAGTCAGACATTCATATGGAAAACTCTCTTGAAGAGTCACAGGATTTTCCTGTTTAAAAAAATAAAAAGGAGGTGAAAATTTCTGAGCATTTACAAATTAAAATAACTGGTGACTATTGTTGAGGAATACATCTGAACATCTGGTACAGGTAGCTGGGCTCCCAAGCTGCAGTTTGAGATGCAGACTGAAATGCAGATTGAGCTCTGAGTGGGAGCCCAAGACAAGAGGCCATGAATGGACAAGCTTTGGGAGATCAGTGGGCATGAAGATGGGTGCTGCCAGCCTGGTGAATAAATGGCTTTATGCAACAAGACATCTGAGACTCTGCCAGGGGAAACCTGGGGTCGAACTAGTTAGGAAACCTGACTGTCTGAGGGTTGGTGTTCAGAGAGTTAAGCAGGGCACTCTGGACTCACTGGAGCTGCCTGCTGTGAAGGGGCTTCAGTCCCAGCAGTGACAATTGCAGTCTCAGCATTGGGAGTGTGACTGCCAGGGAGTCTCGTGAATGGTCTGGATGAAACTGGAAAGTTTCCCTAACAATATAGACCCATTTTTGTGGGGCTTTACTTGATTTGAACCAACAGCTGAGAGACATGTGGCAGATGAACCCTCTCTACAGCCACTGGTAGTTTTGAAAGCTTGAGGAGAGTCTAGAAAAGATCTGGTGGCCTCCTCCAGGCCCCTCTCTGGAATATGACTGCATGTGGCATGCAGTAAGGGTGCTGTTTCCATTTTCTGATTATTGAGAATCATTAAAAGAAGCTGCCCCGTCTTAGTTGCTAAACTTTAACTGATTGTATCTTTGGGGGGCTTCTGTGCTGCATAAACTAAGTAGAGAAGAAGAGTAAGGACATGCAAGTGGATGAATCATTATTTAGAAATTGTTGCAGAGCATCTTCTGGTCTTCTAGTATTACACTACAGAGGTTGTCTTCCATACCGTAATTCTTTAACTAGGAGAACACTTTAACATGCTAGGATAAACAAGAGAACATCTACAAGTTGTACCAGAGTGGATAAATAAAGTGGTAGTTGTTTATATGTGTCCATTTTATTCCATGTGTGTAACATGAAAAGGCAGCTTTGTGCGGTGGGCTTCTTTGTCACAAAAAATAGTGGTTGCCACCAAGTTAATGCTTTGTATAATATGGAATTCTAGTTCAACACATAAACTTTAGATAAATGATAAAAGATTAAATCTTTTATGACCAAACTGCTGATGTATATTTTCCGTCTTATCTGCTCAATTTCTTTTTTTAAAGCAAGTTGTTTTTATTGGACTATGAGTAGCAAATTCCTACAATTTTATAGCCATGTGACATTGTTGTCATTGCTTTTAGCACAGGAAATGGTACATCTGTTAGTAAGGAGACCAAAAGTACTCTCCCATGAGTCACTAAAAATCATCTGCCAAAACTAATTAAACTAATGCCAAATATGACAAGTTGGTTTAAGACCTGTAACAATTTATAGTACACTGACTTTGCAGGAAAAGGTAGAATATGGGAATGAATATAGTGGGAGGTTAGGGTGAGGATCTGAAGTATAATATCACAGAGGAGATAAAGGTCCCTTACATGATTTCCTTTTAACAATTAATCTACCTATGTTGAACTAGCCCAAAAAACATTTTCAGAGTCTTTGTTCTGCAATTTTTATTAATTTACCATTAAATTGCAATTAACAGGAAAACTGTTCATACTGTTTGAACTCAAATTTACTATTTCCCCAGACATGAAATTTTAATTATTATTCTAAGAAGAGAACTGGTTTAAAACAAAATTTAGTATATCTTTATATATAAAGTTTACAAGGAATTCATGGGACTCTCCTTAATAGATATTTTGATTTTTCTTAAGGAAATTCAGAGTGAAATACAGAGATCTTGCAGGCATTAAAGAATACACTAAGAAGATAAATGTCAGTTTTTATAATAAAGGCTGCGGAACTTCTTTTTACCCATTACACCTGCAAAACTAAAATACTGCATGTCTAGCTAAGGCCTGAGGTCTAATTTTAACTTCAGAAATTCATATATACAGTGCCTCAAAAAAGCTGAAATATCAACAATGATCAACCTGATTTCCACAAGCAGTCATACGTAATACTTAAAAGAACTTCTTTTGAACCAAGTAAGTACTTTACTTACTGTATGCATAGTTTCTGAACTTACTGGTTTTGATTTGTATAGCAAATATAATTATTAAAATGCAGCTGTAAGAGTACTGTAGAATTATTTCATCTAGAGAAACCTTTACATTTACTGTTTTATTCTTAAACACATTCTTGTATGGTTGCAGCTTTTGGACCATACTGTGTTATGCAGTCAGTTAGGGACACAAGGAGTAGAGATGAGTTATCTGTAGAAAAAAATCAAGGCCCTATCACCCTTGACATTTTTATTACACAGAAGACCATCTAACAAAACTAAGTTGCATCCTCTGCCACCCTGTCTTATATCAATGGAGTGTGGAGAATTGAGCCTCTGTTTTTATCTTACTGTCCATTTGTCTCTAATGTCTGTCTTAACTGCCAAGGTTTCTGTCGCCACTGCTATGAACTCTTTTCTTTCTCACTCTTCTGTGACAAATGTACTAGTTTTAGTAATATTTTTTATCTAAAGTCACTCCACCATCAGCCTCAACCATCAGAAATCCCCTTAATAATATCATGCTCCATTCTGGTATAATTCTATTGTCACTTCAGTGATTTATAACTCTCCGCCTCTGTTTCAGAGTACAGAATACCTTTCTGTCCTCAGCCCTCCTGTTCACATTGATATATCTGATAAATTAACTTAAATGGGACCAAACAGTTATTATGAACTAGTTCCTTCTGTATTTCCAGATTAAAACCAGTGCAGCAGGTCTTACTCATTTCAAATCTGGGAGTTTGTACTTTTCACTCAAATTAAGATTTTGTGATATCAAAAAAGTTTATTTTCAAAAAAAAAATATTTTCAAGCTCTCATCACCTTTGCTGTGAGCTATTGATCTGTTTTCAACACTAATAATGACAAATTCCTGGCACAAGTAGTTAGCATTTGCAGGTGTGTCTCTTAACACCCTGAAAACATTCTCTCTAATATTGAGTTTTCCATAACTTCTCACCCTGTTGCACACTGATTTCGTGTTTATAAAGGTAACATCTTCTGATAATTTTGCATATTTAATGTCCTAAATTAATATCCAATCCCATTATGTGGGAGGAAGTACGTCATGCTACTTTCATTAACTAAATTGAAACATGTGTGGTCCAAAGTTCCCTGGCATGGAGTTAATGATCAAAACCTCCATAATCTTTTTGGTTTGGAAAAATAATTGTTTTTCTCTGATAGAATCTCCTGTTCCTAACATCTCTTGTTTGGTTTACTACAGTCATCTTAACCAGAACTGAATGATGATAGTCATGTAAGACATATAGCAAAACGAAGATATAAAACTTTTTCCATGACATGCAAACTACATAGAAGCCTACAGTAATAATGCTGTAGACATAATTGTTCACATACACATTGTTTACTGCATGAAGGTTAGAAATTCTGTATTGTCTGAGCAGTAATTTCTGAAATTGTTCCTTGTTCTAACTTCATAAGTTGATGATGCTCTTATTCTTCATCCTTTTGTTCCCAAAGGCATTCTAAGCTCATTGATTTTTAGGAAAATCGGGTAAAAATGCTGAAGCTCCATTATGAGCTGTTGCAAAAACAATATCTATTGGTCAGGATCAAAGATAAAAATCATATTGCTTAAATGCAAAATTTTAAGCCTAAATAAAAACATTTATACTCTAAATGGAGATAAAGTATAAATGTTATTCTTGTCGGACATTGATAACTTTTGGATTATGGTGGGGATGGGGGTTTTTTGGCTGGTTTTTTTTTGTTTGTTTGGGTTTTTTTATAATTAGAAGAGAACCACAAGATTTTCTTAGAATTCTGTGTAAGGTGTAGATAGAGAAGTAACTTATCAAGCAAAGACTGTCTTATCAACCGGACCAGATTTATAGCCTGTAGAAAGTCAAAAGTCATCACAATCAGGCAAAGTCCCCAGGGACTGGAAAAATGGGAAAAAAATTGGAAACATCATACCCATTTTTTAAAAAGGTAAAAAGGAGAACGCTGGAAGCTATTGGCCAGTCATCCTTGCCTCTGTACCCAATGGTACAGATAATGAAACCCTGGAAATTTGTCAAGGCACATGGGTGACAGGTGAGAGACAGACAACATGAGTTCACAAGGGGAAAGTCTTGCCTGATTCATCTGGTGGCCTTCTAGCATGGAATGACTACGTTGGTGGATAAGGGACAAGCAACTGATTTTATCTTAACTTCTGTAAAACCTACACAACATCCTTGTTATTAGAGGGATCTGTGTTTGATGGATGGACTATTTGATGGGTAAGGAATTGGCTAGCCACATCTGAAGAGCTGCAGTCAGGGTCTCAATGTCCAAATTGAGATCAGGAACAAGTGGTGTCACTCAGAAGTAACTACTGGGTTCGATATCTTTAGTTATGTCATAGGCAGTGGAATTGAGTGCACTTTCATCAAGTTTGCAGTGACACCAAGCCGTATTGTGCAGCTAATGCACATGAGAGAAGGGATGCCCTCCAGAAGGACTTTGATAGGTTTGAAGGTTGTGCCAAGGTAAAACTCATGAACTTCAGCAAGGACAAGTTCAAGGTCCTGCAGCTGTGTCGATACAGACGGAGGGATGAATGGATTGAGGGAAGCCCTGCAGGGAAGGATTTCGGATATTGGTAGATGAAAAATTACATATGACCCAGCAATGTGCTCTTTCAGCCCAGAAAGCCAACCATATCCTGGGGTGCATAAAAAGCAGTGTGCTCAGCAGGTCAAGCGAGTTGATTCTGCCCTTCTACTCCTCTCTTTTGAGATACCACCTGAAGTGTTGCATCTAGTACTGGGGTCTCCAGCCCTGGAGTCCCCAGCTGAAGGAAGACATCAACATGTTAGAGTGGGTCCAAAGAAAGACTCTAGCACCTCTCCTGTGGAGACAGGCTGAGAAAGTAGGAATAAAAAGGGCTCCAGGGAAATGTTATTGTGGCCTTTCAATACATAAAGGGGGTTTGCAAGACTGAGGGACTTGTGGTGATAGAATAAGGGACAATTGTTTTACAGTGAAAGAGAGGAGATTTAGACTAGACATAACAAAGAAATTCCTTACTGTAAGGGTGGTGGGACAGGTTGCCCAGAGAAGCTGTGGATGCTGCATCCTGTAAGTGTTCAAGACCAGGTTAGATGGGACTTTGAGCAACCTGGTCTAGTGGAAGTCTTCCCTGCACATGGCAATGGGGTTGGAACTGCATGGTTTTTGAAGGTCTCATTCAACCCAAATAATTCTGTGATTTTTTGCTTCTGAACAGAAGCATAGCATAATATAGCAGGCAATTGTGTATATTAAGGCCTCAGTTAAGAAATTAATACCTTACTCCTAATTTTACACAATATTAGGCAGAAATCAATTGGTAATCCAAAAACTGGAGTAGTATTTGGTATATGATGATTTTTAGGAGTGAGATTTTTCTCACTTTGAGGAGGAAAACAGTATTTGCGGAATGAAGCCTAGATGATTTTGTAAATATATGAAAGGCTTTTTTAGTCGTTTTGTCAGAATTATAATCCTTTCAACAGGAGGACTATAAAATAAAAACTCAAATATAGATCAGTAGGAAAGTCAGAGGAAAACCAAGAGATTCCTTTGAAGAGCAAGGCACTTCTATTTGTAATTATTTGCTAGCCATAAATTAAAATTTACTCATTGTATCTAGATAAAGCTGTTTATAGGGTTTATATGCATTAATATTTCAAATGTATACTACTTGTTACAAAACATAAATGCTTAAGGGTAAAGCCTAATTTGTTACACCTGTAAAACCAGAGAAAATTCACTGAATTCACTGAATTCACTGACATTTTTTGATACTAAATCTTAGATATGAAAGTGGGATTTGGCTCAATGTATTTTCCAAAGAAAAAAGCCTAAAAATAATGGTGTCTGTGTTAGAAGACATAGATGTTTGTGTATTGCCTCTTTCTTTTTCTTTCAAATCAAAGCCTAATAAATACTATAAAAATGCTTAGAGTTAAAAGAAAAAATTAAATTGCTTTAAAATGCAGAGGCTATTTTCTCACTATCAGCTTTAAAAAAAAAATCCCAAAAGAGAATGTTAAAGTGACTTAAATCTCCAGTGAATACTTCTCTTTGTCATAAGAAGAAAACAAAAAAATTACAAAACAGTTACCAACTTTCAAAATAAGGTTGTAATTTAGCAGAACAAAAACAAAGCTTTTGGTATTGTATTTGTTTGTTTGCTTTGGCACTAGCATAATTTTTCAGTTGTGCTTCAAATACTGTGTTTTGCCCAATCTATATTTCTTGCATGTTTAGTTGGGTTTGTGAAACAAGAAATCTCTTGAAAACAGGCTTTGGATGAAGTTTAATAATAAATATAACTGTCTGTGAAAACCAGCTATCAGACAGACATTAATCTGATCTATTTTAAGTTCCATCTCATGCTTGAAAGAAATACAGAAACACGGAAGATCGGGGCTTTTTTGCTCCAGTTACTCTGTTTTCACTATTCCAGTGGTGTTTAAGGATTCTGAAGTCCTCTATTAGGAACCAGCAACACTCAAATAGAAAAGGTGTAGGGCTTCGACAGCTGTGGTGTTACTGTGTCCTGAAGAGAGAGGTTTAATTCTACACCTTGTTCCATAAGGATATTTTTAATTCACCAAATGAAAAGACTGAAGTTCCTGAGTCCCTTGTAAATAGACCTTTTGACTGAAGTTTTCCTTGAACTTTTTTTTCAGTTACGCTTAAAACTCTTGTGCTTTCCTTGGCAGGGTAACCAAGGGGTGTAGATTCGTAAATGGAAAAGAGAAGCTTACTGGAGTTTTCTTTGCAATAGTGTGAGATCAGAGAAATCAGCCATACATCTAACAAGCTTATTAGACTCTACAGTACATCATGAGGAATTGCCCTTATAAAACTCTGAAAACCTTAAATTTTACCTCGTCTCTGATGCTATGATTATGGAGAGAGAATCTTTCATACTGAAGGAGACATCCAGGCTCCTGAGTCCCCCCCAGGAAAAGCATTTTCAAAGTACAATTATGTAGGCTGTGTCACCAACTAGAGAAGCAGAAGCCACACACACGTTCTTTTAAAAGCTGTTTTCCCCGCACAGATCTTTTTGTTTTTAACAATAGTCAAAGAAAATAAAATCTCAATTGAAAACAGAAGTCAGAAGCCTCCCTGCTTTGACCAGCCAGAGGAGGGAAGGGAGAAAAAGGCATCCATTCTCCAAAACTCCCCACCTCCATTTTCTAATACAAGCTCAGCTACAGAAGAGCCAGATTGCAGCTTTTTCCATGCAGCTTTCTGTTCTTTGATGTGATGCCAGTTGATAAACTAATGCATAATAAGAAAAAGCCATGGATCGGAAACTACCAGTTCAGAGAAAGCAGAGATGAGGAACACCTAGACTGGATTAATTTGTAAGGAGTGAGCAGGGCTGAAGGTTAGTGAGTTATTTACTAAAGGAATATTTCATGTTCTGCCTTGTTTGGTGGCACATTTTTGAGGTAGTCTCTTGTGAGAGGTTTGAAACCCTACCATTATGACTGGGTCTAAACAGTGTACTACAAATGCAAATCTGTGTTTAAATGATGAAAACTCTTACTAATTGCAAAGAATCTATAGTCATGAGATACTAGGAATTTCCCACCAGACAGGATAGGGGTTTTAGATCATTAAAACCATGGGAAGATGCAGACAAATTCTGGTAGTCTAGGAGGAGAATAAGTGAAAGCATGCAAAACACTCAGAACAGAGGGAGCATGGGGTTATAATGGAAGTTACTGGTGTTTTTAAAACTAAATATTTTGCACAGTAACCTGGCCGTCTGTATATTGCTATAAAGTACCTTGTTAATGTTCTGGTATGTTAGTGTTAGAATTTGCCAAGAAAATCTGTCTGTAGGTTTCATTACTTAGGAACCCAATAGGGTATATTTTCCAAGTGCTTTATTTTAGAAATGTAGTTGCAAAGAATTATCTGATACTGGAATGTGGCACCTGAAAATATTTTTTTCTTCTACTATAAGCTTAGATCAGCATCACATAAAACATTCAGTAAGGACTTTCAGTAAAAAAAAAATCCACGTACTACTATTGCGCATAGAATACTTACTGTAACATTGAATCACTGGTTCCTGTACATCTACCTGTGAACTTGCAGAGCAAGGTATATACAGAGACGAAAACACAAGAGAGCAAATGCAGAACTGAGATGTGCCAGAGAGCTGGGATTATTCAAGGAAGAAAGACTGCCAAAGATTTTGAGTTAAGATTTTTTGATATAACAGATCTTTTTAAGTCCCATTGCCATGAATTAAGCTGAATAATTTTAAAATAACTTTTCATTTTGCTTTACCTGTAAGTTGCAGTGAGATAGATGTAAACATATCCAGCTGAAAAAGAAAATTTGTATTTTCTAGTTCACAGCATTAATTAGATGATCCATAGGAAGTCTTCTATAATCTTCAGGGAAAAAAATGCTTTTCTGGTTTTTGTGGTGTTTGTTAAAGCAACTCTAATTTTGGAATCCTAAAGCTTTCTGTACCTGCATGTTTAATCATACTGTCTGAAAATGATACATTAACATACCTAAAATGTAGCATGCAGCTGTTAAAATCCCAAATTTCAATCAAGAAACTAGAAGAAATAAAGTATTTTGAGACAGTTTCAAACTCCAAATACAAAGTTTGCATAGAAAGTATAAGTGAAAACACATTATGTTATGAGTTTGCAGACCTGAAAATTGACCTGGCATTCTGGACTGGGGATCGAATTATGTAGTTTCAAAAATTGCCTTCTTATGGAAGCACAAACCAACTTTCCAAACCCAGCATGTCTTTTGTTGGTGTCCTATATCTCAGATTTTCCGTACTTGCAAGCATTCTAGGAAAGCAAATATTTGAAAACCAAAACAGTGTGATTTTGAAGGACAATCAACACAGGATTCATTCACATAATATGAAGTGTGCAGAAAAGCAACAAAGCTCAAAGAAGAGGTCACCACTTCAGATTAAAGAGGGCAATAACAGGCATTTGACATCAAATGCCAGTATCAAATGCACCAGGAAGTCTGCTTCCCATGAAACAGCAATGCTGAGACAACTGATGACAAAAATTGTTTTTCTCCTCAAATGATGATGTTGGAAAGTGTTGACCTGAATTGGGGCATTCCTCTTTGTTCTGCACTGGGATGGAAACATTGAAAATGTATTTAGAACTGAACTACAGTCCATTATACAGTGACCTCATACAGAGACCTTTTGTTTGGAATCAGAGACAAAGTAAGCATGCCAGCCAGGAAGTATAACTGTCTGTTTCTTCTGTCTGTGTATGAGAGACTATTGAGTCTCCTCTGGCTACAGCTGAGACACAGTCACATCTGAAATTTTGTGGAATACTATTGATGTTAGCAAATATCCCACATAAGAGTCTGCTAGGTTCAGACATGCTATGCTCAGTTTATTCCTGAGCTCACACCAATATAAAAACGCTCACAAAACATTTATTTGAAAATGGTCCTTCTGTCTTATCCTCTCTCCTCTTTTCTCTTATCCCACTTTTTTTGGCACTGGCTACTGGGAAGCACGAGAGAGAGGAACTGCAGTGAGTATGGTGCATGGATTGTATTCATATACACAGGAACACTTCATGTAAGATCAGTGCATTTCAAATCTTACTGAGGAACAGATAGTAGACCTTCTGGTCCTCCAAAAGGTGATATTTTGGAAGAGAGAAAATTCTTATTAATAGATGCTGAATGTATGACTTCACATTTTTGTTCTGTTGAGCTCATCCCATGGCTCCCATCCTCAGACTTGCCTAATTCTTGTGTCATGTTCAGGTTCTTTTCTTTCACCTCCCTCCCTAGGACAACAATAAATTTTTTTACCTGTACACCTACTAGTGATCTTACAATTAGCTACAACAAAACATTGATTTTATCCATAGAATGGATTTCCCGAAAGAATTCCTTTCCACTGGATGGTTTTATTTTAGTCAAGAACTTGCACTTTCAGCATAACTTACTGTGTTCTCCTATTTAGTTAGTGCTTTCCGCATCTTCTAATTCTTATGTTAATCATATATAATTTAATTTCCTATATACCATCATAATAAATGTCTTCTTGAATCTGGATGAATTAAATTTACCAGCTTTTGTACTTTAGAAGTAATGCTTTTCTTATGAAGAGATAAATACTGGGTTAATGTGGAATGGATTAAATCTCTTTAAGTATAAACTAATGGTTGTTGAGCTGGACAGTTCTAAATGCAAACAACTGGCTCCACTTGCTAGTTTTCAAGGATCCTGTATTCTGCAAGTGCTTACATGCAGACTGAACTGCCGAAATCTTCTCAGAGATGACAAGGTTGCTAATAGGGGATACTTCTGCTGAAAATTAAGTATAAGTTCTTGCCAGTGTCAGGACCAAAATCATGTGGGTGAAACTTCAATATGTGGCCGTTACCCCCAAAAAAACAAAACTAAAACCAAACCAAAACAAAAAAACATAATAGAAGTACATAGGAAAAAACCTGCTAACATGAACAGAGATGACTCTGTTTAAAGGCCAAATGAGAAAAGAAAAAGCATATAGAATAATTCTAAATGTTAAAAGTGAGACAGACCTAGGTTTGACTCAGGCTTTCTAGGTTCTTAAAATTTTGGTGTGTAGTACGGTGAACAGGATGCTCGGAATGATCTCTTGTCCACTGGTTCCTCTAGAAGTTGAAGCAGAATGCCCACTTCATTAAAACTCCTACCCATTCTAATTTAGCTTACCTGTGCCCATTTTTGGGTCTCTTCCTGGTTCTGCTTCTATTAATTGTCATAAGTGAAGTCTACCTAGACCTAAATTTTCATTCTCTGAAAGAAAATAATACTCTTTGCTACTGAAAATCAGTCATTTCTGGCCCAGGCATATTACTAACTTTTTTGTAGAGAAATTACTTCTGTGTTAGTAATCTCAACAATTAATCAAGCTTTAAAACATTTTTATAGATTTCTTTGCAATAAAAACTATTTATTTCCTGTCCTAAGTTAACAGAAGTATAATGTGTATATAGACCTATTGCTAAGTGTTGACTTTTTTTTTACTGATACTTTTGTCCTGACTGATAAGGAATACTAATTCAGGTCATTAGAAATTTGGCATTGACCTTCACTATGCAGAAATTATACAAATCACCAAGAGGTGTAAGGCATTCCTCCAGAAAGGGTCTTTGGAAAAGCTGGAAGTTGAAACTTTTTGTGTTCACAGGCTGGATGCTTCACTACTTACATGTTTAGCCAGTAGTTATGACAAGCATTCTGAATACCCTCATGTAGTAAGGAACTGTTTCCCATGACTGAGTTTTCTTGTCTTTCAGCAACATCTGACATCCATTTAAATAAAATAAGCCAATTTCCTGTGTCATTTAAGTAGACATTGCAGCAAGAAATATAACCTTTTACTGAATTTGCTCCCAATTTCGTAGAAATTAATGGCCGTAAAAGTTGGATCTTCGTAAATGAGACAACTACTTCATCTTTTTTGATGCTGGTACCATTACGAGTATACTTCAAAAAAACTTCCCATAGGCTTTGCCAAGCATGTTTTACATGCATAAGATTTATGAAGAAAGGAGAGCATATTCCTGTACTATGAATGTCTGTCCTCAGAGAAAGCAAAGAGGGGTACAAATAAATATCAGCTTTTCTTTCTGAAGATACTGCCCTTGGTATTGGCAGTGCCTTTTTACTCTGGGAAGTACCTTAAGGTTTCAGTAAGTAATCAGGGCAATCAAGTTCTCTTTTCATACCTGTCTCCTTCTGCATGTCTCCCTCTACAGACTCCCAACTGGAGGACCAAAGACAGCACAATTCTAAGCTTTTTTTTCCAAGCTTTGTAGCATTCATTAATAATTGAGCTGTGAATATTAGTTGACTTCTTCTAAATTACCACACTATCAAACAGTTACCTGTCTTAGTCTTCCTGTTAAAAATGGCTTGATATTTTTGAATTTACAGTATCTCTTTGAAACATGCTAAATGCCATTTTTCTAGTATTAAAATCTGTCACCATTTTTGTTTTCAAATAATGTGTAATATCTGTTAACCCAGGCAAAAATTTATAAAACAAAATCTCAAAATACTTACTAAGAATTATTTTGAAGTTTTAGTGAGTACTTTAGTTATCTGTAAAAACTACAGATCTTCTGCCTTTTTCTGATATCTAATCTGACTGCTTTGAAGAATACACATCATATGAGCTATTTTTGTGCTCATGCCAACAGAAAGTGTATATAGAGAAGAAAAAAGCACTTCTGAGAACATTTCTGAGCTCTTCAGTTGAAAATAGAGGAAAAGCTAGAGAATTCTGGAGTATCGGTAGCAATAACAATTAGATTAACTGGCAGAGTCCACGAACAATGGATGCTCTCATTCACAAATTAGATCTGCTATTAATACTTGAAATAAAGGTCCCTTGAAAAAGTAACCATTCTCTGAAAAGTTTAGAGAAAAACACAGAATACATGTATACTGTGCTGATTCAAGACAAATTAGCACAACATGAGCTTTGATTATTCAGTGTTCTCTAAAGTATGTGGCTGCTATCTGCTAGATTCACTACCACATACATTTTTCTATGAAGTAGATGCAGCTGTGCTTTCATCAATGACCAAAACCCAGACCTCCTCTTATATGTCTCTTCTAGCTGGAAGAGTTAAGTTGTCCATTTAAATAAATGCATTCTGGGGTGGGTTGACTCCAGCCAGTAGCTAAACTAAGCTATGATTAGTTTGTGTCAGCTGTCCAGAGTCCATCTTGTCCTCACTTCTTGTCCAGCCTTGGCCTATTGCTGGGACGACAGAGAGAGAAAAAGAGAAAGCCTTGATCCTGTTCCAGCACTGCTCAGCAACAATCAAGAATTTTAGCCACAAATACAAAATATGGCACTTACAAAGGAAGTTAACTTCAACCTGGTCAGAACTAGTACATGTCCCTAACCACAGAAGCTTATCTATTCTGAGGAAGTGCAGTAAGAACCCTGTCAGTGAGGGAAGTTTTTAGCGTAGGAAGAAGCTTGTACTTCATTTTACTATATGCTTTCCTGAACCCCCTAACCCACTTTCACTTCATGGGAACTCAGTTGTTTTGCCAAGTGCCTAACTGTAGGTGTTGCTGAACTTTTCATGTAACCCCTTCTCAAAAATTCAGTTGAAGTTCCTTGGTCCCATTTTAAAAATAAAATACCTCAGGCTTCCTGCAGTATGAAACAGTGTATAATTCAGTATGAATTCCTGAGCTACTTCAGCATTGCCTGGTTGATCAACACAATGTGGCTCAGCACTGTGCAGGTTGCTTTGTAGGAGCAAGCCCTTGAACTTGCCACCTCAACCTGCAAAAGCAGTACAGTGCAGGTAACATGCTGAGAGTACTATCAGAATTATTTAAGAGTAAGTAACTTCCTTTCTAATTCTTGAAGCAAAGCCAGTGCAGTTATAACTCCCATGCAGCAGAATACTGCTTGTCAGAAAACAACAGTGGACAACTCTTATGCCCCTATTTTTTTTGCAAATTGTCATTTTCAATGAAGAAATCAGACTGATTTCTTCTTCCTTGCTTGTGCTATTTAACTACTATTGGATAAGTAATCAATCAAGACTACTAGCACAAGAAATTTCTTCTTGTATCTGTATTGAAAACAAACTGGATTGAGGATAGTTTCATAGTTTGTGTAACAATTTTGTAATTTTGCTACCTGTGTGGGTTTTTTACATCAACTAGGAGGAAAAAACAAAATAACTTGAAAATTTGTTTCAATTAGTTTTAATAAAATTAAGACTGAGAACAGTCAGAGGTCTAACACTCATTCCTAGCTAAGGAATTTAGAGCTACTGGTGTGCCTGCTGTGTACCAGACTCCTTGTGCTGTAGTGTTGTCTCAGAAAGTGGAACTTTGCTCTTAGCTGATGTCATATGGATACATATCCATATGTATTCATATGGAGCACAACAAGATGAGGGAAGAGGAAAAGCTTAAATATAAGAATGTTAATAGATATGATTCAGTAGCAGTTCTTACCTAGAGATGTGACCTGTGTATACACTTCATACTATTCAAAAAATTAATAAAGTGAATTCCACAAGGATGGGAAATTGACAGGTCAGATCACTTACCAACAGTGAAACACAGGTGTTTATAGGGTGGAGCAAAGCTGCTATTTAACAGTACATTAAATGCCACACAACATTTTGGTCAGGATGGAAAGAATGCAGTAACAATTTGAAAGGACAGAGGAAATGACAGACCATAATTCCTCACTGAAAGCAGTAAAATGGGCTTAGTGCCCCACCTCTTGCACAAAGCAGTATGAACTCTTAACTGAAGCATTTTATTATTCTTTTCTATCTTGACAGAAAAGAGCTGAGCAATATAACCTTGAGGCAGTAGCTCAGTACTTAGTGGTTGCAAATGAAGGATCAATGAATTCTCTGCCATTTCACTTCCAGTCTGGTCATGAGGAGGCTGTGCTACTACTCATCATCTGTAATGGTGTATAACAGATTACAAACCTGTAGTATAAATACAAGTGTGTGTTATCTGCTCAGTCACCTGCACCACTTCAATCCATATTTTTCACACAGATGGCAGAAAGCATCTAATATTTTTCTCCCAAGACAGGATTGTACTTTGTCATGAGATACAGCTATAGGCAAGCTCTATGTGTAAATCACTAAATGGTAGTGCATATAACACTGAAGTTTAGTCCTTGGCTACTCATTGTGCTGTTTTCTACAACCATAAACTATGACATCATTCATGTCTTATTTCACCTTTGTCAGTCAGGAAGCGGAACTATTTTGCAGGACACCTACTGTAAATGTAATGACAATTTTTTTTTAGTAATTTTAATAAATGGGGTAAGGAAATTTAAAATAGGTATTTGAGGGTTCTGAAGTCATTATGAATTTTTAGCTTCACATCATGTTAACTCACAAAAAATATAGTTATTTTTGAACATGGTAGTTAAGCTTGTATATGGTACTATAGCAAAATATTTCCAACGAAAATTAAGCAAGTTTTGATGGGACAGTGTCCAGAGAAGACTATAGGTTACTCTGGCAGATTTTTCTCTATTTTCATTTCCTTTCCACAGGATTACATTTTTCCACACAAATGGGGTTCTGAGGGACATATTTACCTCTGTCCTTTAAAAATGCTGAGTTACTTCTTTGATGTACTTTCAGACATAAAAGGATTTTGAACTGAAGCTAAGTGCAATAAAGTTTCAGATGACAACTCCATTATGTCAGCTATATTTTCGTTATTACATTATTTACATCGATGAGTGGGAAATAATTACTGGGTGCCTTTCCATCACAATTTCACAAACAGTAAGAGATATTTAACTTGCCAAAGACAAGACAAAAAAAGCTATTCTGTCCCAGCCTGCTTCTTCATATGCAAGGGTTTTTCTCACAGGCATCCTTCCTTGATTCTCTATGGTAAAATTTTCTTGATCTTTATAAGTGAAAAGCAATTGTCTGAAATAAAGGTGCTAAATATGATCTGTATGAAGGTACAGAGATGTAGGCCAACTAAAATCTAGATGGAGAAGTAAAATAAGAGAAAAGGGGAAGTTTGGGATTCACTGAGATCAACAGTGAAAGGACCTACATTTCTGCCAAAAGGACTGAGGAAATTTCATCATCACATATTGTCTTCTACTGGATATCTGTATTGTATCTGGAGGTGGAAGTACTGCTACCAGTTTTCTAGACAGCTGTGCATCCTCACCTTTTCTAACTCTTTTTTCCTCACTCACAAAAGTTAAGTGCTGTGTGCAGAGCTTGATGTAGTAGTAAAATACAATGAGCACCCAGCTGTGGAACGAGGAAGAACTTGTGGTTCCTGGCCATGTGTTTAATCATTTCAAAGCAGCTTTGAGGTGGGGAACATAAATACATTAAAAGAATCTGAGCAATCTGCCTTGCTAAACTGGAAGTAATGTAGCCTAATGGAAAGCCATTAGACCAGGAAGATTCTCAAATACTTGTGAAAGTCATTTATCTTCCCTCTACAACTGTTTCCTTTTCAGAAAAATGGGGATAAAACACTCACCATTTATTTTGATAATTAAATTGAAAGAAAGACAGTGTTCAATTGTTATGTATTGTGCTCCACAACAAACAGGACTTAGTTTTTTGGACTAGTCACAATAAAGTGAATAACAATTATATCAGATTTCAAGACAGAAAAAGTTTAATTTTTAATATGCTAGCAGTGAAGTGGAATCATTACCTTGCCAATGAACTTAATATGCCAGCAACATTTTGATTACAATTTAAAAAATGAGAGTATATACCTAAGGCTTTACAGTGAGCTATAAAACTGCTTGCACTGATAGTTAAATGAATCTAGTAGATTTCTAGCAGCAAGCATGCATGAGAAAAAGAGTACATAAGCAAATCACTTCCAAAGTTTTATAGCTATCATGTCAAGAGGGTGGTTCTATGAGCTATTAGTTTGGTATGGCTTTATTTCATGTCTTTCTTAGTTGTTTAGAAAGGAAAGTTTATTAGGATATATAAATAAGGTGTTTTCATGACCCATGAAGCAGAGCTCCTATGTTGCTCTCTAAGAACCATGAAGGCTCTGAGGTATGAGAGACTTAAATCAATGAACAGTGCTGAAAAAGCACAGCACAAGTGAGAGAGATGAAGTAAATGGAGTAGCAACAGAGCACAGGAAGGAGAAACATGCATGGAAGAGCAGCTTTCAGTGAGTCTTGATGCAACAGGGAAGGAGTTTAAAGCAGTTGCTCTACAAGACAAAAGCAGTAATATGCTTCCAGTGCCTTGTTCTTCCCTTCTCAGCTCCACTGTATCTGCATGGCAACATGAGGAGGCTTCCAGCTGCTGCTCAGAACATGCAGAAAAACTGCAGAGGAGATTCACGGGGGATCAGAGTGAGTGCATATAAAAGAGAGAATGCACAAATAACTATTTCAATTCTGCAGGGAGATGTTTTTCACACAGGCAGAGAGGGTGGTTTAGAGAGCCTTAAGGGTAAATGGCATTTGGTATTCACATAGGCCACACACATGGATCGTGCACTCATATGTACACAAACACTTGCAAAAACAAATCCTTTGCACAGGCTGTCTTGGCAAACATCTTAAAAATCTGCACTTCACCCACAGAACCAGAGGAAGCTTTAGGTTTAGGACCTTTATGATTGTTGTCCAGGCAGCACTAGAGACATCAAGAAACATGTCATGGATAACCAAGAAAGAGATTGAAAAAAATGGAAGCACAAGCTTTACATTTAGAAATAAACATACAATATACTTGCTGCATGTGCAAAATGTTCCTAGGAATATGTGGGCTTTCAGGCATTTCAAGTCAAGAGGGATATATCTGCCTATTTCAATTTTTCCACAGACATGGAATAGTGTGTCATCATTAACTTTGCCCTGCTATGCATGCCTTCATCTGTGTGTGTGTGTATACTGTAACTAGATAAATGAAGTAAAGCAGAACAGCCTACTGTCATGTCACTTATGTATGAGACAAGTAAAACTGACTGCAAGAGGGAAAGCCTCAGCATTTCAAGGTTTAATGTGAGAGCCTAGTCATTTTCACTTGTAAAATTATGTTTTCCTTTTGTCTGTTGTGATGGAATGCTTTACCAGATTTACCTAAATTAAGAGACACAAGAAAGCAGTAGCCTGTATTCCTCTTCTCACACAGTCTAGAAATCAGTAGCTGCAGATTGAGTGGGGCACAAGTTCTGTGTGTCTTCTGCATGTACCTTCCTGTCTACCATCTCTCTGCTCTCTTTTAGTTTTGAACCTGTGACTGCATGCTCCAAAGTGAGCACTTAGAGAAAACTAATAAGGAATTTATCAACAAAATGCATCTTCTTATTTTGCAGAGTGTTCCTTAGCTCAGTTGTTTAGAGGATGGTGCTGATAATGCCGAGGCTGTGGATTTGATCCCTGTATGGGCCATTCACTTAAGATTTGGGCTCCATAATTCTTGCATGTCCCTTCTAACTCAGAATATTTTGTGATTCTTAAGAGACCACACACAGCTCCAGCCTGGGTGGGATTTCATGCCTGAAGCAGAGAGCCCTTTCTGAATTTAGCAGCCCACAGCCTCACTGGAGACCAGGTGTCAGAGCACTTCACACAGGAACATCAGCCTGAGTTCTTGCCTTCCAAGTGAGGGGAAGAGCTACCAGTTATTCAAGATGGCCTTGTTGCAACAAATAAGCAAGGGGTATTAGTAACACCAGGGTTTTGATCTTGTTTCCATGCCTCAGCTGAATACCACAACTTCTGAGAATGAGGTCTTGCAGCATTTTACTCCTTTATTGTTATTTAATTTAGATGAAATCCATATCACTCTAAACAAAAATTTTATGTAGAAATTTTGCCAAAGTGAGAAATTTCAGGATTCTATCATTTCATTGCAATGATTTGTTGTTTCTGATGCTACAGAATGAATTAAAGACCATATGGCAAGGTGATCTTCAAGCTAGGGTTCACTGCCCATGTCCCATGCCTCTGACCAGCTGGGGGTTGGTGATGTTTCCTCCCTCCAGAGGTTATGCAGCCTTCTGAAAATTGGAAGGTGATCAGGAGTTAGAAACAGAGGCTAGGAAAGCAGAGAGTAATTAACGGTGTACCGACTTGGGGAAATGGTTGAATGCAGGAAAAATCTGCAGGTCTGAGCATCCCCTGCTAAAGGAAAGAAAATCACAAACAGGGAAGACTAGTTTAGGCTGTTGGTTGCAATAAGCAGATAGTAATCTACTTGTGTTCAAGCTAAAGAAACAGTAAGTTGAACAATGTGGAACTCCAAAACTGTTCACCAACACTTTGCAGTTATCTTCTGGCTATCAAAGGATACATTTCCTTTCTCTGTCTCTGCCCTCTGCTGTAGGTAAAGAATCATTCTTACAAAAGTGCAAGCATCCTGTGTTGTCTGTGTAAGTAGGTGTGCTGTTGCTCAGTCCAAACACATTTAAAAAAGGAAAAGAAAAATTACTCAAAATGAAATTCCTGAAATTGGGGAGAGAAAGGTGTGTACTCAATGTACATGTGATACAGGCACTGATACAGAAACTTTTCTAAAGTATTATCAACACAGAATTGACGTTAGAGACAAGAATGGACCATACAAGGAGGTGTCACTAGCAATAGGAGTGCTAGTGACATAACAAATTATTCCTTATGTGTGGATCCAGTTACATGCTTTTACTATAATGGTTTGCAATGCCCATTCTGAAAGGCCATAGTAAGCAGGCTGCTGCTAGTCTGCTCAGCCACGCTGAGTAATGTGTTAGTAGTAATAATGTGTAAGTTCTATCTGGACGATCAGATGACCAGAGAGCTTCAACCTTGACAGTGACAGACTGTTCCCAAGAACCTGAAAAAAACCCAGGAAAACACTTTTCTTTAAGGTTTATAATGTCTATACTCTTTATGAACAAAAACAACAGCCCAAGAGTAGATAAGACTCTACTTTCTTATTTGGTATCCTTTCTGACTGAATCCAGTAGAGCATCTCCTTGAATGGAATCCATACAACTTTTAATTAAAGACTAGAATGGGATATGAGTAGGGATTGGATACATAGCCAATATAGTTTCTACACGGTATGTTTTGTTCCATTAGTAAGGTTTGACGTTCCCTTTTTGTTTATAAGTGATACACTGCAGGTAATGGCAGAGCTAGTCCTTCTACCTAGCTCTCACTTTGCTGAGCTGGATCCTAGGGAACTCAAGAGAAACTGAGTCATACTATTCCTTCTCCACAATAATGTCCACATATTTTTGGATAATGAAAAGTCTTCTGTACTCCTTAACCGCCTTTAACAGACTACACAATGGTTCCCATGACATAATGAGCTTCAGTGACTGCTATCTTGGCCTGGATTTGAGCTGATGATCTGCATCTGTCTATTTCTAATTGACAGCTATAGAAGTTCAGTTTGTTATCAATTCTGTTCTGCAACTGTACATGCAAGAACACAGACTTGCATCCAGGTTTGTGTTTTTTCTGAAAGTTTCAGTTTGTCTGGTGCAAATGAATGCTTTCTGTTAGACACAGGAAATATTTTTCAATAGAACAGTTTGCAGCAACTTTAACGCTTCATTTCTAGCCTGTAAATGGCCTTATCTGTCAAAAAACATTGTTTTATTTTTCAGCATTTGAAAAACAGGCTTTGCTAATGGAAAAAACCTCCTTTCCAGGAAAACTTTCATTTGACCAGATAGTACTGCTGAAATTAGAGAGATTAGCATAGCACAAGAGCATTAGCTGGGAGAATTAGTTAGAGCCTCCTATAATCTCTGTAGGCACAAAGTCTCAAATTTTCATTCCTCAGCTAATTATCAGAAAACAGAAACTTTCCACTCTGAGAAGCAGTATTAGCACTCTTGCAAAGCAATGTTACTTGCAGACACAAATCTACCTAGCCCCATAGACAGTCTTGGAAAGCATCTGGTGTATTTATGGTGAGGATAGTAGGACTTCCTACCATGCACTGCCCAGCATCCAGTAGGCAGTGTTTGAGACATTTACGTCTCAAGCCCCTAAGTTCCAGAACTTGGAGATGTGGAGGAAGTCAGTACTTCTAATGTCAGTATTTAGTGTGTGTATGATAATTTCACTGCATGTCCCAGTTACTAGTGTCTCAGATTCTTCTTCACACCTCTTCACTACAGTAATAATGTTACTTTTCCCCTTTGTTCACCCTATCTTATTCATCACTTTTCAAACTGAAGAATTATTTTTACTCATCTTTTCTTGTCTGACCATTCTTTTATACTGCTCTTCATTCTTGTTACCCTTCTTTGTTTCATGGGGGTTTTTTTTGTTTGTTTTTCTTTTTCTGCAATAGTTGTTTTAAGAGAACAGTACCAAAACTACCCAAAATTGTCAAATCTAGATACATCATAGATTTCTATAGCATAACACTTCTTTTACCATCTGGATGATTATAACAAAGTAAAACTTGAGAATTTAATTCTTAATTAAATTTCAAAATAATCATGACAAATAAATTCACTGTTCAAACAATGTGCAGTGCTCCACCAGTGAGTGACCATTTGGTAAATATTTATACCAATACTCATGCTCTGCCTGGTGAATTAAAAACAAGTTATCAAAAGCAATGCAGCAAGTAATCTATGGAAAATTTTTCAACATTGTTTTTAGTAGTTGTAATTGTCAAGCATTAATAGTAGATGTGTCTCTATCACAATCAAGTTTTCTCTTGAAATTAGACTTTCTTAATTATTAAAATATAATGTTACTAACAAAAGACCTCTACGGGTAAGAATTCACACCCCTGACAATTTGCACCAGAACTAAGAAGTAGCCAACACATCTGAATACAATTTCAAGACTAAGATCACTGAGAACAAAACCTAAAATTCTGTCAAATTTTTCTTGAATGAGATATGCAAAGCAAGCAGGGCTAACTCCATGTATGAAAATACTTCAGTTTTTCTTTTCTCTTGGAATTCAGTCAGTTTTGATACTAGAGCTTAAGTAACAAAAATAGGAACGGATTTAAATCAGGTAAAATATTCACATTGTGTTCAACATATTCCTAATGAATGCTTCATTTACATCACATATCATACCAAATATATAGTTCTAGAAGATAATTTTCACACAAGCAGCAGTGACAGAGAAGGTACTACTAAAATAATTACTAAAGCAAATGCCTTTAAATAATGATGTAGGAAATTTGTAGCTGTAATTAGATCTGGATATACTTTCCTTTTCATATTCACCTGAATCTTACATCTAAATTATATTTTTCACTCACTTTGAGTCTATTTAAACTAACAGTGTGGGTAAGGTCACTTTAAAAAAAAAAAAGATTAATTTTATTGATGTCTCTGAAGATAGAGATATCAGCATTTCCATAATAAGGCAACAACAACTCTGAAGGCTATGAAATGACTGAACATGGTAGTCAGTCTTCTTTTTTTTTTTCTAAACCAACCAAGCTTTCCCACTTAGACAGGGGTAAAGATGAAGCAGAAAGGCAAGGTAAAGATAGCCTTATCTTTGACATGATCTGTTAAACAAGAAATATCACCTCCTTGATCACCCCTACACACATATCTCCCACCCCAAAACAGCAACTGTGACATCCTGTAACTTGAAACCGGTTCTTTAAAGCAGTTCAGTGTCGTTTAAATTACAGTCTGCTACACAAATAACTTGCACTGAAATGTTTATCAGCTCTCTGACATAGCTGCTTCCATTTATAGCTTATAAACTGTTTTTTACTGGTTCCTTCACATCTGATAACATGGCTTGAGAACAGGTGGTGAAAATGTTAGGCAATTATGAGAGCCTCTGTTTGTGTGTGTGTGGTCTCTTGGCTTGCAAGGCCACTGGCCAAATACCAAGGCGTGGCAAAAGTCTCAAAGTCACATTATCACCCCTCTGGTTGAGCTCTGCCCTAGCTGGACTTTTTCTGCAGCTAGGGTCTTTCTGGACTTCAGCTTTACTGAAGGGTTAAAAGTTCAGAATTATCAAAACCTACATTTAAGAACAAGATCCACTCAAAGCTACTCACAAAGTAGTTCTAAATCTTGCATGTGTAAGCAGTGTGGCTGGGTATCTGTCTGGTGTTACAGTGTAAGGCTGGTTTCTCAGTATGGCTCAGAAGGCAGTATGTTGGCTGTGGCAGAAGTGGGTTTTTTTGTTGCATGTTACCATTGTACCTTTAGAAGTTTTACAGAAAATTCTGCTGTAATAAGTTTCCTGCCCAGAGATATATTAGCATGGGTTGCCATTTAATTTTCTTTGCAGTAGAGGTAAAACCCTTCCATAGTTTTATCATGAAAATACCTTCCAGTAGATTCCTTGCAAATTCTATTTTGTCAAATAGAAATATTCAACTTTAGAGGTATAGTACTGTCTGATTCAGGATTTAGATTTTTATTATAGCAAAACAAGAATTAGTAATCTGATCAAGCAAGAATTAAACTAATGATAAAACCTCATAAATTATTTCTGTCACAAATAAAGCCTTTTAGCTAAAGGGATTCTATAATTTGAAATAATTTCAAATTTCAATGCCATTATTTCTAAGAATTTGTTTACCTTGGAAGATGTAAGTGCTGTGGGACTGTTTCTCACCAGTGGGTGTAGTCAGCTCAGGGTGTTTTTCAATGTTGCCTGGCTTTTGGATGTGACAGGTGCCATTTGCCATTATGCAGAAACAAAAATAACTTAAAATATTTGCCCTAGAGCTACAATAGGGATGCACATCTTGGATTTCAGCAGTCATTAAAATAACCTTTGTAGAATTCAAAGGAATATTCTGCAGGTGGTGCAGTTTTGCATTACTCCTTCCATAACTGTATTCCCTCCCAACACACCTGTATTTACCCAGGTCCCCTTCCCATTTACTGTTCAGTCATAACCTCCAGAAAAAGAACATGCACTTTCTTCCAGGACTTTAAGAACAATATGCTCTCTCGCATTTACAATGCATATACTTCCAAGAGGAATTCTACAACAGGTCTGTGCAGTTTATTTTGTTTTATTAAAATGTTTCCAGTACTTCTTTCCCATACTGCTGACTGAGTTGAGAAGAGGCTGGCACATCTGTACAGAAAAAGTGCATCAACTATAATAATTTTGAAAGAGGCATGTATTAGAAATGTTGAATACACAGCCTTCATGGAATTTCTTTTGGTCCCAGTAAGGTACAATACACCCTGAGATCAATGTATAAAAGTTCCTAAGGACCAGTTTACCTTTTTCCTTTCCTTTCTTGTAATTTTCATTTCAAATAATCCTGAAAGTTAGTCAGTGTTTAACAATAAACATAGTATTGTGTTCCTGTTAATAATTTCTGAAGTTCCAGGCAAGAAATGATGCCTGCTGCTCACACTTAAAATATTACAGAATTCCTGCCAAAACTGGTTTTTGTCTGTTTGACCATGAAATTATTTTTAACAACTAACTCTCTCTGCAACCCATTTTTGTTATATCTGTATGTCAGTATCAACTTGGTATGTTCCTCTATTTGTATGAAATTATGAAAACATATCTGTCCAATAAAGAGACAGGCTTTGAACAGACTACAGTTCTGTAGTGCACAAGAAATTTTTCAGTTTATATTGTTCTGACACTTTCAGCATGAACTACGTTAGAGTTTTAGCTCGCCCTTTCAAAATACACTTCAGAAAAAAACAATTTTTCATTTTCATATTCTTATGGACACAAAAACATGTTATGTTTTGTTTCATAGCCATGCCAAAAAATGGCTACCAGAAATATTTTAAGATTGCAAAATCACATGTCCAGAAACTAGTAAGTAGTGGAATTACAGCAGTCTGTCGAGTTTTGTCCCTTCAGGACTCTTTTGAAAAGTTTTTAAGAAAACATTCATTTATTTTTCCATTAGACTCTCAACTTCGCCAATGCACACAACAGCTATTATACAGGGAATACAACACCTGGTGAAAATTTCAAATGTCCCCTTTTCATGTCCATTCCCCATTGTGAGATTCCATGCTGGAAAAGTGTTTTTTCATTGAAGCTTTTGTTAAGAAATTTCAATGCACAGTGAACATCAGAACGGGAAATTTCAGTTCACATAGTTAGTTAATCAATGTCAGGAAATGACTGAATATAGAGAATTTTAACAAAAGTGTTAGGCTACTTCCATTGATTGTGCTGTTATCGCAGTGCGAATAATGTGTTTTCAAGGGATCAAATTCATTAATACAATTTAAGATAACTGATGTAATGGACTATGGTAACTTTACAGTGCCAGTTGTACTTGTGGAGGATCTCCATGATGATTCAGCTGAGAACATGTACCTGCTCAGGAAAGCAGAGGCGAAAAAGAAACAAATGTGATCTAATGCAAGTCCCTTTTCCTTCATGCTGCTGGGGATTATGTGTGCTCCAGGCACTTGCAGAAAACAAGGAAGGGAAAACAGAACTTTTCAAAGGCTTGATGTTAAATGGGTGTGTCTCCCTAAGGGTTCCTGTGCCGTAGGGCTGAAGGTGACCCCTGGAACAACTTTGCCACTGGCCCTCCCAGTAACTTTCCTCATGGCCTTTTTGTTATGACTTTCCTATTTACTTTGACATTCAGTTCAGGAGAAGTTGAATTATAAATGAACAGTGTTTATATTGACATGTGCTTTTATCTACTCTGATTTTTTTTTCCCATTACCATCATTCTACAGAACCTATTAACTCAACGGTGTAAATTGTAAGTGACCTCTTGATATTAAACACAAATTTTCTCCAGGTATCTTAGCTAATACCAAAGTTTAGCTGGTATTCTTACCGAAGTAAGATGGCCCCTAAGTGAACAATCCTAACAAACAATAAAAAGAGAAGAGACAGTACTTTCAGCAAAGTTTCAGCCTTAACATAAGAAGAAAAAAGTTACTGAGGTCTTTCGTTTACTTTTTACCTTTCAGACATCAGGCTACATTTGGGCCAGGTTTTCAAGCTTTCTTCAAAATTAAGAGCAATGTTGTTTATAAATTAATCAGAAGATTGTCACATATTTGCAAGCTACTAGGATCTGGGACAGGAAAAAAGTGCCATCCATTATCCTGAAGCTTGCAGTGCAGTGCAAATGTTTTTTAAGCTCAGCTGTCACCCTTGAGATTGTAGCCATGTGGTTGTAAAAATTGCTTCAAAAACTCTATGAGTGTGTGTCTGTGTCTAGGCTAAGAATGAGTGAAGTATCGAAAACACAAAAATTTAGATGTGTTTGATATAGAACAGATTTTAGCAGTACGAGTTCTACATTATAGATTTAACTTTCCTAAAATGAGGCTTCTTTTCTGGGAAAAGCAAAACTAAACTAAAAGAAAAAAAAAAAAAACAAAAAAAACCCACCCAAACACAAAAAAAACCTTTTTCTGAAGTAAAGAAGCTTATCTCTGTTTTCCTTTTCCACATGAAGGATCTCTCAGTCGTGGAATGACTAGTAGGTTGTTTGATGTATAGCCATAGTGCATAGATTGCCAGGTTTGTCCTGAAAGCTGCATTTGTATAAGTTGTCCTTTGTAGAAAATGATAGTGTGGAACTGATTCCTATGGAGATCCCACCTTGCATCAGAAGATCAGTGTAAGAATGATGTATGGGGTTCAGAAAATGACAGTGATCTCTAGAGGGAAGGAAGGGGTTGCTGAGTGTTGGGGTTTTTTCCTTTTCTTTTTGAGGTCATTATGTTGTCTGCTTCAGAACTTGCTTGAGAAACAAGGTCTAGCCTTAGTTTAAATAACTGTATAAATAATGCCAGCTGTAGAAGCATTCACATAACATTGACAGCAATGGATAAAAATACATAAAAACTCAATTTCTCAAACATTGCCTTTTAAGTACAGTAAATCAATGCGCATCAGTCTGTGAAACACTGAGTTGAAATATGAATGTTTATGAAATATGGGGCTCCCAGCAGATGGGCTAAGGGCTGCTTGGCAATTTGCATATAAAAGCAAAAACTTTCCAAATGGCCATGATTCTAAATCCTTTTACATTTAAGGTGTAAACTGGCAGTACCATGCTCTGGGTTTGTAGAACTGCTAATCTATCACTATTTCATATGAGGTTAGTGGGAATTGCAAGGCTTTACCAGTTTTGAAAATCAAGATCAAATACCACACATTAAATTGCCCCAAAATATTTAAGTTCTTAATTTCATTTGCCTTTGTGTTGTAGAGTTATCGCTGACAATCAAGTTTGTTAAACTTTGTTTATTGCTCTATTAACATCAAGGAGAAAAAGAGAGCATTCCTTCTGAAATTTGAACTGTTTGTATATTGACAGCAAGCCATGACTGGAGAACATTTGTTATCTTGACTATTCATGTGTAGTTTAAAATTGTGTGCTGTTATGGAAAATTACACATGTAAAATGCTTTTCCATTGTTTGCTGTTTTTTTTTCTCCGTGCACAGTCCTCTGTTTTATAAGGATATAAGGTATAATGCCTGCTAGAAAGTTCAAGAAAAATTCATTTATCCTGCTAGCTGACAGTCTTGTCTGCTCTGCTACTTCTTTAAAGTCTAGAAACTAAGTTTGCCAGAATGAAACTGGTCTTTCTGTTGATGTCCACTAAAATACTCTGGAGCCATTCAGCAATGCAAAAATAGGAATTAGTCAACAAGCTGCATTTAAGGAATTTATGCATGATCAGGCTCACAATATAGAATTTGCTTTCGTATAGCAACTTGGGATTCTGTCAGACTCATAAGAGCCTGACACAAGTATTACATACACAATTATTATAAGAGGAAAGGCATGAACAAAAGGATCAAGGCTGCAACTCCTCCCATTCCCCCAAAATATTAAAGAGTACAAATCAACAACAGAATTGAATTCTGAGTGTGTATATATATATATCAAAATAAATATTTTATGCCCAGTTTTACAACTCATTCCTTTAGCCTTGCCACGGTCTTCTATTCACAACATACTTTTCTAACAGATGGACAAAATTAAACTAAATTTCTACAGATCTTTAAACCTCTATTTAAGTATTTTTTTTCAAAGCCAGAGAAAATGCTAAGTAATTAGCAGCATTGAAAGATCTGCTCTCCAGCTTAGTACCTCTCACCCCTTCTAATTTGGCACCTTACGCACATAAGGCTGCTTTTTTCAAATAATTATCCTTTACTGGTATCATTGATTATTACAAATGGGATGCCACCTCAGAAAGCAGTGTATCTCAGTGCAAGGAGAGTTTAAGATGTAGTTTCTATAGTATTATGAAATACTGCCTATATGAATGTCCCCATTTCCTGCTTTATCTCACTCACACTTTCCTGGCCATCTAAGTACTCAACAGACATTTGAGTGAAGCAGATTTTGTTTCCAGTGAATAACATTTTGATTTGTATGAATTTGAAGAGGTTTTATGTTTAGCCTGCTAATGCATAGAATTATGGAGTTCTTTATTAATGCTTGGTCATGCCAAAAGATTACACATATGGCCAGCTTTTTCTGGTTTCTGCTACCAATCTAATATACTTCATACCTGTATAAAATTATTTTTTTCATTTAGGGATGCTTCTGAAACATATAGTTCACAACTTTATTGAAACAGAATGAAATTGTTGAGAGTTTTAAATAAAAAGACTTTACAGAAGTATGTTCATTCCCTGATGACAGGAACATATCATCCTCAACTTGCCTAACATTCAGTTTTACATTTCAATGTACTGATAGATTTCAAAGTAAGAAAGGACTACTGTGCTCTCTCAGTTTCACCCTACAGCTATTACAGGACAGAACACATTTTCCACACTTTATCAAGAGCCAGATCCACAATTCCTTCACTATGTAACAGGAGCTAAACAACCTGAAAAAACTTGTGGGAAGCCTGTAAATTTTATTTCAAATTAATTTTGGCTAAAACTGAGGTGCTGTCAACAGTAGATTTGATCTTCTACATTGTATCTGAATTACAAGAACAGGACACCATGCAAAAGTGCAAAGACCAAAAGGTTTCCATTAGGAAATAATAAAAAGATGCAACACTATCCACAGTTAAATTCTGATTGCATGGAGAGCGACTGGAAATTTTTATCACCAACTGCACAAGCAGAGAATTGACAGATTCCCTCTAACCTCAAAAATAAGCTGCGAAAAAGGTCGAGTAGCAATTTCCCTATTAGTAGAGTAACTATCAGATGTCTGGGAAAATAATTCCTCAGTTTTCGTATGACGTCCACCAAGAAGTGGATGGAAGTGTTTTGGCTGGACAGTTTGACTTGACTTTTTGTTTGCTCTGGAGACAAGCAAGATTTCGTCATTTAAGATACTCAATTTCTCGCACTCTGGTAATCAAACTTCAACGAAAAGTTAAAATGGAAAAAAAAAATTAAGAGCAGTACCTTTGTTTGTATTCACAAAACAAAACAAAACATAATCAACCGAAACAGCCAGCAAAATCCCACTTAAATTTCCTTCAGTTTTGGAGAAATCTTCACCCCCCCACCCCCTTTTTTATGTTTTGGGTCTCTAGAGTTTACAGGAAACAGAATGGTAAGTCATCAGTGCACACCAAGAAAGTCTCACAACAAGTAGTTCAGCAGAGGATAACATCAGAGTTGTTTAAGTAGCTGTGTTCTCCTTTTTCCAAAATTTAAAAAAATAGAAAAATTCTCCTATCACAGTAGGACAAACAGATTATGTATATTTGCACAGGAACTTCAGGCATTTCCCATGAAAATGGAATAAAAAAAAGCACAAACTTTTTCATCGCAACATTTGCTTAGTCCAGGTAACATAGGCAGAGCCTATGTTCAAGTCCTCCATCTGAACCAACAGAACAGGCTGGTTTTCTGCATTGTAGATGAGTGTCCTGAACATTTTTTCAGCAGAAATGTATTACTGTAATCACAGTAACACATTTTTGTGTCTGACTTGAGATAAACCTGGCATGCATTTGAAAGTTTCACGTTCTGTAAATTTTTTGAGACAAAACAGCTCACGTGAAAACATCAGACTGGTTCTAATGAATGCATTTTTTATCTGAAGTTTTCAATCTATTTATTTAAGTCTGCTGACTCTACTCTTAATATTGTTAATGTCCTTTCACTAGGTATCCTGTTCATGTTAAAGAATCCCACAGATAAGTTACAAAACTTGTACCCCAATGCTCCATTCATTTCAATCAGCTTTTAGTCAAATTAAAAACACAGTTTTAGTCAGCATTAAAATTGGTATATCTAATTTGGCTTACGATAGTATGTGAACAAATCCTTTGCAGAACAAATGTGGATTTGTGAACAAATCCACAGCAGAAAGATGCTGTTCCAGCAATCCTTTATTTTCCTAAAATTAATTTTAACACACTTTCTTTTAAGCATTGTGGAAGTACTATAGAGTCATTAAGCTTTTGAATTAAGGGGTCTTATCATTCAATTCATTAACTTCAGGAGAGGGAGGCTGTATCTTCTGTTTATATTCAAGGAAATGAATGTCAAAGACTGCCATGTGTGTGGTGTAAATAAGAAAGGCCACCAGTGGAGAGCTTCAATTTTTGTGATGAGAACATAAAAGTCAGTTGCTTCTGTTCCAGAGGTGATATTTTACTTAGACATCTGCTCTGTTTGCAGAAAGAAGGCAATCTTTTGTTACTGATTTGCAGACTAAGGGGGTTTGGATATCAATTAAATTTAAGCCTTTTGAAAGTCCTTCTGTAAACCTTTGTGTTTTAATGATAGACTGAGCAGTTCTTTGTAAAAATACAATTTACATGAGAGATAAAAGAAATAAAGCAAATAGAGGGTGTGGGTTATCATGAAAATAATTGCACTGCATCCCTGGAGCATTTTGCTGCTCATCATTAATTTTCTTAGGCTGTAATTCTACTATGAAAACTTTGCCATGGGGAATTATAACATGCTTTCTAAAGTATTAACCATAGAAAGTTTTAACCATAGAAGAAAGCCATTTTTTGTGTATGTTCACTGAGGAAAAAAAAAAGATTATGAATCTGGTGTTCAGAGTAGCCAAGGGTGACAGGAATTTATAGGAAATAATTTAAGGGATTTTGCATGATCCATTCTTCTTGACATCTTCAAAACAAAGTTCTTATACTTTGGAATAAATAAATTCTTTTGAATTTGTAAAAGCAAGGCCAGGGTTAAATATTAGGATTTTTATTATAATTATGTGGCTCAAATAACTTTAGCAATGGAGCAAAAAAATTTATATTCAGTTATTATACATTTATCCTACACTGCCATCATTCAAATAATCTATAGAGAAAAGAATCTTTATGTAGAATATGTTTTAATCTTTGAACTTTATTTTAATGACTAAATTGTCATGATTTACCACAAAGTGGTAGATGCTGGCTTGTGTTTGTTTGAACAAAGACTTTTCCCTAAAGTCCAAGAATGAAGAGTCATTCAGTACATGTAAGCAACAGTTGAATTTCAGCTCTTTATTGCATCAGTCATCATAAGAACAAAAGTAACAGGTGAGATTTTTTTTTTCCTATGCTGTGAGAATACTCTGTGTAACCACACCTAACTCCACTGTCAGTATCAGAACCACAAGTAACTTAAATAGCAGTTGTGTAGCCAGTATGTTCTGTGTCACCCTTACCACTTCCGTAAGTAATACTGAGATCAGCCTGGCTCTTTTACTACTTGAATGTCTTGAATCTTTGAACAACGAGTCCAAGGTACTATGAAAATAAAAAGTTTTATTCCAACATCATCGTTGTAATTCATAAGATGCAACATAATTCAGACTTAAACTCTTTAAAATTTCCCTTTGCATTTGATGCAATTCTTTATGTTGTTATGATGGACTGAGAAATCTATTGCACTTTAGAGAATATTGAGAGATGAAACCATCTGTGAAAGATTATTTAACTCTCAGATATTTTACTCTGCTCGTGTCTCCTAATGTAAACAGTTCGGTTGAGGAAGGAAACAAAATACAGAGGGAAGACGCTTCAAAAAAAAAAAAAATCTGGTGTTGCAAAAGGGGAATGTGCTAGAATTAAAAAAAAAATAAATAAAATGAAGGCCTGGTGACAATGACTGCTGATGGCTTGATGGCTGTTTCCATTTTCTAGTTTTTTGTGTATATGCATAATGTGTAGCCCACTTGGTATGTTTGATGCAACTCAATTGAAAATTGAAATATGTATACTTTTATGCTGTCATGAACACATAGCAATGGAATTCTGATAGGTAATTAGTACTATGTTCTGGTAAACGATCTGATCTAAACAAAGATGGCTATAGATGGCCTGCTGCAGGAAACTCACAACTATGTCTTTAAAATAGATGATTTTTTTTGACATCTTTAAAAGTGATGAGTATTACTTAACAAAAACAAAAAGGCTTAGCATGTTGTGTTCAACAAGCATATAGAAAACACTTGGATCTTCTTTTTGAGGCATTTTGTAAATATTCTTTAGAAAAGAAAGCAGCAGAAAAATATTTTTGTTTTCTTTACAGAATAATTTTTTTTTTTTCTGTTGGGGCAAGAGTGCTTCCACTATTTGCTACAAATCACACATAAAATACCTCCCTGCACCTTCACTATGAAACAGATGTTTCCTTTAGTTGCAAGTCAAGTTCTTAATTCAGAAAGACCACTCCCCAGGAAAGTGGTCACAACACCAAGGCTGACAGAGTTCAGGAAATATTTGGACAACACTGTTGGGCACATGGTGTGATTCTTGGGGTGGTCCTGTGCCAGGCCAGGAGTTGGGCTGAATGATCCTTGTGCATTCCTTCCAGCCCAGGATATTCTGTGATTCTAAATAATAGTTTATGTCACAATGTATCTGACTCTAAAATTTTGGTAAGATCCCAGAGTTATACTTAGGTACTTTATATTTGCAAGATGATTCCAGTGACTAAGGTGATTGGTTAAGTGAAATGGTTATAAATGTTTCCCACTATAATACCAAATAAACACAACTGACTTTGTCATTCATTGTCTTGTACAGGCTTTTATAGCCTTGAAAAGTCGATTCTTAGGGCACTGAATACATCTACGTACACTGACACACTTAAATTCTTTCATTGAATTTAAAACTACTTAATATCATAATAAATTTCAACCATTGAGAAACACATCCTGCCTTTCTGGATATATGTGTGCTAGACATGCAAAGCGAGAAATAATTCTTCCATGGAGAAAATCAGTATTCTTCTGTTCACAAAACTACCATGCACACTTTACCTTGAAAAATTCTCCTTTATATAAAAACAGAGCCACTTGAATTTTCCTTGCAAAACAGTAAGCAAACAGAAGTGTTTTCATTGCATACAAAATAGATGGTAAATGTAATCGTATTTTCTGAATTTCTCGGATTTTTACCACTGATTAAACCAGTTCTAGCTCTACAGTGCTATACAGCAAGGTGGATAGACAACACTTTTTCCATATTCAACAATAACCTGTTGCCTAAGGTCTGACTACAGAATGTAGTATTACTAAAGACAGTGCAGGTGACAGAATATTCTGCTGTCAAGTGGTCAAGTTGCTTTGTGATGCTGAAAATCAGGATGAATATATTAATTTGTGATCTATGTTTAACATAAAAATAACCAAGAAAGTATTGGCAAATAATGCTTAAATGAACCAAGTCATGATGCATATTTTCCTCTTTTATCCTTTTCCAATTGGCAGTGCAGTTGAAAATGCTTCACTGAGTCTGAGCTTGGACTTTAAGTGGGAAAGTGGTTTCATAGTAGATTGCGCAATGAATGGACAGTCATTGAGCTAGTTTTGTAAAGCTTTAACATTGGTTAAATTAGTTTTGTGACCCAAATTAAAAGAGATTAAAGGTTGTGTTTCTATTTCCAGCTTTTTTAAGTGGGTTGGGGGTCTTCTCCTTTGGAGCCATTTCTAGTTACTGTCTGTTATTAGTGCAACATGAATACTGCTGAGGTTTGGGTTCAATTGGCATACAAGCTCACAGTCCACATTGTGGTTGCTTGAAACTCTTTTTTCCTTCAAGGATTATTTTTATTTAATTGCTGAAAGGCCACAAACTAACCATTTCAAAGGAAGAGATCTTTCTAATATGGAACAGTAAATTCACCCATAAAAATGGAGTAAAAACAGCCTTATGTGTCCTGAAGAACCTGAGAACAGCTCAGGGCAAAAGTAACTTACAGACTTCATGCTGCAGTATTTTGCTTTCTTCATTCAGAGGAGAGAAAAAAAGACACTGTGGAGAATTACAGAGTTACTGTGTGTCTGTATGCATACAAAGTGCAGAGAAAGGCAATTACATAGAAAGACGCAGAAATGTCTAGAAATAAAGCACAACAGATCCTGGACACACCTAATATAGTACAACTTTATTTTATGATTTACTCATGAGCAAGCCCTGACTTACTCAGTCAGCTAGGGAAAATTAAGTTGTTAGTAGTTAGTGGGAAAAAAGCTTTAGAGACCATCTTGAAGACTCAGCAGTGTCTACAGAGAAGCCAAAGTCTCCCTGCTGAATTATTTTGAATCCAGACAGCAAAGTGCTCTTTCATCAGCAAGTAAAGATTGGTTTGCTATGAACAGAAGAGCCAGCATGCTACCAGCTGGGAAAATCACCAATGTTTGTTTTTGTGTTTAAAAGGTGTTGGGAAATTTTCAAAAAACTATGAGTCCTTCCTTTCTAATCTGGCCTCAGGGACTCCATAATGGCACACTCTGCCTACTCTACCAAAGTCATCCACAGGATAAGCTCAGAGAGTCATGTGTTTGCATACATGTGCTAAAATAAACATAACTGTAGCCGTTAAGAATTTCATTTAAATTGACGTGAAAATGGTTACTATGAACATTATTTCCAAAAAAATAAACCAGAAGCTGTCACAGATGGAAAGTTGATCTGATGCTTATGTTTACAGAGGTAAAATTTGTATATGCATTCTCTAAAAAAATCTGTTACAACTCATCATTAGCTCTCACTAGGCAGGATTTCTCACTCTTTTGAAACTTTTGAATGAGATCACCATTTTTGTAGTTCACAGAATGACAAACTTGTATTTAGTCAGCACTCAGATTCCCAAATCATCTATGAAATTTAATGAAGAAGAGGAGAAAATTAAAAGCAGAAGTTGCAGGTTAGGAGTTTTCATGTATTGTCCTTGTTAATGCACATTGATCTAAAATACTGATGTCTGAGATGTTCCTTTCATGTCTAATGTTCTTTGAACTGAAAATTAAGAGTTCAGAGGAAAAATGTAAAACAGTTCTCAATGAACAGATATGCCTACGTTTAATGCCATGGAGGCAGGAGAGAACTTTAATGTTGACTATATTGAAATAATTATGAATAAGAAATGTGTGTTATTATAGTTGGTCTTAAATGCAGTGATTCTAGCTTGAGTCTGCATTATTTCTGCAAGGTGCTGTAGTTGGAGCACTGCCACTGGGAAATCTCCCAGCAGTTTGTATGGCTACTGTTTTACTTTGCTTGGCTCAAAAGAAAGGAAAAAAAAGCTGTGTGGAATAATCATGGGTTGTAGCAGGAATTGCAGTGCCTCTGAAAACTCATGAAGTTCAGGGCCAGGCAATTACCTAGGAAGGCTGAGAAACATCAACCAGTAAAACATGGCAGCTACTGGATATGCCCAGTGTAGCAGCTGTGCTGTACATGCCAGAAAGCCATGCAGACTATGAGCCACTTGAGAGAATAGGACACTTAGTTTCATGTCCACAGAGGTGGTACAAGAGCCTCTGATCACTGCTGGTTTCCAGCTGCAGTGTCACAAAGAAGTCACTTGCTATGTCCAAGGTTTTCCAGGCATTCCAGATCTATGGGGTTACTCACATCTGAGTATGTGTGTGACTTTTTATGGGCTTGTGTGTGTTTGGGTTAAGTGCTTTCAGATCAAAATACCTCTCACGTAGTTAACTGTCACAAAGTGGTTGGATTCTTACCATGAAACTGAAAGAGGGGAAAATATTCCCCACAAAATTATGGGTAAGTAGGATTTTGAAAATGAAGTTTTAAACTATTTAATTGCTCCAGTCACATTTTTCTCAGACTTTAAGACCATGCAGGTTACAATTCCTATTCAGAGAAACATCCTTACCTCATAGTCAGGATTAATTACTTTAATACTTAATGTTCTTTTCATAGGAAAGTTATTAAAATGAGTTAATAGTCAGCTAAATTTCAACAGTTTCAGTTTGAATGGGATATCAAAGCCCAAGGCTAGATTTATGTCTATGAGGTGCCAAAGGTTTGAAGACCCAGTTTACTATAACCTGTAACTACTGTTAAGTATTTCAGGTTGCTTAAAGGGTAATTTTAGTCAGCATTTATACACTCTATGGCCAGATATTGCACATGTATTCTTGGCCCCTCAAAATACATGTTTTTGAAACAAGATTAAACTTGTCTATAAATACAGGACTAGATGGAGGAATATAGATGAGAGATATTTTTTTCACTTATACCTCTCAGTAAATATTTACAGAGTATATTTACATATACCACAAGTGTTTGGTATATGGTTTTAGCATAGCATGTTGGAAGTGTGTCTCATCCTTTATTGGATGAAGCAGATGATTCCAGGAAAAGTGCAATTATCAACTGTTACTCTCTAGCAGAATGTCAGGCATCACTCACAAGTACAAATCAACATACTTCCCAAAAATGTGTCAGCAGAGGGGAGATTTTGTTTTCCACATTAGCACCATGTAACACCTGCTGGCCTAATCAGGTTTCTAAAAAAGAGTAATGTTTATTAGTCAGCAGCAATTAAAAGCAGTTAAGAGCTCATGAACATGGTTTTACCATATGCAGAAAACAGTGGCACCAAAAGCCTATACTGCTGGTGCAATGGCCCTTCAGTTGCAGAAAGCTACCAAACAAGTATTATGTGTCTACAGGACACGTAATGTACTGTCTCAAAAGACACCGAAGAGATTTTTTTCACAACTCTTTTATTTTTCTTTGGACAAGTAGATTTTGCTTTTACAGAAACTGGATTTAGATGGTGTGTCATCCTTAAAGTTTTTCTTGTTTTTTTTTTTTCTTCTGCTGAATTTCCAAAGACTGAAATGTAGCACTTGTACATATCCAAATCCTCAAAAAAAGAAAAGTCTAATAATTTGCACCGTGAAAACCTTTATGAAGACACCAATTTCTTTTCCCCCTCTTCAAAATATTTGTATGAAAACACAAAGCCAAAGCAACCCACAAACAGATCACCACTCTTACAAAACTTCTTAGTTTTACAAATCTCCCACCAGATTCAATGGGATATTGCTATGTGTTGGCTTTGAACTAAACTAAAAGGGATAGTGCAGAGAAATCATAACCAAAGTAGGTTTCCAGAAAACATCTTGCCTGATGCAGTCAAAATTCATCATAGTTGTGCATCCAACAGAATACACAAGAGTTTTGCCAGCCTTTGGAAAGAAAAAACACCTTCTCACACTGAGATTTGTAGCACTGTCAGATACTTAGGTCAACAGCATGTTGACAGTTGCAGTGCCCAGTTTTTTAGTAACTTGACAGCTCTTGGAACTTACTGTCCTAGTTTTGAGTGTCTGCGTTTCCTAAAGCAATGCATAAAATAAGAGAGAAAGATGTCTGATCATTGACTCTGCAATACCCAGCGTGCTGTACAGGGAATGGGACCTTCCATCCTTTTCTGCTAAAGATGCTCCAGTGTTGGATAGAATAATTAAACAGGACTTGAAGCCGAAGTTAGAACAAATTGAATTTCTCTGCCATCTTGTAGTGTAGGAGACTTATTATACCATTTCAAACTGCAAAGTTTCTCTAAGCCAGGAACTAAAGTTGCTGAGGGTGAATACAGGAAACCAACACAAGCAAACCAGTCCCTTCTACGAGAGGTTGTAACACACAAACTTTCCACTTCAAATTAGTCTTCATGGGAATGAAAATGTTATGGAAGCTGCAAGAGGAAGTTGCAAGAGATAAAGCTCTGTAAAGCAATAAAAGGTATCTGTGACTTTGTAAAACATAAAAATTTGTTTTCCTCCTACGTTTTAAGACTCTTAATTGAAGGAAGGGACAATGAAACTGATAGAGATGCTAAAGGAGAACTAATAGTACAAGCACTCCCATTTCCCAAAAGGTCCATGAGGACGTTATTGAAAAATAAGAACCTGTTTACTGGCATAAAGCTTATTAAAAAAAAAAAAATTAAATTCTTGACTTACTAATGCTCATTCCTGAAATGATATCTGCTTGCATAGGAAGAGCAAGAATTTGACACTCCTACTTTTTTGGTGTAAGAGGGAAGGAAGTACTCTTTACAGCTCAATAATACCATGAGTGCTGCCTCACGTGTACACAGAGCCCACAACAGAACTTCACCCCTCTTCATGACCAAGATTCTGAGCATCTTAGGTGCTTTTTAGTGTAAGGGAATTAATTTCTCCAAAAGCTTAAGCATAACCAGCAAGAAGTTAAAAATACCATGCAATAGGGTAGGATTTGTATAAGAATTTAAGTAATTGGTAGGATTTGTGTACAGGTAGTAAAGTGAAATTAGTTCGTAATTGACAGCAGCTGCTGAATCCTGCTGTCACTGATCAATGTTTTCAACTGTAGGTAGGACGTGGTGTAATGACTCATTTAGCTCTCCTTCTACTGGTAGGCATTTATGAGCCTCAATCACAAAAGAATTTGGAAATCAAAGCAGTTATTTCCCTGTTTCAGTTTTCTTTCTTCCAGACAGTAGAAAGGCTTAACCCATTTGCTGTTCCCTATTTTAGTGCTGGCTAGCTTGCTTCTGTGTTTTCTGTGCCTGCAGGGAATAGGTGGTGTGCTCTGCACTGTGTGATACTGAAAGAACCTACTACATAAACTTTCCAAGAGCACAACTGGCTAAAAGAAAATTATTTCTAAATTTTGCAGCAGAACATTCATTTTCTTTGAACTATCAAAATAAAATACCTCAGGTTTTCTTCTCTCAGTTCCACAGCACAGAATCTTTTATGTAAAGACCTGAGTTTCTTCCACTCAGTCATCTAGTAGAACAAAGTTAGATAGGTCTCAAGGCAGGTGGTTTGTTCACTCCAATTAAGACCAAGGAACTTGAAAAAAACCTTGAGTTAAAAAGACTGTTGCATTTGAGTTGAAGGATTGTCTGAGTGAAGAGGTTTGAAGAGAATCTTGGTTTTGATGGTGATATTTAGAATATTGTTAATGCCATAGTGCAAAGGCTTATCTGTAAAACAAATCATGTTTGCCATGTATATTTAGATCATGCTGTTATATGTCTGAACACATACAGGTCACTCTTACTCAGATGAAAAACTTTGAGGAAATTGTTGGGATTTGCTTGTATATGTCTCATTTATTGTGCAACTCACAGCCGTTTGTCCATTCTTGAAAGTTTCCATATTTTTTTATTATTATTGCTTGGATGCAGAAAACTGTTATGGTCATGCAAAGTAAACTAGCTTTCCAAGCTGTTGTTTCCCATATCTTTGGAGTAATCACTTGCCCTCAGAGTCAGAGCCTTGGAAAAACATAAAGAGGAGCTCCAGAAGTGGTGGTTTAAAGTCTGGAAATCAACTACTAAAGAGCATAGCTCTTACTGTCAGCAGCCTTCACTGTCTTGTGACTCATGGTACCTATCTTGGTGTGCTTTTTGTATAGATGTGAAGGAATATGCTATCTTTTTCCTGTAATACCACTTGCTGCCCAGTGCCTCCTGTGCCTCCTCCTGATGAAGTTGTTTGAGTAGATTTTCTGAATATAATTTCTCTACTGGAAAAACCCACGTATTGGTATCACCTAGGTGTAGCTCCCAAAGACTGTGAAAGTCCGTTCACACTGGTGTATTACCATGGAGGTTGAGTATTTGTTGGTATAGTATACTTGTGTAGTCTTTTAATTGTCCTCAGATGTTTTTTCTGTACTAACAATACTAAAAACTCTGTTGTTGTATTCATAAGTTTAAAGAGGGGAACAGGAGTGGTTTAACATTACCTAATAATTCGGTATCTTCGTCTGTGTTTCTTAGTCTCTATTGTCCCCTCTGCTATGAGGCTCTGCTGTCCATTTTGTATCTTGTGAACATTTTAACCTATTTCTAACAAGGCTGTGGCAAGATGTACAAAATAACATTTTATGGTATAATGAAAAAAGCCAAATCCTTCCTTTCTTTTTTTTTTCCTTTATTTTTCTTTTTTTAAATTCTACTCCCTTTGTCTCATTCTTGTCCACTTCCTTTGGTGCCTCATTATGTACATTATATTATGTTAGAAAACCTCTCCATAACTATAATATACCAACATCCCCAGTCAGCTCTTGAAGAGTCCACTTTCATGATGATAGGAACCAGGACAGCCACTGAAGCCCTGATCTTTTATAGTCATGCTGTTAAATGTACAGAATGTCTTCATGTCTCCATCCTGTGACAAACATAAAACAGTAATAGGGCTCACTTCTGAAAGCAATGCTTAATTAAAAAAATATTTGTACCATTATTTTATTTACTACTAAAAAGCAATATGGAAAACTCTTAAGCCATTTGAAACACTTCTACATAAAAATAAACCTCTTGAGAGTGGATCTAGTCCTTCTCTGTAATATAAAAATTTGATTAATTACCTTCAAGCGTTTTTAATAAGGATTTATCTTCATGATAATCTGAGAAAAAAAAATAACCTATGACCCAAGGATTTCCCCAAAATAACTAAGGGGGCAAAAAGTAATCTTCAAGTGGAAGTGTTCTTCTAACCTATGTTATTTTTCTCATAAATATTAAAAACCTCATTCTTTGAAAACAAAGCTTCATGTTCCACAAGTATGGCATAGTCAGAGATGGGTTTGAATAGCAAATAGTGAAGTTCTAAATCTGAAGGAAGGTGAGATGAAAGGTGAAAAAAGAGATGGGATATGTCTGTATTCAAAAATTATACTCAAGAAATTTAATTTTTCATGAAAGCTGTGTTTTCATGATGGAATATATTGGATAGCTAAAAAATATATGCATGCAAATAGCATTCTAATACTACTGCTCTTTACAGCAATATGAGGCACTTTTACACGTGAAGTTTCTCTGACTTCTTGGCTTAAATTTTCAATAGAGTTGAGTGTCTCCCTTCATTATTTTTAACAAAATAAGCCAAATTTAAACAAAAAAAAGAACAGAATAGTAGAATGTCTTGGGTTAGAAAGGACCTTAAAGATGATCTATCTTCAATCCCTCTGCCATGGGCAGGGACACCTTCTACCATACCAAGGCCCTTACAGCTTGGCCTTGACCGCTTCCACAGATGGTGAGTCCACACCCTCTCTGAGCAACCTGTCCCAGTGACTCACCACACTCGCAGAAAAGATTTGTTCATAATATCTGATCTAAATTTACCGTCTTTCTGTTTGAAGTCTTTTTCTAACACTAAATGCACTTGTAAAAAGTCCCTCTCCAGACTTCTTGCAGGTCCCCTTTAGGTACTGAAAGGTCACAAGACCCTTCTCTTCTCAAGACTGAACCACACCAGCCCTCTGAGCCTGACTTTACAAAAGAGGTGCTCCAGCCCTCTGATCATCTTGGTGTCCCACCTCTGGACTTGCTCCCATAGGTCAATGGCCTCCCTGTGCTGGGGACCCTGGAGCTGGACTCAGCACTCCAGGTGAGGTCTCACAAGAGAAAAGTAGAGGAGGAGAATCTCCTCCCTTAACCTGCTGGTCATACTGCTTTTGAAGTAGCCCAGGATGCAGTTGGCTTTCTGGACTGCAAGTGCACATTTCTGGGTCATGTCAACATTCTTGTCAGCCAGGGCCCTTAAGTTTTTCTCTGGCTGCTCTGACTCCATTCTCCATCCTCCATCCAGCCTCCAACTGAACTTGAGATTGCCCTGAAACAGGTGCAGAACCTTACTCTTGCCCTTGTTGTACTTTATGAGGTTCATTCCCACCCACTTCTTAAGACTGTCAAGGTCCTTCTGGATGTCATCCCTTCCCTCCAGCATGTTGACTGCATCACACACCTCGGTGTCATTGGCAAACTTGCTGGAGATGCACTTGATCCCACCACCTGTGTCCCCAGCAAAGACGTTACACAGTGCCAGTACCAATATCAACCCCTGAGGACACCACTTGTCGCTGGTCTCCACTTGAACATTGAGCCATTGACCACAACTCCTTGAGTGTGACTGTCCAGCCAAGTCCTTATCCACCAAGTAGTCTACCCATCTGGTCTTTTCAGTTTAGAGACAAGAGTGTTATGTGGAACAGTATCCAGTGCTTTGCTCAGTGCCAGGTAAATGACATTTGTTGCTCTTCCTCTATTCATGAAGTCTGTAACACCCTCATAGCCACCAAATTTGTCAGACATGATTTGTCCCTACTGCAGCCATGTTGGCTGTCACCAATCACCTCATTATTTCACATTTGTCTTCACATAGTTTCCAGGAGGATCTGCTCCATGATCTTGCTGGGTACTGTGGTGAAAGTGACCAGCCTATATTTCTCCAAGTCTTCATTTTTCACTTTTTAAAAATGGGCACTACATTTCCCCTTTTACAGACGGGGGAAACTTCACCAAAATGCCATGACTCTCCAAATATTTGGATAGTGGAGATGATCCTTAAATATCAACCACCTTCCTTGGCCAGCTCCCTCAGGACCCTCAGATGTATCTGATCAGGCCCCATGGACTGGTGCACCTTCAGGTTCCTTAGATGTTTTTGAACCGATCTTCTTCTAGAGCAGGCAGTTCTTCATTTTCCCAGTCCCTGCCTTTTCTTTCTGTGACTTGTGTGGTGTGTCTGGAGCACTTGCTAGAGAAGACAGGCAAAACAGTCATCAACCTTCTCCATATCATGAGTAACCAGTCTCCTGTTTCCTTCTGGAGAGGGCACACATTTTCCCTAGTCTTTATCACCAGCATACCTATAGGAGCCTTACTTTTTCCCCTTGACATCCTGTAGAGGTTTAATTTTATCAGAACTTTAGCTTTTCCAACCTGATTTCCAGACAATTTCTGTGCATTCCTCACAGTCTTCCTGTCCTTGCTTCCACCTCTGTAGGCTTCCTTTTTGTGTTTGTCTTTGTCCAAGAGAACTTGTTCATCCACACAGGCCTTCTGAAATTTTTGCCTGGCTTCCTCTTTGTTGAGATGCAATTGCTCTTGGGTTTGGAGAAGACAGTTCTTAAAATATCAACCAGCTTTCTTGGATTCCTTTTCCCTCCAGGATGGTGTCCCATGGCATGCTACTAAAACAATCTAAGAAGGGACCAAAGTCAGATCTCCCGAAGTCCGTGGTATTGATCTCCCTGCATGTCCTACTTGTTACTCCAAGGATCCACTTTTTCATGATCGCTGTAGCCCAGGCTGCCCTTGAGCTTCACATTCCTCACCAGTCCCTCTTTGTTATTGAGAACAAGGTCCAGCATAGCACCTCTCCTTGTTGGTTCCTCTATCACTTGGAGAAAGAAGTTGTCACCAATACATTCAAGGAAATACCTGGATTGCCTGTGCCCTGCTGTGTTGTCCCTCCAACAGATGGCTGAGGATGGCTGAAGTCCCCTGTGAGGGCCAGGGCCTGTGAAGATGAAACTATACCTATCTGTCCTCAGAGAGCCTCATCAGCTTGGTTTCCCTGGTCAGGTGGCCTGTGGCAGACCTCCACTATAAAATCACCAGTCCCTGCACTCCCTTTAATCCTGATCCATAAGCTCTTGGTCAGCTCCTCATCCATGCCCAGGTGAAGCTCCATGCACTCCAGATGTTCATTGACGTAGTGGATGACACCTCCTCCTCTCCCCAGACATGTCTACCAAGAGCAAACAGTTTGTTAGAGAGCAACAGGACTGTGTTCCTCCATATGGGAAGATCAGTCCACAGCTGAGAGCTACAGCAAGGCAGATGGGGTGGTAGTTTTTCAGGCAAGGGCTCAGAACAAGCACAGCAGAGCAAGTGTGATTCTGGAAACCTCATTAGCCATGAGTCTGATGATTCCTGAGCAAGTTCACAGTGACAATGTAGGTCTGAAATCAAACCATGAGGTCAAGTCTGGTCAGGATCTGAATCAGCAAGGTGCATGACCAAGTACTACAATGTAGTTCAATGACTGACTGCTTGACCTTATTTTGGGTTCCCAAGCAAAGCAAGGAGCACCAGTGTTGCTTTTCACTGCTCTTTCATAGGACTTTTCCCAACATACTCATCCCAGGTTATACAGCCAAACTATGTCAGAACTAGCCCTGAGTATAGGCAGCCAAGTCCTTAGCAGGGGGAAAATACTAGGACACCAAGCCCCAGTAAAGCTTTGGAAGTTGGCCTCCTGTACAAAAAGTATTTTCCTTCCATTTAATGAAATTCATAACTTGTCCAGAGAGCTTATTCATCCATATCTCCAACTGTGTAACTTTACAGCATTAAGCATAAACATACCTAAAGACAAGCAACTATGAAAAAATGTGTTTTGAGATTTAGGACTGGAAAATTACCAAGAAGAAATTCTGGTTCAGTAAGTTTTTAAGGGCTTACTTTGTTGTTTGGGTACATTATATTCTTGTTTTATTCATCAGAACCAAGAGAAATCAACATAATGTCAGTGGTTAGAAAGGTTTAGCTTTTGTGGTGGGATAGGAAATTTACTTCTGCAGACATCACCTGAACACGAGAACAGGAAGAAGAGGTTTCTTTTCTTGCACCTTTGATTTTTACTTCTTTCTGCTTTTCAGTTGAAGCCTCTTAAGTAAGAAGAAGGAAAATTGTCAGACCCCTCTGTGTCAGGCTGCCCCAAGGTGAGACAGCGATCTCCATGTCTGGAGAAAAAGAACATTTCTTCTCTCTCCCCTATAGTTCAGCTGTTGTGTGCAAGAGCAAGAAACTCTCAGATTTATGTCTTCTCTCAGAAGACCCAACTTAGCTTTCTAGCCCCCCGACCTGCTGAAGCTGAAACTTCTTGTCTGTGGGACAAGAGCCACACAGAGTCCTGTCCCTTACAGTGGTGTTCAAGACATTTATTTTTCAACCTTGCAACTAGTCCAGTAGAAAATATATGAGCTAGACATTCTGTTCAAAGTGATCAGAAGCAAGTTCAGAGAGTGTATAACTGGTTTACAAGCATCTACAGAAAGACATAATGATGAAGAAGTCAGAAGTCTGTCAAAATTTTGTTCAATCTCAATTATTTTAAATTTCTTTCTTGACTGTGTCTCAGGGTAATGATGCTTCAGAAGTTCTACCACCATGATGGGGACTGCCTGTATGCAAGTAGAAACTAGTCTGCAATGTGCAGTTCTCTCCTTTCAAATGTCATTTATTTAAGTCTTTCTTTGTGGTGTGTATATATATTGTTCGATTTAGATACTATGATGCATACTAAAAGATATGCAAGTGATAGAAGCACACATTAAAACTTTTTCTTGACTTTAATGTAAAAGTGATGTTCATCTGTCCAAATGCTTTGATAATAAAGAGATTTTGAACACTTCATGTGCATGGATAAGTAACAAGAACAGTTCCCTCCCTTCCCTCTCAGTTTCTATAGCATAATGACTCTTCCACACTGACAATTTGCTGAGAAAAATTCAAATAGCCAGTTCAACAAACCAGGTGCAGTCATGGGATATGACTATTCTTTGTTAGACACACTGCAAGAATAGTTTTTAAACCAGCTAATAAGACTGGAAACAGACCTGGATGCATAAAATGAAAAATTCAAAGCTGAGCCTATAAACAGCTCTGTGTTTTTTATTTAGCTAATTTAATTACATGAACTTAAAACAGACCAAACAGCAACATTCCTCTTTAACTTGATGCATTTTAAATGCTGTGAGTGTTTTCTTGTGGGAGAGAGAAGAGAGGCACACTGAGCTCTCTCTGAAAGCAATTAAATACTAATAACAGAGGGTGACATCATGCTGCATGACTTCTTCAATTAGAACACCAAGTCATTTCTGGCTTAATCATTCCCACTTGTTAATTTGTTCTCTAGAAGACTTAACAGACCTGCTTCTTGTTCCTATTTATAATAGGATTTCTGATTCTGGCACCTTTTAAACAGAATTCCACTTGGATGCAGCCTTCCACTAAAACAGAATCTTGTATTTTTCCTAAAGCAGAGCAAAACATCAATAGCTCTGATGAAAAACTGATACAAACTAAATAAATTAACATGAGTGCTTTCATTTGCTATTTAGCAGGAGCATGGACTGAACCCTTCTTTTAGTGAGATTAAAAAGAAGTTTTACCATTGACTGCAGCAGAAAGCAAACGTAGCCCAGTGTATGTAAATTACTGTACACCTTTTGAAGTCCTTCCCTCATAGTTTGTAAGAAAATTGTTATTTTATGTCTAATCATGTATTAAAGTACTTGTGGGGAATAAGGAAAATTTTTAACACTGAGCATTTAAAGAATATTACTAGAGTAGGAATAATCCCGAATATTCCTATTAATTACAAGACAGTAAGTACGTGATTTGGATCTTGATAAACATTTTTTTTTTGTTCTATACTATTTTCACTCTGAAAAGGCTATTCTTAAAACGAGTTCCACATAGGCAAAATCTTCCTTTTCTATCCTTTTCCCATTCTGTGCTCTTATTTATTACTATTGACATATTGTTGTAGCTTTCTTGTTTTCAGTCTTTAATACTCTAAATCTAAATGACCAGCATTGCAATTACCTCTTTTAAAGCAAACAGAGCAACAAGTTACTACCCGTTTTCCTTAAAGCTGAGCCATCCACAACTTTGGAAAAATAATTTAAAAATTAAACTTTGTTTCCATCCTCAAAACAGGTTTCATTCTTAGAGGTAATTTTCCAGTGAAGTTATTGTATACTATTGATTCCAAATTACTTTCTAGCTTTCAACAGGCCTCTCTGGTAGTTATTACAGCTCTTAATCTTTTATATGGTTTTGACTGATTTGACAGTGTCAGGGTAATTGTTTACAAGACTGTATGAACTATTATTGGGGCTGTATTGAGGCTTGCCTGAGCTGAGCATACCCTGGACAGCATGAACTGAAGACAACTCAACTCTGATATAAGTAGAAAATTATAAATATTATGACCTTTAGCTAAAAGATATATAAAGAGAAGAGAAAAATAAGAAAGAAGGGTGTCAGAAAAAATATAGGTGGTGAATAAAAAGCAAATACCAGCAAAACAAAAAAAGAACAGGATCTCCAATACTTTCGGAGGAAAGAAGATACATTGTCGTATTGGAAGGAAATCTGCAGACTTCTAAATATGATTTGAAAATATCTTTTTTCATTAAATTCAAAACCAGCAGTATCTTGTAAATGAAATTCAGATAAATGCAAGTAATACATCAGAATTTTGAGACCTCACCTGAACTGAAGCTTCTGTCTACATTTTTAAGGATATCTACAATTCTTTTCTCTCTGAAAGGCTTCAGAAATTTAAGCCAATAAGCCCTTCATATAGCCCTGCAAAATATTTACTAGTATCCCCATTTTACAGGTGAAGAAAGGCAAAGTAACTTAGGTCAAGTCACAAGAAAATGATTCTTCAGAGCCAAAATAGAGATTTATGGTTTCTAGTTCTGCTCTCAGCCCTTTAAATCACATCTCCATCCAGCCATGTCTATTAACAAACTGATTTCCAAATTAACAGTGGAACATGATCTCATGGTCTTTCTGCAGTATCCTTCTTCTTGCTTTGTCGTTTTTCAACAAAATGCTCACAGACATCATTTCTTAGTGAAAGCTGAAATACTGAGACCTACTTGGGGCATGATATTAATGTGGAAAAGTCCCTGTGTGACAAAAGTGATCCAGAGCTTTCTGCAGTACAGAAGGTCGTGCATCTGGCATCTGCACCTGGTGAAAAGCTATTCAAAAGAAAACAGTGGAGCCATTTTCCAACGGCTACATGTGTGCCTCCCACAGAGAGCTGCAGCTTCTGGCTCAGGATATGGACAGGAACTCTGTTACTGCTCTGTACTTTTTCAACATGAGAAACTGTTATGCCAATATAGGTGGCTCTTCATTACTAAGTAGCTTGGGCTATTAGTCTGCCCTAAGTCACTTTTCCTTCCAGTTAAAAATGGGCAATAATCTCTAGCAATCATCTTCATTAAGCTTTGTTGTCTTTCATTTTACAACAGAGTGTAGGAATAGAAATGAAAACACGTTCCAGATAGATTAACAAGTGCCACATTATTTCAGATTACTAAAATCAAATAATTCAGGTGACAACTTCTAAAGATTTCCCTGGATACTGGTTTCTTTCTTGTATTCTGCTCTGCCTTATCTCTTATTTTTGTGTAGCCATTTTATTCTCACCTGAACAATGTGAGAGAAATCCTCATCCCTTTGCAGTCAAAGGCAACAGTGAATATTCCCTTTGCATCAAGGTTTTATCATGTGCATGTGTCTGCAGTGCACAGTATAAAGGCTTCTTCATGCTTTAGAGTATTTCAAATACGCTGTCTATTTTATCTGAGAGACATATATCAGCTATATACTTCATAGCAGTAAGTCTTCAAGGATAGAGGGAGAAATTGGTCCTGGCATAATTCCAGGGGAGTTATTAGGGTGACATCAGGACTCAGTTTGTCTCATAGTGCCTGTTTCATGAGTTGAGAACCGTCTTGCCAGGATATGAAGGTGAGAAGATTTTACCATAGGAAGAAAGCTAACACATATCGATTTCTTTCCTAGGCTTGCCATATCCTACAAGGAATGCTGCCAATGGCTTGCAACTGAATGCTAATCATTTGAAAGGAAGTACAGTCTCACTGAGCAGAAATACACAAGGTACTTCAATGCGTAGAAGATACAAACCCTGATTTAGAAAAGCTCAGAATAAAGGAAGAAGAGGGGGAGGAGGGAGGGAGGTATATAGATTGGTGTGTAGATAGAATGATGCACATATAGATTGGTTATAATAAGAGATTACATTATGGCCACTTTGTTTGAAAGACTTCCTGTGAATTGAGAATTGCTCTGACAAGTAGGTGTCCTTGTAAAACAGGAAGAAAATTTTCCTGAAGCAATGTGGAAAAAACTCCTCATACCTTTGTTTGTTGGCTAGGCTGAGGTCAAGTCAGGTCATAGCCTACCTCCAAACCTTGAGGTCTGGATTTTCTCCAGCTCACCACAGCTCCTGCTGGGCTGAGGAGAGAACCAGGTCCAGTTGTCTAATTCCTGTTTAGTATAGCACATAAGAAGAATTGCATCCAGCATTGCTGCCAAGGTGGAACCACAAAAAGTTTGCCACTTGTGTGTGCCAAGTGGTTTAAGTCCCATCCTTCTCATCCTCCATTAAGTTACAAGACAGTTGGCAAGATCAGGGGACTGGGTTTGCAAAAGCCTGAACTACCCAGAGTCTTGCCTGAATTTGAAGTGCAGGTGCTGCAGTCCTGTTCAGTGCTGCTGAGTGACACAGTTCAGCTTACAGCACTGTTTCTCAGCTTAGCAGTGCACAGTGAGGGAGTATGTCTGTGTGCCTATTTGCCCTGAGATTACCCTTGTCTTACTTTTTACATGACAAAAGTTGAGAAGCTAGACTGGTTTTAGGATCCTGAGAGGAGAAAGGAGACAGGGCCTTCAGAGCCACCCAGGTGCTGGTGTCAGCAGACGACTTTTTGCCATGTGGTGTGGGTTGAGTGCTTCTGGAATTTTTTTAAAAATTAAGATCTCTGAATTTCATCATATGCTTGTCACTGTCACCTGCAACTTGCTGCCTTCTGGAGTTATCATTCTTCTATATGGATAGCCTGGCAGCCTCTTCAGAATCCACTAACTTAGGGAAACTGTATAGACACACCCTCTGAGATGGAAGACATAAGTATGTCAGTTTAATCAAAAAGTTTCCAAGTGCGTCAAACAGCAGCCAGACTACTGAGGCTTTTGTGGTTTCCCATGTGATATGGGGAATGCCCAAACCCTGATGGGGGAGAAAGGATGAGTATTTCCACCCTTACTTGGTTAGGTAACTATTTTGCTCATAAGCACATAAGTTGCCTGTTTCCAGTTAGGAATTACAGAACTTTTGAGTTGGAAACCTCATCAATGACACAATGAATTAGTGAATTAGTATTGTAGACTGGTCTTTACAAAGGGGATTGAGCCCTTATTTGACATACCTGTATGTTTTTACCCTATAATGAGGTTTAATTTATGGTTGTCCTGTAAATTTGAGAGATAAAAATGGACCATGACAGTGGTTGTACTTCTATGAAAATATTAACTGAATGATTTAGAATCATACAATCATATCACATCTTAAGCTGGAAGGAACCCGTAAGTATCATAAAGTCAAACACCCTGTTTCTCACACAACTGTCTAAAACTAAATCATATGACCAAGAGTGTCATCCAGACTCCCCCTGAACTCTGACAGGCTTGGTGCCTCCCTGGGGAGCCTGTTCCTGCCTCTTCTTCAGGTGAAGAACCTTTTCCTAATGCCACTCTGAACTTCACGTGATCCAACTTCATTCCATTTCCTCATGCCCTATTGCTAGTGCCCGAGAAAGAAGATCACCACCTATCCTTCCACTGCCCCACCAAGGAAGCTGTGGACTGTGACGGGGTCAGCCTTCTCTAGGCTGAACAAACCAAGTGACCTCAGCTGCTCCTTTTAAGTTTGGTCTTGAGACCTTTCAGCATCTCAGTCATCCTCCTCTGAATACCGTTTTATTTCTTTATGTTGTGACACCCAAAACTACACACAGCACTCAAGATGAGGCCTCACCAGTGTGGAAAAATGTGACAATCACTTCCTTCAACTGGCTGGTGATTCTGTGCCTGCTGCACTCCAAGACATGTTTGGCCCTTTTGGCTGCCAGTGCACACTGCTGACATCTTCAACTTGCCATCAATTCAAGATGCAAGATCTCTTTCCCTGGGATTGGCCTCCAGTTTCTCATCCCCCAGTTTATACATATGAGGATTACCACTCCTAGCTGGAGAATCAAACACTTGCTCTTGTTTTATTGCATACAGTTAGTGATTGCACAGATCTTCTGTATCCAGTTCTCTCTCTACTCTTGAGGGAGTCCACAGCTACTTCTAATTTAGTATCACTGGCAAACTTCATTAATGTTTGACTCCAGTGCCCAGATCATTTATAAAAACACTGAAGAGCACTGGCCCTAAAATTGAGCTCTGGGGAACCCCACTGATGACTGGCCACTAGTCTGATGTAACTCCCTTTGCTATCACCCTTTGGATTAGATCCATCCACCAGTTGTTCACCCAGTCCTTTATGGACTTGTCTAGCTGTGTGGTGGATATTTAATCTAGAAGGATTCCATGAGAGACAGTATCAAAAGCTTTGCTAAAATCTCAAACTACCATATCTACTGTCTTCCTTTGGCTGGCTAGATGGGTGGCCTAGTCATAGAAGGAAATTAAGTTGGTTAAGCAAGAGTTTCCACTTGTGAGCCTGTGCTGGTTATGACCACCAATGACTGCATTGTCTTTCTAGTGTGTGTCTATAAATCCCAGAAAAACCTTCTCCATAATTTTACCAGGCAATACAGTGAGACTGACAAGCTTGTATTTACCTTCTTACCCTTCTTGAAAATTGGGACATTCCATAGAATTCTATAGATGGTTTGGGTTAAAAGGGCAATAAAATCATCTAGTTCCAAAACCCCTGCCATGGGCACAAACATCTTCTACTTAACCAGGCTGCTCAAAGCCCCATCCAGCCTGGTCTTGAACACCTTAGGAATGATGCATCCACAACTTCTTTGGGCAACTTGTTCCAATGTCTCACTACACTCACAGCCACCTCACATTTGCCAGCTTCCAGTCAAGTGGGACCTCTCAGACTGTTGCAAATTAGTGGAGAGAGGTCTTGTAATGACATCAGCCAGACCTTTCAGTACTCTGGGATGAATCCCATAGGGCCCAGTGCATGCAGCTGGAGCAGCAAGTATTGAGCAAGTTCAGAGTTAGCAGGGAGTTTATCATCCCCCTGTTATGATCTTCCAACTCTCCAGGCTTCAGGGGGCCCAGGGCCTAGGATTGCTTTTGAAGACGGAAGCAAAGAAGGCATTATACCTCTCTGCTTTTTCTACATCCCTAATTGTGAAGTGACCAACCTCATCAAGTAAGAGATCAGTGTTATGCCTGATTCTCTCATTGTTAACATATTCTAAAATCCTTTTTTTGTTGTCTTTCACAGTNTCCTTTATGGACTTGTCTAGCTGTGTGGTGGATATTTAATCTAGAAGGATTCCATGAGAGACAGTATCAAAAGCTTTGCTAAAATCTCAAACTACCATATCTACTGTCTTCCTTTGGCTGGCTAGATGGGTGGCCTAGTCATAGAAGGAAATTAAGTTGGTTAAGCAAGAGTTTCCACTTGTGAGCCTGTGCTGGTTATGACCACCAATGACTGCATTGTNTCTCAGACTGTTGCAAATTAGTGGAGAGAGGTCTTGTAATGACATCAGCCAGACCTTTCAGTACTCTGGGATGAATCCCATAGGGCCCAGTGCATGCAGCTGGAGCAGCAAGTATTGAGCAAGTTCAGAGTTAGCAGGGAGTTTATCATCCCCCTGTTATGATCTTCCAACTCTCCAGGCTTCAGGGGGCCCAGGGCCTAGGATTGCTTTTGAAGACGGAAGCAAAGAAGGCATTATACCTCTCTGCTTTTTCTACATCCCTAATTGTGAAGTGACCAACCTCATCAAGTAAGAGATCAGTGTTATGCCTGATTCTCTCATTGTTAACATATTCTAAAATCCTTTTTTTGTTGTCTTTCACAGTGCCAGCCGCTTGAACTTTAATTGAGCTTTTGCCACAAAAATTTTCTCCCTTTAGTGGCTAACAGCATCTCTGTAGTTCTACCAGGTTGCCTATCTTTGTATCTAGTGTTCATACACTTCCATTTTCCTCCTAAGTTCTAGAAGATCCCTGCTCACCTGAAGCTGGCCCCCTGACCCACTTGCTTGAATTCTGACACTTTGGTATTGCCTGCTATTGACCTTTAAGAGAGGGCTCTTAATAATTTACCAGCATTCATGGACCTCAATACTTTCAGCCTTAAGTAGTTGTACAATGCATTTTGTGTTTTCTTTGGCAGGGAAGGAAGAACATTTTGAGCTGAAGTGGATCTTTGTACCCTGTACACTGGTGAAATCTGTAAGATGCAGGTAGAGTTTCCATTACCATGACTTGCAACCTGTGTGGATCCCTCACACTGTGCTCTAAGAATTACAAAAATGTTCACATTAGCATTAAAGCTCCAGTTGATTCAATCTGCATCCAATAGTGGCAAATCAAACCTAGCTGGCTGCTGGATGGCATTTCATGTAGGCTCTTACCAGGAGCAGCCCTATGGTGATAGCCGGGACAAGACCCAGCTAAATTTGCCTAAGCCTGAACTTGGTCATATCATGGACAAGGTGAAATCAGCTGCAACAGGTCTTGCTTCTCAGAGAAAAATATGAGAGGCTTATCCTTCACCAGGCCATTGTCTCCTCTGGACCTGACTAACCTGATACTCCTGTGGGGTCACTTGTCACAGACATAGACCTCAGGCAGAGCTCCAACCTGAAGCTGAGGTTTTTTTCTCCCCTTTGGATGACATAAAATTCCCAAGTATGCAAAAAATAAACAGTTTTGTGGTGCTTCCAAATATATGATACCTGGTAATTAATGAAAGACTGGTTTTCTCATGCTGGCCTTCAAACTGAGTAAGCGATCAACGCTCTTTTTTCAAAAAAGGCTATTTTCTCAGCTTCAAGTCAGACTCCAGACTGTGATTCATTTAGGGTTTTCACAAGAAATCAGTGAGAGAAGAAGAATCCTAAAGTCACTGTAAGCACATTTCCCAGATGTCTTATGCTTCAGCTGGGATTTGTACAAATGGCCTTTCAGACTAAATAGACCCCACTAATCTGCAGTGCAAAGCTGTCTCTATTGCATTTTCTGTTTGTTACCACAAGCAGTAGGATGACATCTTGATTACATTTATGATGTTTAAGGAGGCAGGTTTTCTCTTCTGTTACCAGAGCAAGGAAAATCACTTGCTTTGATACTGAAGAGCCCTAAAATTAATTTTTAGTTAGAGACTTAATCATTGGCTCTTCATTTACCTTTTATTTTAGAGATTAGAGGAAATTATCTCAGACTAAAGGTATGCAGTTATACATTACTATGAAAAAACCACAGTATTCCATGCATTCTAGCACACCATTCAAGGACTGCAGTTAAAACTAAAAAGAGTAAATGTCACCAAGCCATAATTTCTGTTCACAATTGTAGACTGATTGAAATGTGTGACCTTCTTGTACTACAAGTAAAAGTCAGCCTTTCTTCAGAGGACACAGCAAATCCAAGGAGTGAGACACATACAGGATGTAACTCAAGTAAGAAGTAATGAACTTAAAAGGAAATGTAATTCAAATAATGGGTGCAGTGTATTTTAAAATTAGTCTGCCTTCACTGCAGTTTCAGAGCTCTCACTGAAGTCTGTAAAGTGGGCAGTAAGTTACAGAAATACTTGGCTTGATCTTCAAGTGACTACTTGAGAAGGGGCAAAACCCCTGACTAAATTCATAGTGAAATAGGTCTGTTCAGCAGAACATTTTCTGGAGAACAAATAAAGCATGTCATTCTGTACTGATTTTAAATGGTTAATCGTATCAGCCATCCTTTTGAATAGTCCTTTTTCTTATCAATCAAATTAATCACTTTTAGTAAAGGAATCAAGAGAAAAATTCTTATCAGGAGAGGTAAGACTGTGTCCATTACTAACTTACTCCTGACAACCCTGTCCATTTCAGTTAGTTAGTGTTTGCTGCCTCTTGCTGAAATGTCTTCCCTTTTGTGAAAAGAGAGGGGAGACTTGGAATGGTTGGAGGGGACTGTGGAGGTGGTAATATTTATGGAGATTTTTGAATCCTTTCCACATTTAATAAATCTGGCAGTGTCACCTGGTAATGTCCTTTAATTTGTCATTCAGAGCTTATCAAGAAACCCTATTGTTCATGATGGATGTGCTCTTTCCTAGCATACCAAAACTATATACATAAATAAAAATGCAGTTTAATTGTAATATAATTCTCAGAGCAGGTAAAGATTTATTTGGTAATACTGGTGACATCTGTACACTGATTTCCTCTCTTTATCTAACTCACAAAGTACTCCTTCCTTCAGAACTCATAAATGAACGCTCAGCAGTCTGGTACTTATTTTATTAAGGATTATGTTAGTTTCTATTGCAATAACACTTAAGATATCAGAAAAAAGGTCTCCCTTACAAGAAAATCTTTAAAGTAACATTTTTTTTTTTTTTAAGATGATTGTAATTAACGCTGTTTGGCTTTGGCAAGAGCAAAGAGGAGAAAGGAACATACAAAGGTACATCAGTTTTGCATGAAGTTAGTTTTGGTTTCTGCAGACACCGGGTCATGGTTACTTGCTTAGGTGGGGAGAGATGTCAGTCATTCATGGGCATCTTAGCAAATATAGACTAACAAATCTTCATGAAAAAATATAAAGCATTGCATGATAAAAAAAGCATTGGAATTTTCCTGGAAATGGTGAGGCAAAAGCAGAGAATTGTTTATTGTATATTTGTGCATATATTTTCCTGTGAATCCCAAGATAGTAACTACTGAAAATCTCCCTGTTTCTGTTATTCTGATTTTAATTTCCACTGATACTCATTTTACAGTTTCTTTGACTTAATTCCAAGCAAAAAAAAGCAGGACCAGAATCATAATTGTCTCCATGTGCAAATACGTGCCTTTGTTTTATGTATCTACTCTCTTTGCAGTTTAATCAATGCTATTTAATATTTCCAAGACTATCTTCTTTAAAAATAATGAGGTATATGTTAAGAAGTTATTTCAGATTAAGCCCATACATAGACTTTACCAGATCTAGTTGTGCAAGTTAAAGATGGCATTTGCTCCTTTCTTTTCCTTTCTTTTTTTTCTTAACATCTTTTTGCCAGAGTTTACCAGACCTGGCAAATCCCAGAGACCAAGCCACATGCAGCCATTCACTCATTCCCCCACCAGCATGGTCAGGAAGAGAATCGGAAGGGTAAGAGTGAGAAAACTCGTGGGCTGAGATAAAGACAGTTTAAGAGGGAAAGCAAAAGCCATGAATGGAAGCAAAGCAAAACAAAGAATTAATTCACTACTTCTCATGGGCAGGCAGGTGTTCAGCCATCTCCAGGAGGTCAGGGACCCATCAGATGTAAAGATCACTTGGGAAGACAAATGCTATCAGTCTCAATGTCCCCCTCTTCCTTCTCCTTCCCTACAGCTTTCTACACAGAGCATGATGTTGTATGGTCTGGAATACCCAGCAAAACCCAGTCAGCCTACTCTGGGGAAAAATCAGGCAGGTTAACATCACTAGTTTATGAAAACCTAGCCAATGGGTGGTGACCAACAATTTGACATTATAATTATCATCAGCTGGAACTGTTATTTGTGTAATGAATACTTAAACAGGAAATAAGAAAAAAAGAGAAGGTTTAACATGTTTAAGGGAAAAAGTTGTGAATACCAAATCCCATAATGGTGCATTCCTCTGGTCAATTTAATTTTTTTTTTTTTTTTTCTGCAGAAGACATGCATTGCTTAGTAAAAATGATAGTTCCTGTGTAATTGCTATACCATGCAAATAATGGCAGGCACTACAGTAACTCGGCAGATACAAAGTATCATAAATTGTGTGTGTAACTTGGGTTATCATAATCAACTTTTTTTACATGATGTAAACATAAATAATATCCAATAGAGAAAACTTCCTGAGCAGTGTTAAACTGTTTTTCAAACTGTATTGCACAATGTATGAATAACCACAACTATGGTTTTACTCATAGTTTAAATGTCTTTTGCTTAATAGCTGTGCCAAAAACAGTGATAGTTGTCTTCTATTTTCTAGTAATTTTTTATATTTTATTTTATTTCAAGGCACTAAAGTATTTTACAAAATATGCACTAATTGTGACCAGTTGAGTTCTTTAGATGTTCAGTAATGAATCACACAGTAAGAGCCACATTATTTCTGCTATTCTGGTTAGTTTCAGCTGCTACCTATCGCATTATTGCTGGTCTCAGATTACCTAAGCATGCAACAATATTTCTGACAAGAATACTTAAAATTCCAAATTCAATTTTTCATCTCCATGAGTGACTACAAATGGGACTCTTGAAGTAAGTCTGTTGGGCCAGGGTGAGTTAGTTCTGTGAGTGGTAATAGAAGGCAATACAGATAAAGGGGAGATAATATATAAAATATAAAAAAGCAGGCGTAGCATGGTTTTGTATTTCACCATTCAATTCTGTAGAACTGTATGGCTACTTTGAAAACATTTGTGCCTTATTCTTAGGATTGAAAACTATCTATAAGGACAGGCTACATAAAAGGGAACCAGCACAGGAATATTATTGCCTGGAGCATGCAGGGATGGTGGTATACCTGATCTTAAGCCAAAGCTCAGAGTTGGGTTGTAGAATTGCAGGTAGCAAGAGGTGACAAGCAGAGCTTCTATAACTACTTCAGTGTAAAAACAAATCAGAAAAATTATCTAGGTAAAGTCCTGTGAAACTTGCTTTGCACAGGTCAGACTGGATCACCTCCAGAGGTTCCTTATGATCTAAATGATTCTGTGATACTGTGAATATGCAATACAGGTAGCAATAGCCTTCATCAAAACTATTCTAGACAATTTTACAGCAAAACATTCTTCTTTCCAAACTGCTTTTTTCAGCAGGGAGGTTTTTGTGTCTGAAGTTGACTTTTTAGCCAAATTCAACTTTTTGCTTTTGCACAGCCCATGCCTTGTGGATATCACAGTAACTCTTTTGAAGAATGAAACACACTCTTAAATGTATCACCCAAACTGTTTCTAATTTGAACATGCTGCAAATAACTTGAACATGAGTGTTACAATCTCACTTAACTTTAAACGTGAATAATCAACAGAGAAGCTCAGAAACAGAACGTTAAAACCATATTTAGGTCTTAGGCTTGGATTACAGTTCTGCAGGGCAAAGTTGGAGGAGTCCTCAGACTCCTTCTTGAGTCTGTGGAGTAGCAGTCTTTATTGTTAGGTAAACAGTTTGTCCTAACACCTGAAAGGTAGGTAGCCACAGACTAGAAGTACAGAAAGAGTTTGGAGGAATTTCTGCAAGGTTCTCCAAGTAAAATATGGTTCCAAGCCAGAGACAAATTTAGTCATGAAAATGAACTAGAAATCTTGTTGAATATAATAATGAGACAAAAAATTCAAAGGTAAAATTTACATTGCTAGTATGATAATTTAAAATAAAAGTTTACAGTGTCTTAAGACAAAAATTACCTGGAACCCAGGAATCTAAGTGAAGTCTTAAAAAAGGCAGGAAAAAGAAATTACTTTTTAGTGAGTTCTTAAAATTTGAACAAATCAGCTGAAGTCTGTGATCAGCCTCATGTGGAATCATACATCTCACATTCCTATGGTGATACAGAAGTTAATTTACAGAAAGCTGAAGTAGGATGTAATGTTTTGGAGAATATGGCATATGAAAGCCCAAACTCAGCCTTCCTCAAGAGAAAAGGTATCTGTAGAACAAACTGCTATTCCTACAAAGTATAATTATATGTCAGACTATCAAATTGTCTATAGAGAAATCAGCAGTGTGGTAAACAGTTAATCCCAGCTGATCCCACATTGCTGTCATGACAGAAACAGTAGAATTATGATAGAGATTAGGCAGTCTTCTGATTAAAATTGACTTCCTAAACATTTCTGAATGAGCAATTATTTTACCCATTTGATGTGGGGACAAAGCTGTAAGTTTTCAAGCCTAAATGGGCCATCAGTAAGACATAGGAATCCCTGGAAAGGCAGAGGAGAAAGATTAGGACCCCAGTCTTGGTGTCACTGTATGCAAGATCAAAGAAAAAATTTTGAGGTCTCTGGAAAGCCCATGATTGCTCAGACTTTCAATAGAGATGGATTTGGTCACTCAGCATCTCGTAGATCAAAGTGTCTCCCTCTGTGTCAGTCTCGTTAGACACCATACTCTAGGAGGAAATCTAGGGTTGAATTTTGAATCTTTATATCAATTTATTTCACTTATATGCATACCAGTAATGGTTTTGCTTGAATTTAATCTCCTGCATTTACACAAATAAAGCAAAATAGAAAGAGAAAGAAGAATAATTTCAGATCCTTTACTATCCACTTTGTGAAACCCATCTGGTATTTTTCTTTGTTATTAATGGACTTCACAGCTGAAGACTTCAAAGAGGAGTTGTGTGGGAACTGGTAATAATGTTATTTCAAATTTTGTTTTCATTTAAATTCAAATTACTGTGCTATATTTAGAAATTTCTTATAAAAACAGAATTTAAATAAATAGTGTCAGTCTTGTAGTACTACTTTAAGAGGGCATCAAAATATCCTTTCCTAATTTTGATATTTTTTTTCTGGGTTTTTTTGTTCAGTTAATAGAGTATTTTTCAGATGGACTTCCAGTTTCTATTTAAAAAAAAAAAAAGGAATTAAAATATTCTTTTCTGAAATATTTTGCACTGGTTTATTCTGTTCTGGTTTAGTGGGCTGCCTTCCAAATTGTCACATTCCCATGTTTCAGTACAGATTGATTGCTACTTTGTCTCAGTGAAAAATTTTGTGAGGTCTGTCTACAAGAAATCAGCTGCCTAGAAGATGCTGTCAGTCTTTAAAGAAAAAGATAAATTCTAGAGATATTTGTGCTGATTGCCCCTCATCATTATTGGTTGACACCAATTTCTTGTTCGTGTTCTGTGGATGTTCCATCTGATCTGTGCTCCTGCCTGCTCATATCTTCCTTGGGCACAAGTGACTCCATTCTGCAGCTTGCAGGAGCATTTCTTTGAAACTGGTCATACATTATCTGCAAAAGTCATCTTGGTATGTGGTATTGCACGAAAAGGTAATGGTACACACATAGCTTGCCTTTCTAAGCTTATTTTTACTAAAACAAACTAGTACTGCTTGTTTAGAATTGCTTTTGTCTCATTTTGCTTCAGAAAGTCGAAACATACCACTGTAGAGTAACCATTCTCATTTCCATATTTTATTTTTTTAAATATATATATTTCCTAGAGAGTAAGTTTTTGCAAAGAGAGAAAAAAATCATATTCAGGGGAAGCATAAGAAGTTTTCAAGTCGTAGCTTTACTGGAAGTTAGAACATGCAAAATTGCATTAGAAGTTACTAACTTTAGTGAAAGTCAATGGGTAGCTTTGCACTAAAACTGCAAAATTCAAATATTTTATGTAATGTGGTGTTATGATATAGCAAGTTTTATGCTTTCCACTTTACAGATTTGGAATAAGAAAAATTAAGGGTCTCCAGTTTGTTCCTGTGACAAGAACTACTTGCAGAGGTTCCGGAAGTGTATTCGACAGGTGTCTGTGATGCATGCCAGAAACAGTAAATGAATGTCATTTATGATGGCTCTGTTGTTATCTACAGTTACAGAGACCAGAGAGTAAAGCTGTGCTTTTGAAAGTTTGTGAAGGGCATAATTATTTTTAAAGTTCTGTTTTATCTAGAAGGGGAAGGGGAACAAATAGGTAACCCATGAGGGATTTTAAAGGAGTGACTGGGATGAAAATATAGGCTTGAATTTAGAAAAGCTTCAAAGGGTTGTAACACATACAGTAGCTGTTGACAATACTGTGGTGTGCATATATAAACCCACTGATGCACAAGCTACATTTTTAAGAGAGTATCGAGTTTGGAACCACATTTTTTTACAGCATTTGACCCCAACTGTCAGCACATGTGAAAATTTGGCCCTGTGGTACGTAGGCACACAGCACACACCACTGTGTTTGTAATTATATGCAGCTTACAGATTAATTGATAGTGGGACATTTGATTGTGATTAAGCAGATCGCATTTGTTATTAACAACCGTTAAGAAAATGCTGCTAGAAAGTCCATCCAAGTCCCAGTGAATGTCTGAAACCAGTTTCACAGCAAACATGGGTGGGCAGTCCCGAGCTGTTTATGTATGCTGGCCAAGAGACAACACCAGGAACACCAGCTGCTGGAAACCAGATGAGAAGGTACAGCCAGCTTAGTGGGACAGGGAGCATGTCTCTGGAAGAAAGCATTACAAGAAAAAGCCACAGGTCAAATCACATCATGTGCCATATTACAATATCTTACCTTAATGATGGTTTGACAAACTGCTTTCAAAAGGTGTGATTTGTTAAAAATTGTAGCAATTCTCAAAGTAAATACAGCACAACTGAGTACAGAAATAGAATAAATGGGGGTGGGGAGAAGTTTCTCATTATTTTCAAATATATTAATAAAATCTTAAGTTAGAAAGGCTAAAGGAGTTGCTTCTGGGGCTAATACATTTCACAGCATTCACATGTTGTTAGCTTTTCATCTTATACTCCCTCCAAGAAAAAAGGAAGCTGCAAAAAAATCTCATTGACACTATGTATTTCTTCACAAAAAAAAAAAAAAAGCAAATGACAAAACTGTTCTCAGATTTCTCATAAAACCTAAAAGCTCCTATTGGTGATCTTTGAATATTTGTTCTCTGGCTAATTAGGCATGAAGAAAGGAAGTGAGCCAGAATTCTTTTGTTGATAGCGTACCCATGCTGATGAGACTTAGATATCCTTCAGCTGCAGCCCTACTCATCAAAAGCAGCACTCTGGAAAGAGGACTCATAGGAGGGAACAAAGAATAAGGGATGGGTAGGAATTTACTCAGTAAAAAATGTTTACATACTTGATTGGTTAGTACACTTTTAACATACTTTGGAAGCAAGTCCCAGTCAGCTGGGAAAAGCAGAGCACAGTACTGACACATTGATATTCAGATTTTGACATTGAGAAAGAGTTAGGTTTTCTAGAAAACAGGAGCGACAAAAGCAAATCCATCTCCAGGCCATCGGGCCTGCAGAAATAATTGAATTTTTTATCCAACAGCAGAATGAGGGTTTGTTTCTTTTCGCTTTTCTTTTTTCTTTTCTTTGCTGCAGGATGAAGTAGAAAGGTTAGGGAGTATTAGAGAACCAGAAAGGGAAATAGACAGGTAGAATCAATCTCTGGCCTCCATGGGAAAGTAGCAGCCACCAGAAATGGAGTAACTCCATCAGTGGACAAGGGAAGGGCTACAGGCACCACTTACATGGACTTTTGTAAAGCCGTTAACATCATCCCTTGCAACATCCTTCTTTCTAAATAAAAGAGATGGATTCAATGGATGGACTGTTGGATGAGGAATTGATTGGACAGTCAGCTCCAGAGGGTGGTGGTTAACTACTCAGAATCTTGATGGACATCAGTGACAATTGGTGTCCCTCAGGGGTCATACTGCAATCAGTGCTATTTAACATCTTCGTTTATGACACAGACATAGGGATCCAGTGCACCCTTAGCATATTTGCAGATGGCACCAAGCTGAGTGGTGTGGTTGACACACCTGAAGGATGGGAAGCCATCCAGAGGGACTTGGACAAGCTCAAGAACTGGGCCCATGGGCATCTTGTGCAGTTTAACAAGACCAAGAACAAGGTGCTGCAACTGGGTTAGCACAGCCCCTAGTATTGATACAGGCTAGGGGATGAACAGACCAGGAGCAGCCCTGCCAAGAAGGACTTGCGGGGTGCTGGTGGATGAGAGGCTGGGCATGAGCCAGCAATGTGCACTTGCAGCCCAGAAAGTCAGTCACATTCTGGGCTAAATATGCATGGACAGCAGGTCAAGGGAAATGATTCTGCCCCTCTGCTCCACTCTGATGAGATTGCATGTGGAACACTGCATCCAGCTCTGGATCTCCAACACAGAAAGGATATCAATCTGTGGGAGCAAGTCCAAAGTAGGGCAACAAGGTGATTAGAGGGATGG